>OX596219.1:10234241-10737630 GCA_951394215.1 Glyphodes perspectalis
AGACCGTTTGCAAAAGGTGGCAAGTCCTCTGTAACATAATAACCATGTTCTGCTTCTTCGTAAGAGAGTATGTAAGCTGCCTGAAAAAAAAAAGATTTCCCCCTGAGCGCGGTCTGGGTGCCTAGGGATTTTTAGACTTCTGTAGGAGAATTATATGAAAAAAGGAAGGAAGGATTATAGGAGAGATACTAAAAGTAATAAACACGCTTTCGTTTTATTTAATAACTCGTCACGTTTATATTGTTGTGCATTTTTAACGTAAATGTAGGTATTTATATATGTATAAGCTTCATACGAATAAAAAAGATGTAATAGTTATTTATACAATAAAACCTTTCTATTTATTAATTTTATTAATTTACTTCCTTAAATAGTAACTTGAAGACACAAAAAAAATCTGAATCTTCACTGAACGATTATTAAGTGGAAGTGCCAAGTGGGCGTAGCATTGAAGCCAATCAACTCTGGGTGCTATTGCAGAATTGCTTATCAGTAGTGCCAGGTAAATGTATACCTTATTAAAGACATTTTAAGGTCTATATTGCACCAAATATAAAACAACGCCATCTATGATCATAAAGAAAAATTTTCTTCTCGATCGAGCATGGATGACGAAAGACCTACTTTTTAAAGTTATTAATTAAATCGTTTTTCAAAACGATGACAGTAGGTATGTTGTTGTAGTCTGTTGTAGGACTAATAAGATCAGCTATGGTTGACTAAAATAAGAACGGCCAATCCAGCTCATTGCATAACTGTAGTGTAGTATGTTAAGTAGCGTATGTGTGAGATTGGCTTCATCGATTTTTTATACTAATCTCGTGACATACCATTTTACTAGTTTTTTTCTGTTCTATGTGAATCTTAAGCACAGGAGTCGCAATACGTAATTTTTTAATTTTTTGATTGAATTAATGGAAGAACCAAAAGTTCAACTGAATGCACTTTCACCAATAGTACAAAACCATAAATAGTATGTAGTAGTAAAACCTTGTGCAGTGGCCAGAAGTGTAAATGAGTTACTAGGTTAACTTAATATACCTTGTTCCACAGCTAGCATTTTTTTTTCATATGTGTCATTTTGATCTAATGTCAATTTGTCATGTCATTTTGTCGATCTGAAATCTAAAAATAATAGAAAATTATCAAAAGATAAGCCATTTTCCTATTCAGTTTAGTGTTAATTTTGTTACAAAATGTCGGAGATAAAAATCGTGGCGGCCAGTATCGTGAACTTCCTAAAACAGCAACTGGAATGCGACACATTGAGTGTTGACTCTCGCGAGAGCGTCGAAGTCGGCGTGCAATGTATAGAAACCGCATTCGAGCTTGGACCAGAAGATTCGGCGAGAGGCGTAGATCTGCTGCAATTAATAAGGCAGCAGCGTGGCGGTCAGCCGGCGCCGGACCGCGGCGAGGCCGAGCGGTTGAAAAATGAAGGCAACGAGCTGATGAAAGCGGAGCGTCATCGCGAAGCACTGGAGAAATACACGCGCGCCATCGAACTGGACCCACGAAACGCGGTTTACTTCTGTAACCGCGCCGCCGCACATTTCAAGCTGAACCAGAACGAGGCAGCGGTGGCAGACTGCATGGCCGCGTTGGCTCTGCAGCCGGACTACGGCAAGGCGCACGGGCGGCTGGGTTTGGCGCTCACTGCGCTGGACCGACACCGCGAGGCAAGGCAAGCCTTCGCGCGAGCATCACAACTCGAACCCGACAATGAATCCTACAAGCAGAACTTCCGATTAGCGGACGAGAGGTTGAGTCAGCGCGGCGAACGGGGCCCGCTCGACCTCGGTGGACTACTCCAGAACCCGGCTCTCCTAAACATGGCAACAGAAATGCTAGCAGACCCTAATATGCAGAATCTCATTTCAGGGCTAATGACCAACACGGCACAAACTGGTAGCGCCCCACCTGGTGGCCCGGGGGGAATGACCGCGTTGTTAGAAGCCGGGCAGGCCCTTGCTCAGCACATGCAAGCAGCAAACCCCGAGTTGGTGGAACAGTTGAGAAGACAAGTCCGTCCACCTGGGCCTGGGGGTAATAACCCTCCGCCTGCGCAGTGAATGTGTTTTTCTACACCTAGACACTTAAGCCTTTACAAAAATGAGATAATAATGGCTCTTCTCATATCTGCCTTGGATCGAAAAATTATAATTGAAGATGTAATATTTTGTCAAGAGACACCCATAATAAAATTTATAGATGAATTATATAATGCAGAATATTGTTTATTTATTGTGTGGTGACAGCAATCACTGTATTTATGTTCCTTTCACTGGTTGGGGTGGATATTCAGGGGCACAAGTGTTTAAATTCTATTACCTATGAGACGCAATAATAATCTATATACTAAGAAATGTTATTGTCATGGACCTAAATGGTGCATTTATGTTTATTTTTCCCTCATGTTTCACAATTCCAAAATGTTCTTTGTAGTTAGGATTTGTTCCTTTAAAATAAAAATTTAGATATGTAAATATTACAGTCTACCAACTAAACATTGTGTTCAGGAATTATATGTATGTGACAATCATGTACGTCGTAGTATATGTTAGAGATAACTGCATAGTTCTATCTCGACTATCCTTATTATGAATTATTGGTTTTGTTAATAAATTGATTTCAATTTCATTTGTTTTTCTTTCCACCGGTAGAACAAATTATTTTTACAATTTGATATTGACTGGCGCGATGGCGCATTCGGTAATGACCCTGCCCCATGCGCCTAGAGTTGTGGGTTCGATCCCCACTCAGGACAAAAATTCGTGCGATAAATACTTGTGTTTGTACTGTGTCTGGGTGTTAATATCCAATATTTAAGTATATATTTGTAATACCACTGTTGTTTCTGATATCCGTAACACAAGTGCTTAAGCTACTTAGTTCGAAGTCAGAATGATGTATGTGAAATAGTGTGATTGTTTATTTCGATGTAGGCCAAGTAGGTACCTAAAATAATACATAGGTAGATATTTCTGTGAGTAGTAAAGTAGTACAAAGGCCAACACAATGAGACTTGTTTTCCTGCTAGTAGACAGTACTTACCGATTACAAAATTTTTCTTGATACTTCCCACAAAAATACATTTATTAATTTAGAAGTCGCATGGTTATAAATATTTTTATTAAATTGAAGTCCAAGTTTACACCTTACATTTTGATTATGTTTGCCTCTAGTTTGTTATGCAACCATTAGCAACCTTGGTAACTTATGGATCACTTTGCAGTCTTAGCAAAAAAATATGGTCTCTAATGAACACTTGTGAGCAAAAAGTGCCATTGCTTTTGTCTAAATTCTAATGTTATGTGAAATAACATTAGAATTTACTTTGGCAGACAGTGGAAAAATCCCATCCAGTAGGCATATATTATTTCATAAATGATTATATAACTAAGTAATTATAAATCCTGTTATTTATCGTAGGTATAGGTATCTATTGCGATTCGACGGTTAATAATAGAAATAGGTATTAACCATCGTAATGAAGTATCTATAGAACGGGAGAAATATTGTATTTTCAATGCATTGTAATGTTCTTTTTTTCTAAAGTTTTTATATTTTCTAAATAGGATCAGGAGTTTTCTAGTCCGTAAACGTACTAACGTCCGTAACGTCCTTATTAAGTGTTCATCTGTTATTCAAAGCTCGATTGAATCAATTTCCCCTGGATGATCGGGTATCCAGGAAAGTGCTTCAGGGCTTTCGTTAAAACATAGGTAAGTACATATTCATCATAATTGTACTTATGCCGTCTTTTAAAAAAACTTGGTTAATAAAGGATAGGTTACCATTTCTGGTGGTGAACACCCGGTGCAGATCAAGAAAGCAAATCAGTTAAAATATGCTGTTTTTCTGGCCCAGACTATCTGGCTAAGATGTATCTTACATACTTACTGAGCATATAATTTGTAATGATATTATCACAATAACTTAGCCATATAATCCTATCGCTTTTCCAAAAAAATATGGTTTAAACGTTTATGTGTATAGGTTTTAGGGGCAAAAAAAAATAAAACACATAATAACGCTGCTTTCTTAACTATTTATTACACTCTATTTATAATTTATAATCAATACATTTACATATCATTATGTACACACAGTAGCAAAATGTAAAAACGCGTCAACGCACCTCGCCGGCGGCGCACACCTCACCAACTCGATATTTATCAAAAGCTGTCCCCACCGGTGTGCGCCCCCACCAGGCGCGTAAAATACAATCCAAAATATCTAACGCATATAAAAATCTGTATTTACATAAAATTCGCACAAAATTTATGTTAGTATCCGATCAAGTGCTAATTGAAAGTTGTCTAACGTGTCCCATCCCTAATGATACTTACCTACTGCGCCGAAACGACCCATATTACCTACCTACGTGACTTCGCGCATTTTTGGATAAATCTTCCTTAAAATTGTGTAAGTTAGTAAGTGGATTAGAGATGAAATCATTACTGAATGGGACCGTTCAACATTTGCCTTGAAAAAGTTGAATAATGTATAAAAGCTCAAAATCAGTTAACCCTTACTCGATAATATAGCAAAGGCACTGTGAACTATTAAGTCGTAAATGCAGCACTCGTTATACAGAAATGAGAAGAAATTATTCGTTATGCAAATTAATGCATACTTTATCGAAACGAGCCGAAACGATAGGTACAGCGATTGGCGAAATCCATTTTTGTGTTATTACATTATATCAATATAACATTTAAAACACATAAAGCTAACGTGCTTATTGCCGATCACGATTAAAAATGTATAATAAAATACTACACAAAATAACATTATTTTAATTTTGACAGTCATTTTCAATAAATCATTTTTATTAAACAATTATGCAAATGATTGGTATGTATTTAAATACACATATTTACCAAATAGGAACAACTCAATATAAACACAGTAACTTAATATATAAAAAAATAATAGTGTAAATATATTGGATATTAGATATTATTTTAATAAATTTATTGAATATGAAAATTTGCGGTCACCTTGACTCATAATAAATAAATAGTAATTTAAATCTCCACGCAATTCTTTTTTCAAATCCCGATATTTCTCCAGGAGCACCATACAAACTTATAACTCGAAATAAATTAAGTATTGTAATAAAATAAAGCTACAACAATCAATCTAAAATGAACCATTTTCATAAAATGTAAACATTAACTTGAGTACAATTTTATTGATATCAAACAAACACCCAACAGGATAATATTACCATAATTATTATGAATAATCCAAGCGCAATGAAATATAACTTAAAAAGTGCTCAAGACATCTATGTACTAGAATAATGTTTTGGGCAGACGACTGTGCCCATTTTCTTCGAAGAAACTTGTGTGGATGTTGAAATGATGGGTTTCCTAGATTTCTAATATTGACGTATATATTGTTCGCATGCCCACTCGCGCCGCCCTCTGCCACACAAATCGCAAATTAATATTTATGAGACACAGAACGTTAGTACAGGAAATTAGCATTCACAGCCAGACTGACGAAAATACACGCACACTTTCGTTTTTGTCACTGATAAGAAAAAGTATTAGGTAAATTTCTACATTAAAAAGAAAATATTATATTAGCAAAACTCGATTTGAATGCAAAAAGGATTAATATTAGTCATAATTTTGGTGATTCTAGCTGCCTGTCTTTACTGAACTAAAAAAATTAAAAACGTTAATTTAAAATATTTTTTGCAATATCGGGACTGTGAGTGTATGTATGATCATTAAAAAAATTTGTAATACAGTTTTGTAGATATGTTAATTGGTTATTTGTTGGAACAAAATGCTTTTTAATTGCATTAACAATAATTATGATTATCTAAGCGAGCAATGTTGTATCTCAGTTAAACAAATTTAAATGACACAGACACTACAAAATAAGTGAGTGAAAGACAAAGAATAAACATTTAAGAAATATCAACATGTTTCTTTATGTTTAGAACAGCCGGTATAAAAATATTATATTAAGTACTTACATGAAAGCAATTGGCGTAATTTAAACGTGTCTGATAAAGAATAATTTATATTCACTTTAAGTTCATAGCAAAATTCTAAACATCCCAATGACATTCTGCCAGTCTGCTTTCATATAGGTCTGGTACCAAGCGCGGATCCTACCTTCAAAAAAGGTTGTCATCGCAATCCAAAAATCAGACACGATCTACTCAAGACCTTGTCCATAAAGCCCTGGTGAACTCTTCGCATGTACTTAAGATCAATTTAAGGTTGTGGGCATACCCATTGGCGGCCCAGAGGTGGATCCGCGCTTGTCAAGTACGTGAAATCTTGCCGTAGAGTACAGCATGCTCGCTAAACATTTGGAATGGAACATTCTACTTAATTGCGTTTACAAGGAGGCACGAGGTGCGGGGGCAGTTCCGAGGGTAGATCGTGGCCGTCGGTCTTGACGCGAATGAGGTGCATGGCCAGCGCAAACTCGTGTTCGTCTAGGAAGCCATCTTTGTCGATGTCGGCAAGCTTCCAGATCTTTCCGAGGACGGAGTTCGGCAGTTTCGATTTCACCATCTCTGTCTTCGCCGCTGTTAAAGAAATCGGGGTATAGTGAACCACTTTATATCGATCAGAGCTCATTGCTGTTCAAGTTAGAATATTTTGTTCGAAAAGAAGAAATATTGAAGATAAAAGTAAAATTTGTATAAATGTCACATGGTCACTCGCGTGTAACCAAAAGTAAAATCACAATAACAAATTAAACAAAATTTTCAAACTCAAGTTTCAAAAAAGCTCATGAAAGGAAAAGATGGCTGTTGTTTTAGTCGATGAAACCTTTTTATATTACCATGCATTTGTATGTTGTGTTTTTATTAAACACTAGCTGTCTCGGCAAACTTCGTATCGCCCAGTAAATGAAAATTGACATTGATTAGTCGATTGACATTTAACATTGACAGATACGAATCCCACCGTTTTATATGAGAAAATACTTTTGCTTTTATTTTGTTTTATCGTCAATTTTTCAATGTTTTTAATAGTTATTCTGTTATTCTGGACGAAGACAAATCCAACAAATCAAAAACAACGTAAATCGGTTCAGCCGTTCTCGACTTATAAGTGGTGTAACAAACACGACTTTGTTTTATTTATATAGATTTCCGATGTGTGTCAGCCGTTTTAATGATATGAGGCCCCCTCTCTATAGGGGCCCCTACAATTAAACATTCGTAAATGTTGTCTACAACGATAACATCCTACTAATATTATAAATGCGAAAGTTTGTATGTATGGATGGATGTTTGTTACTCTTTCACAAAAAAACGACTGAATGGATTTTAATGAAACTTTAGAATAATATAGCTCATACACCTGAATGACATAGGCTATGTTTCATCGATGTACCACGCGAACGAAATTGCGGGCAGAAGCTAGTCGATGATAAAAAGGCCTCGTCAATACATTACGGGCTCCACTTAAGATTAACTAACGCCACTGATTATTACTATAGTAAGATTAGCTACCAAATCACAAGCCCAAAATAACTATATACCTAATTACATATGCTAGTTTTCTTACGTTGTACGCCTGGATACACGATGACTAGAACAATTTTTTAAGTAAATATTATTTTCAATAACATTATACCGTAAATACCTTTATAAACTTTAATTTAATATAAAAATATTATCGGATTCAATAAATATTTTATTGAATTGAATTGCATATAATCTACAACTAAAATGAATCATTTCGAATTGCGAAGGAAATACGCATACAATTTAATAAATAGACGTGCTGTTATTTTTTATATGTCGTATAAAATGTTTTAAAATGTTAATAACATTTTCACGGTGAAATATTTCGAAGATTGAATGAATCCGTATAGTTTCCTCTACCGGTCCGAAAGCGAAAGCTTTAGCCTTGTCAACCCACGATTGAGGATTCTTCTCTACATCCAATTCTAAATATATTTCGCCAGTGAAAATGTACGCTAGTGTTATGAACATTATTTGAGTCGTTATCATAATTGTAACCACATTTAAAACTAGGAGGAACATGAATTTTATTGTGGTGAATATAGGATCGCAAAATCCTGAAGTGTTACCGTTGTTTAAGTCTAAATTAAAATCAGGCATTTTATTCCCTTCATCATCGGAGTCACTATCAGGATCATCATTTTCATTACTATCTTTAACATTATCGTTAGACGAATCAGGTGTGCTAGTTTCCACTTTATACTCGATACTTGTGCTAGCCCCATCGATTGAATGTGCATCGTTCAGACTATGAATAGACATGGCACTTGACATCCTACGGCTATCTGTTTCAGTTCGAAGATTAGCTAAAAACTGGGCTACCATACTCGAGTTTTGAGTTGCGACTGACAGGGCTTCTGCTATTTTGCTGAACGTTTCCGGATCACTATCGTCACGGTCTTTAAGGGTCGCGCAAAGGTTTGTTAGTAACGAGCACTGGTGTGTGGAAGAGAGCATGGCGTCAAGTGCTTTATTGACAATAATAGTGCCGCGAAGATGAGGCTGCGTGCACAGCTGTTTGAGAGTAACTAAGTCCATACCAGCTCCTGTGACTTTTCCATCGATGGGGTTGAGGGACATGAAGATCTGGTCGTAGTTGGGCTTGTCCTTGTTGCATATCCACTCGGGGTCACCGTGGCCCGCGTCCACGCCCTCTCCTCTGCCGTAGCCGAATGGCGATACCTGGTCTTCTACGCCTTCGAACGCACCACCTGTAACAGTAAGGGTTTAGAATTAATTTCTTACAAACATAAATAATATCAGGCGCACAATCCTTAATGAAGAAGGCAGAAACCGAGGAGCAATGATCTTCTTTACACAAACATAGAATGGAATTGGGTTAGTGTGAAAATGGAAATAAGAAGTGACAAATGGATACTTTGTCGCCTACAAAACAAAAACCTAATGCATCATTAGTCGCCTTTTATGACACGCTACAAGGAACATTATTTTAAATAAGTTTTATATTATCTTGAAGTAAGTAAGTCCCAGACTAACACGGGACATTTATTCTGTATCTACTTAAATCATTTCATGTATACTTATAATAAATCTGTAGAGGTGAATTCTGTACATGAAATATATTTTCAAAATAACTATTAGGGGGTGATTAGTGATCGATACTGATGCCAAAAATGCAATCAGTAAAGTTTTTGTCTGTCTGTCTATCTGTCTGTCTGTCTGTCTGTCTGTCTGTCTGTATGTTCCTTATAGAAACAAAAACTACTCGACGGATTTTAACGAAACTTGGTACAATTATTCTTCATACTCCTGGGCAGGTTATAGTATACTTTTTATCACGCTACAATCAATAGGAGCAGAGTAGTGAAGGGAAATGTTGGGAAAACGCGAGAAGTTACTCCATTTTTTTAAGCTTCCGTCGCGTGTGCAGCCTTAATGGTTAAAGTTACATAGAAATCATGTATGACGGAAATAGTCTTTATAATAGTAACCATAAACGCGGGTGACACCGCTGGCACAGCTAGTACTTAATAATGTAATTGATTTCTTTTAAATTTTCCCAACTGATCATATAAATTAAGTAATAATACATTTCATGAACAATTAAACATATACTTGTTTGTTATTATTTCACTTTCTAAATTTAATAAGATTGAATTGCTAGGGAAAAACAATTTAGTATTCATTGTACATTTATAATACCTAATAAAGATGTCTGTTTAGTATCCGATATTTTTATATGTACATAGTAGTTTTGCAACTAATGTGTTAAATAGAGATTGTTATTATTAGTTGTTGTTGGGCTAAATATAAATAATATATTTACAATGTCGGAACGTGGCCAAAGTGCAAACATTGCGTTACTTTATAATAAAATATCATAAATAATTTGAAAACCCCAACCACTGACCATGAACAATGCTCTTATGGTTTGTTAATCGTAATTATTATTCATTATAATAGGCCTACAAGAGTCTACTTATTTATAGACAAACATTACACTCATCTTACGCAGAGGGATATTAATATATTTACTAAAAAATATAACATGATTAAGCTTAACAACAAAACCAGGACAAAATATAACGCCTCTAACAGTCATAAGGTCGGGCCAATGTTATAATAAACAATGTGTGAAAAATGACCTTGGTGACAGCTGAGCAAATTACATTAAATGCATAGCGGCTTGAGTGGTTTCGATAATTCGACTATAAAATAAATTACAACTAGCAGAACCCGACATGTATGTCAAAGCAATGTACCACCATTTTTTTTTGTTAGGACCAAAGGCACCATTCATATGCGATTGTTAAGAAAGCCCAATACAACTAGATGAACGAATGGTTTAGAAACGCTGACTCTACTTCAATATCAGCATCTCCCTGGCCTTATCACCAAGCTATTGGTATAATAAATACGTAGTCAGACTTAAAAATCTAGATGTACTTCTAGATTTTCTACAATTTGAACCAACACCCCTGGTATATCAGACGCTTATCCATTTCTATGCAAACTTGATTGTAAGTGTTGAGTTTCAATGCATACTTCAATATTAATTATTAATTATTGCTATGGCAATCCTTGAAGTGGTAGGCTGAGTCCAAAGAACTGTAAGATCCTTGAACCACTTGTAACCAAAAATAAAATGGGTTGCGTTAGATCGAAAATTATGAAAAGCGACGTCACAGTTTTGATGAATTTCAACTGAAGCTAACTAGTTGGGTAGTATATAGTGGTATATTGCAGTTGAGTGTAATAAGACGGAAATCCGGTTAGAATCCACGTACACCAATTAGCGTTGACATATTGAAATAATCGCTGTGTTTCAATTACATCATAAACCAGACACGGGCAGTATGAACGTGGCAATTGTGAAGGCTTCACGCTGAATTCGATTTAAGCGAATAAAACTAAACATCAATATAACTGTATTGAGAATACTTTCACGTTTAAAATAAATTTGAACGTCAGATTTCTTTTCCGTTGCTGTAAGTCTGAAGATTCAACGAACTTTATACTGCGGTAATCTGACAGGAAATATTTTATTTTGTAATAACTAGCAATACTGTTCGTTCACATTTTTAAGGCTTCATGTATGTATTACAAATTATTCGTCTACTAATCTCAACTACATGCAAGCGTTCAATCAGAAAGAAGTCAATAGGAAAAATATCTCCAGAATCTCTTCTAGAGATATTTTTGCCTAAGCATTTAAATATAAAATAATAACATCAAAATAAATACGTAGAGTGCATTAATTATTAATTAAAAATGTTATAGTAATAACTAATCACCAAAGCATGAAGACATCGTTCTGTTAAACACACAAATAAAGAATAAAAACTTAACGATAAATACACGAACAATTGAATCCAAGTCCTGGATTAACAGTTAGGGATTTTACATCTGCTAACTTTGTAATACTCATTCACTCAACAAGCTTGATGCGACTGCGTTAATAAGATTACTGCGACTGCAAGTGAGTCATTCAACGTCACATTTGTTGCAGACACCACGAACATACTGGTACAATGTCACTGAACTACAGATCCCTAAGTAAACGAGCAACTGACTGCCTCGTTGGTCTAGCGGTAGCATGCGCCGCATAAGGACGAAGAGGTCCCAGGTTCAATTCCCGTGTCGGGCCAAAATTTGTGGCTGGGTATTTCAGTAATTCCCGTGCCCCCGAAAGCACGTTAAGCCGTTGGTCCTGCGCTTGACCTCTCTCCGGTCGTGTCAAATTGCCGCCTTACCGGACTATGAGAGTGAAGGAACAGAGAGTGCAGCTGTGTTTGCGCACGCACCTTTGCACTATAATATCTCCTGCGCAGTTGGCTAATCCTCATTTAGATTGGCCGCCGTGACGAATATCGGTTAGGAGGACATAATTATTGTACATTTAACAATAATTATGTCCTCCTAAAATAAAATCTTCCCAAATGATAAGCCTTATGGATTAAAAGACTGAATATATCTAATGAGAGTAATAGAAAAACTACGAGATAAGAAACAACGAAACATCATAAACAAAATGCGTTCCAAACAACACTGGATAATTTATTCAGAAGACGTTGGAAACTGGAATAGCAATTTCCTTTTGCAGATTGGTTTTATGATTTATGTTTAGAAACTTTTGCTTTTATTCTACTGTCCTGCATAACTATCACATATCACATTTTGGTTTTCACTGTGTTTAAAAGTCTTATAAAATGTCTAAAACACATTGTACACAAGTACGTGCGCATAAAATTTTAGGGTTTCCCTCGATTTTCCTGGGATCCCTTCATCAGATCCTGACTTGGTGACAATGGTATCATCTCGGGAGTAAAAACTTTTGAATAAAGAAAATATTTTGAAGATCGGTTTACAATTCTCAGAGATATCGAGTAACATACATACAAAAAGGAATAAAAGAAATTTAAAAAAAATCTGTCGAATTTATAACCTCCTCCTTTTTTTTTAAGTCGGTTAAAAAGACGCAAGCAATAGTGTTTCCACCATCAGCCTAATCCTCGCACGCTTTAACATTATGTCCCACGTCATTATGCATCAAGCATCAAAAGAATGAAAGATAGCTCCATTCGATAAGCTTATGTATTATTTCATAACTAACATTTTAAATGATAAGGTCCAACCTGGAGCTTACAATATTTTGTTTTTGGATAAAAATAGAAATTGTGAAATCTGAATGAAATGGGAGTGGTGCTATACCAAAAGTATACTAGAGAGGGAACTCTTAAAAACATAAAATAAATAGGATAGATTTCCGATCATCTTTACCACGTAAAAAATCATTCAAAGGTCCAGGCACAGCCTAGTTTGGGGGCAAAACATCATGATAAAACCTATCCATTCCAATACCCATGATCCAAGAACTGTCTCGTCCCCTATCTAAGGGTTACGAAGGCCAAATCAGCAGTCGCTTTAACGTAATTACCAGACTCGCTAAATCCTGGATCATGGTCTAAGCGGACCTCACCTAAGAACGGGACATAATGCTAGGATGATGATGTAATCATAGAGAATATGCAAAAACGTCCAACTTCAACATGAACTCAGACGAAGGATAGTTCTGTATAGACATACAAATATTAACAGTAACATGAGTCAAATTATCGCGTACGCGCGAAGCTAGAACAGTCACCTTGCACCTCGTTCAATATGTCAACAAAATCTTGATAAATCACCCGGACTTGCAAGACCATTATCTACTACAAGGCCGGCCATTCATTTCTATTGCTCCGGCCAAGGGGATCGTTTTTGTTTCTTCACAACCCAATGAACTTTGCTAATGGACGAATTAATGGAAGCACTTTTTACGATAATTTTCTTATTGAAATAACCATGTCTTCAATATAGGTCAGAAATTTTACCGCAAAAACAAAGAGAATGACATTGAATCGTGTTGTTTAGATGCTTCGATAATAGTAAATAGTTTTTGTAATTGTAATAAAATTTATAGATCCAGAATGTAAAACATTTTTATATGGAATCACGGCGTTATGAATACTATCATTCGAGATGAAAGCAATAAAATTACATCAGTAGATTTAAGTACAATTTTGGAATAAGCAAGGTGACTAAAAAAATCTGTATAGTCCGTCAGTTGAATTATAAAAAAATATTGAACACGTATTTTTTTATTCATTTGTCAAACAAACATTGCCGAAGATACAATGCATTTAAGATGCGCGTGACGTCACGCTTTCGTAAAATTTTAACTAAATAGTGACGTCGCAAGCCCCCACTCCAAAACATTGATGCTCTTTTGTATTTTTTTGTTAATTTGATAAAGCAAAAAATAGAATTATATTTTCTTAAAGCAGTCATCATCCCTATTATGTTGAGCCTAATAGGAAATCCATCCCAACACACACTTATGTCCCAAAACAATAAACTTTAGAATAAACACTTAATAGATAAATCATAACGAAACGAAGATGTAATATTTGTTTTGTTTTAAACATCTTCACACTTGACGTCATTCGTTTGTATACCTTTCACTATAGGTAATCAGTAACATTGTACAAGGAAATATTTTTTAAGAATCTTTAAGCGTCTCAAGGATTGACCAATCACAATTATATCACCGTAGGTCGCGATTGTTTAAATAACCGCAGACACCGCCGAAAAAAAGTCGGAAGACGATTCACGCTCAGCTAAAGTCCGTATTAAGTTTTAACAAGTTAATCTACCGTTGCGCTAACGTTTACGTAACGCGTGTAATTAGCGGACACAGCGCTCGATGTGTATCTCGGTTCCAAGTTGGTTCTTGTGAAATGGGCTGGGTCATTGCGACACGTTCATACGTATAGTACGCTGCTGGCACATTATTTTAAAGTTCAACTTAATTTCAACTTAAAAATAATGTACCGACTGTGTTGCTTATGTAGCGTGTGGTAACGCGAAAAATGGTGTATTGTAGTATTGAGGTCTATCAGGGGTATAGGAGTTTATTGCTCCTTGGACTAGCCATTCGGCTAGCCATTCGGGGATTCTGGCCGTTATAGTATCGATACTTAAGGCTTTGTTAACCACTGGGACCATGGCGAAGGATATAATACGTGAGATTGCTATGACGATAGATAGCGGTAAAACGCAATATGGAAAAGAGAGAAGAAGGAACGAGAGGTAACGTGTTTCTCTTGTGCCTCTTTTCCGGATTAACAATTGCATTGGCTTAGCCTGCTAAGCCATTTTCGTACCGAATAATATTATAAATTAATCTACAATAATATTAGTAAAATTGTGGTAATAAATAATCAAATTAAAAAAAAAACAGGTAAAGCTACTTTTTATTCCGAAAAAGATTTGCGTTTTCGTAGACCAAATTCTACAGAGGCGGAACCAAAAGTTAGTTTGCATTTATATCAGGAGTGTATAATAAATATATCACAAGGTGTGCTCAAAGACTCGCTTGATACAGTTGATAAACTTTAAAACAAACTGCCAGAGACTATTTAGAGAAGAGATACCAAACTGCACACTGCAAGCTATGACGCATGCAATGCAACAGTTTAATTTAAATAAGCCGACAGGAAGAACCGATGGTTGGGCAAAACAAGTTTCACAAAGCAACATGAATATGAATATCCGGACCTACATTCATATTACAAAGAGAAAAGATTTGTATGTTTGTAACGAATAAACTTAAAAACTACTGAACCGATTTCAATAATTCTTTTACTATTAGAATTCTACATTATGCCTGATTAACATAGGCATATTATTATTATAACTATAAAAAAGAAACTACTAAAAACAATGTCCATCAGCGAAGCCGGGACAAGCCGTTAAGCTACTATGTAGGGATTTGGAACTGAAGTCTAATATTGTATTATAATGAAAACAGACTACAGTTTCTACAGCCGTGACACAACAAAACAAAAACACGTCTCGTGTAATAAATTAATTAATTGAACGCGAAAGGCTTGAGTTACACAAGGATTACTGAACGTTGTGCAAAAATATACAATGGCGTATCGTATGTCTTAGCAATGTCGTTCAAAACAATTTAGTAAAGTATACAGTCTACTATAACAGCGGTGGTAGCTCAATGGTAAGGACACGCGCTTTATATCCGAGGAATTTAGGTTCAAACCCGGGCACGTACTTATAGATTTTTCGAATCTTAATACATATATATTATACCACTAGCTCGGCAGTGAGGGAAATATAGTAATTACATTCGAACAACTGTGGATGTGTTACCATCATCTATTTGTCTGGTTACACTAAGAGTTACAAAGGTCTGATCGGCAGTATCCATAATCGCTAAATCCTGAATCATGTCTAAGCAGACCCCGTATAAGCTCGGGACATAACGGAAGATGATGACAGTATCTACTGTAAGAGTGTTTAATACCTCATATAATAAAGGGACTTAGTACAACCATAAGCATCTTATCAAAATGATTTCTTAAATCTAAACACGTATTGGTACCAATGAGTGAAACATTGTGAGAAGATGCAAATAAAAAAACTGCATGTGCAATCCTATAAAAAACTCTTTTAAAAATAAATTATCATCATCTTCCTAGCGTTATGTCCCGTGCTTAGACGGGGTCCGCTTAGACCATGATCCAGGATTTAGCGAGTCTGGTAATTACTTTGAAGCGACTGCCGATCTGACCTTCTTAACCCTAAGATAGGGGAACCAAACAATTTTTGGATCATGATTACAAATCCAAAGTTGTTTGAATTTGCAGGTTTCATCACGATGTTTTCCCTCACCGTCGAGCTAGTGGTATAATAAATACGTACATAGATTTGAAAAATCCAGAGGTACGTGCCCGGGTTTGAACCCGCACTCCTCGGTTAAGAGGCGCGTGTTCTTACCATTGAGCTACCACCGCTTTGTATTTTTTTCCTTCAAAAATAAATAATTATTGAAAAAAAAATGAGTTACTCACAACACTGACAGCGTAATACTCTCGTTATACCCATGGCTGACTGATAGACGAGTTTGAAATTTCAAAAGAGTCAACATATAGCAGAGATATCAAACCTTTTAATGCAGAGACTCCGTTGTTTCTAATTATTGAAATTCATTTAAACGCCAAGCAATCATGACGATCAAAAGTTAGAGTACGGCGGGCGGAATTGACGAAAACAGGATTGCGAATTATTTACGATCGCCACAGAGATATGTGCCTAAGAGTTTCTTTTGATGGACGTCTAAGCCACGTGGGTTAATGGTTTGCTACCCCTGATATCTGATATGCAAGTCAAAAGACTGACGTTATAATTACATTTCGGTTCAGCAAACAATATGCTGTATCTCTACACTATCTGTTTAATATTGATAACAGGAGCAAATCCACACACCATATGTATGTCAAACATACATACGGATTTGAGCACAGTTAAGATAATCACCGTAAAGTACAAGGCAAATTTTGTCTGAACGTTAAGTAATATCTGTATGTATTTTTGTTAGAACAAAAGAATCGGACCGGTATGGATTGGAAACAAACTATTAAGGGTTAAGAGAGTCATGTCGGCAGTCGCTTCAATCACCAGACTCGCTTAACCTAGGATCATGCTCTATGCGGACCCCGCTAAGCACGGGACACGCTAGGAAGATGATGACTCCGTTCAGTACTACACTGACCACACTAGATATGTGCATATCTACATAAAGAGGACAATTTTTATTGTTTTGTTTGCATTAAATAGGCTCCGAAACTACAGGACCGATTTGAAATATAAATAAATAAATTTTCCAAACTGACACACCTATTTCCTAGTTCCAAACTAAGCTTATGCTTGTACTATGGATAATAGGTGAACATACTTAAATACGTTTATAAACATCCACGACTCGAATACAAATGTCCATTTGCCCCTAGCGGGATTCGAACCCGCGAACCGCGTTTCGTGGCCAGGGTCTCTGACCACTCGACCAACAAGTCAAGTCAGAAAAAAGAATTTACCAATGGAAATCTACATTGTCAGTAAGCAACATAGGCTATATTTTATCCCATATTTTAATGGGAACGGGAGCTACGCGGGTAAAACCGCGGGGCACTGCTAGTTACATTATACGCCACATTCTTACTAACGGCACGCTTTTGTAGCCATTATCTGGAGTGTCACTCAATAATGACTCACGTAACAACAATATAATGACTTACGACCCGAAGTTTCAAAGTCACGAGCGACCTACCTTGCCGTCATTAATTTGATTGTGATATATTATACCACAACGGTACTTGAACGAGCAGACTCGCCCACGTAGCGCATAATGGAGCCAGTAAACAAATCACATGTGACAATATTAACTGGTTGGAGTAATTGAGGTGACCTTTTCAGTACTTCATGCGAATCGCTAATACATGACTAGGAAGTATGAGGAACTTACTGAAAATTTTTAGTTCTAAAGGAAGAACGAAAGTTCTTCTGTAAAAAAAGTTGTCCCCAAATAAGGATAATACTAATAATAAATAAATAAATAATAAATATGTATACTAAATCATTGATCTGACTACATACATAGATCTGACTCCGAGGTAAGTAGCTTGAGCACTTGTATAACGGATATCAGAATCAACTGTGGTATTACAAATATATACATACTTAAAAATTGGATATTAACGCCCAGACACAGAACAAACACAAGTATTAATCATACGAATGTTTGTCCTGGGTGGGAATCGAACCCACAACTCTTGGCGCATGGGGCAGGGTCACTACCGCAAGCGCCATCGAGCCAGTCAATGTAGTGTACTGTCCACCTGTCCACGTTCGTGAAACTCTGTCATTTTATCCCGGAAAAATCCATAGTAACCTATGTCCCTACTAAAAGTTCAAAATCATGGCGTATCAAATTTCAATCGGTGCTATGGTTTACACGTACTAACGAAACATATAGATAGGATACAGACTGACAGTGGATCTGAATAAAGCACGAGATATCCGTAAATAATCTAACGAGTAATTAATAAAATTATATTGTATATCTTTAGCAAACAGAAATTTCGGCATGATAATGAAACAAAAAAAAAAAAAAAAACTTGTGCAACATCAAAACCCAATCTACCTGCTATTCCAACACCGCACAAACGAACAGACATGCAAACAAACAACATTGATGCGGAAACATCATTTAAGATATTTGCACTAATTGCACACGTGTTTATTAATTAATCAATACCTAATCACAGTAATATATGATCTCTGTAATTTGTACATATACATGAATTTGTGATTACGGAGTAGGTACAGCAATTGCTACAAACCAGAAGAAAAATTGACTCAGCCAACTGATTACAACAGATACAGGGATAAATAATATATAATACTATATTATTTTTTATGTTACACACTTTCAGTGTACCAATCTTATCACAATCGATTAAGAGGTTTATACGTGAAAATATTCCATAGAGAGCTACTTTCACATAAACTATAAATTTAGCAAAGATGAAAAGAAACATCTTATTACGAATTCAATTAAATAACGGGCCGCTTAATCTGTGGTTAGAGCCCCTGGCCACAAATTAAAAGCTACCAGTTCGAATCCCGCCAGAGGTGAATGCTGAAATAGAATTAAGAAAAAACGAGCTAAAACAATAATGATGAATGCTTAAAGAATTTATTACTTAAACCGTCAACTTCTTTAGCGTTTACAATCCTTTGTTTTTTAATTATTTATTTCCTCATTAATCACTATTATTAATGTACAATCCACACATAGCCGTTAGGTAATTAAATCAACCTTAGTTTTTTTATTTATTCAGAATTAAAAGACGCTATTGCTTATTTAATTCCTATCAACAATACGTTACTACTACTTTTACAAAAATTAAAAAATAAATTTAACATCTTAATCTTAGGTATTCGGTCTGTTAAAAAAAAATAGATAAAAAATCAGATACTTAATAGGAAATATGCTATTAACATAACACCTGTAGCGATACTTAACGTGTGTTAAAAAATATCAACTTTTTTATGATTAGATGTTTCAACTGACTTAATGATAAGTATATCGCTATGAACATCATTATTAAAATGCAAATTATCGTATTGTCGTATAACTAATCTAAAAAACAGTCATATATCAAGAATATCTAATATTTGTCGACTAAATTCTTATAGTGTACTTTATATCATCTTCCTAGCTAGCTCGGCGGTGAGGAAAAACATCATGATGAAGCCTACACATTCCAAAGGCTATGGATGTGTAACCACGATTGTCTGGTTCCCCTATCTTAGGGTTACGAAGGTCAGATCAGCAGTCGCTTCAATGTAACTATCAAACTCACTAAATCCTGGATCATGGTCAAAGCGGAAACCGATTAAGCACGGGACATAACGCTAGGAGGATGTTTCAATTTTCAGAAACATTGACCCGACTGTTCAAAAACGTTCGGCTCTACTCTAGAGAAAGCCAGAAATTACACAATCGATAGTTGCATTGAGTCATTTTTACACGAGCGCATTCAACACAGGTGGTCAGGTGCACATTTGCGCATGCCCGGCGCCTCAACAGCCTTAAATAGAAATAGAAACTAAATATTAAATCATTAGCTGATCAAGTCTGGCTAGCAATGAAATAACTAGCGGCTAACTAGAAATAGGGTAGGTTATGCCATCGATTTATAGGGTTGGAGACAACACGAATCGTCGACATAAATACTTTTTATCAACAGGCAAAACGCATTGCTTCCATAGAAGGGAATGGGTTGAACTGTAAACTGTAGTATTTAAATTAAAAAACTAAGTTTAAATATTGTTTAAGGGGATTTGTAGACTTTTAGTTTAGAAATCCCCTTAAACAAATGCGTAGGGGATTTCTGGACAAAAAGTCCACAAATCCTCTGCGAAGGGGATCATCTAAGGAGATTTGTGGAATAAGCGGATATGACGACACGGACAGATACACTTAATTGACAAATCTAGTTTTATGATTAGGAAAAACAATTTGACAATTATTGATAACGAACAGTAAATGACCGTCTGAAATATTCTGTAAGGTATTTAATTTAAATAAGTTACGTCTTTTGAGTTGTACGTGTATGGTTTATACGACCTAATTAAAAAAATATTGTACTAAAAAAACAATGCTGCCATAGATTTTATATGCACTATGTTACAAACAGCTGCAACTGCATACCATAAACAACTGACTAACTCATTAATGATTTCAAAACGAATAAAGATCAGATGTCAACATCACAGGCGTCTATCTGATTGCCACTTTTAGTGGTACCAAACATTTTACAAATAATTGAATATGGAAAGATTAAACAATAAAGTAAGGTGTTAATGTATTTGTATGAATTACATTAAAAGTGTACGAATGGTAGCGACATCTGTGATATGCATGTTATTATCCAAAAATCGTATCTGTTACTTAAAAATGTATTTCAATAAATATTACTCCTACTTTCTTATTGTATTTTGTGTGAATTATATCAAAAGTGGTAGCGTCAAGCACATGCATGTAGAATTATATCCAAAAATCATACATACATACACAACATCACGCCCATAATCCCCGAAGGGGTAGGCAGAGTCAAAGTGACATTAAGACCCTTTAACCACATTCAGCCAAAAATAAAACTTTGCTGGGTTAGATGGAAAATTGTGAAAACAAGTGGCTAGCTCGCCGCCTACACAATCACATACCCAAGACCCGATATACCTACCGTTAGTGGCCTTTTACGACATGCTAGGCAAAAATAGTTGGCTCATTCTTTTATTTAAATATTTTGTGATTTATTAAAATAATTAATTTATTATATTAGGTTAATTTGGTAAACGCGGACAACATAAGACAATGATCTTTACTCCCTCGGTACATAACTCTGTTATTATCTTATGCAGATTAAATCGCATCTAGAATAAATTATTCATTCATTCAAGCGAATGCGAAATGTCATTGTCGACAAATTAAAATTTATTTAGAGCAGTATCGTGGTCGGTGGCACATTATGTGACCTTTGTCGACTTAAACAATGCAATATCGCTTATTGGTTTCTCAATTCAAAGTGCAACCCTGAAACGCAGTGAATTTTAAACAAATAGTAGCGATAAAGACATATCGACAATGAAGTGACAATACGTCCTAACTAATATTTTTTAAGAAATATACTTTTTTAATGCAATAGCCTTAAAATTCAAGTACGGGTGGACTGTTATTTTTTTCTCGTCTGTTATCAAAAAATAAAGTAATCCTGTAAACATTACATTAAAATTTATATGAACTTTCATATAAATTTATGATAAAAATTTGGTTCTTTTTTTCATTCTCCTGTAAAATAAGCATATCTATAGTTAGGAGGTATTGTCACTTCATCGTCGATATTACAAAAAATATTTATATATTTTACGCGGATCCAATAAGCGGATCAATGTTTAAATATGGACCTATATGTATAAAATCATACATAACTATATTATATATGTTACTGTAAAAGCCCGTATATTGGTCAATCTTAGGTTTTACTTGTAAATCTTAGGATTTACCGACATGAGTTGGTAAATGTAAACATTTCTAGGTTAGGTTATATTATGGGTTAGTTAGGTTAGGTTTATTAACCTGATTAAAGAAATACCTTACCTAACCTAACCTTAACGTAACGTTTTGGGTAAAAAACACATTTCTAATGATGATGTTTTCCGTCACTCCAGAAGTACGTCCCCTGGTTTGAGCCAGCATCCTTCGCTTGTAAGGCGTATGTCCTTACCATAGATATTTTTTATTTTAATTTGATTTTTTGATTGGATTACCATTAGTCGGCAGATCTAATCACAAAGGAATAGTAGGTACCACGATATGGATATATATTGCGACAAGACCTGCCAACTCGATTTCGTCATCTGATGATAGTCTATCTATGGGATATGGAATATATAAATCATCATTATCTATATATTATTACGTGCAGCAAAAAGTTTGTTTTTTTACGAAAACTGCGCGGACGGAGGAGTATGAAATTTTGCCCACGTACCTATGTATAGTTTATATAGAGAAGGAGTGCAGAAATCAAATATTTTAAGAAATATTGCGTTACAAAATCATAAAGAAAAAATTATGAAGTATGGTCGGATGTCGACCACTGTGCGACCACTAGTCAACTTATATCATAAAGAGGAAACATTTTATTGTTTGTTTGTTTGCATTGAATAGGCTCCGAAACTACTGAACCGATTTGAAAAATTCTTACACCAATAGAAAGCTAATTTATCAGCGAGTAACATAGGCCATATTCTATCCCCGTATTCCCACGTGAACGGGAGCTACGCGGGTGAAACCGCGGGGCGCTGCTATAAATCATTATTAGGTACTTTACCAATAGCCGATATTGAATATTAAACTAACAGAGTACCGGACCAATCAGACGGTGCAATCGCGAACATCTTACATGCAACACGATCACAATAAAATGTTTACGCAACTGTTTCTCATAAGCATAGGGTTGCCATCCGTCCGGGTTTCCCCGGATTTGTCCTAGTTTAGAGGGCATCCGGGGAGCGTCGGGGCGGGGCTTCATTCGTAGTCCGGATTTAAAAATGTAAAGTCTTGGGCCACCCCGACACAAGCACTGTGCCCGCACGCCGCGATCAACCGACTAACCGACCCGCTAAATCCATCATAATTTTCAACTGTATTTTATTACTGACTATGTTTAAAAAAATCTGTTGACATGTCCGGGTTCTGGGCTCTAAAATCCGGGGTTTTCACGCGTCTTGTCCTGGTTGCCAAATTTTGGAGATGGCAACCCTACATAAGCAGTACCTTGAACAATAACCTACGATCCATTAATGCGTGCCGTACCTGCGCAGTGTTTGTTACTGTTTGAATAATACACAATCTGTTTGATTAACTTTTTACATTGTTGTAAATGTGAAAGTTTGTGTGTTTGTATCCTACTTAATCAAGCCTTTACTGATGAACGGATTAATTGAAAATTGACACACAGACGGATGTTAACACAAAGGCGGATTAATATTGAGACTGTTCTAGGCAAACATCTTTGTCTGGCTCGATGGCGCATTCTGTAGTGACCCTGCCCAATGCGCCAAGAGTTGTGGGTTCGATCCCCACGCAGGATTAACATTCGTATGATGAATTGTGTTTATTCTGTGTCTGGGTGTTAATATGCATTATTTAAGTATACATACATACATACATACATAACATCACGCCCATAATCCCCGAAGGGGTAGACATAACTTCATAACTCACATGAATCACAGTTAAATGATATTTTCCATCGCTGCAAGTGTATGAACCCAGACTTTCGAAATTCTATAGGGACTAAATCAGATTTAAATCAACACTTTACGAATGTGAGTGAGATAACGTATTATCCGCTGATTTACCCGATGGCGCATGAAGACTGAATCCTAGTTCTATTTTTATTATTCCTGTGCCGCCTGCAGTTATTTATTCATCTCAATCAACCCACACTACTATTAACTTTAAAAAACTCCACAGGCACCTACCACGGTTTAAAATAGTCATAAATGTCGATTGTACTATAGTTGAATAAAAAAAAAAACAAGCATGTATACATGTATTTCAGAGCTGTTTGATAGCTCAATGCGCGCCACAAAGCTCAAATGCAAAGGGAGTTAATTCAAATCCGAGGACAGACTTCTGGATTTTTCAGACCAAACTCACCAGTGAGAGAGACTTGCACATTTTTAAATAAAATAATAGAATAAATAAACTCTACAGACTGACACCAATCCCCTAGTCCCAATCTAAGCTTGTGCTTGTGCTATAGATACTAGGTGAATGGATAGACATACCTAAATATGTTTAAAAACATCCATGTTCATAACACAAAACATTTGCCCCTAGAGGGATCCGAACCCGCGACACACGGTTTTGAGGCCAGGGTCTCTGACCACTCGACCAACGGGCTAGTCACATTCAAATAACTATGTGAACCAAACATGATCCTATTTGGTCCGCTTGTCTAAAGGTTACGAAGAAGATGAGATCACTATAACAAACCTAGCACACTAGATAAATCTAGGATGATCCAAGCAGACTAGGATATCGGTGGTCTGGCTCTTTACGATCGCATATGGAATATTTGTGTAGAATGAGTACGTATTTCGTAAAACCTCCAGCAAACCTCCTTTGACTGACTCGATAACGCATTCGGTAGTGACCCGCACACCCTGCGCATGGGGCAGGGTCACTAACGCATTCGGTAGTGACCCTGCCCCATGCGCCAAGAGTTGTGGGTTCGATCCCCACCCAGGACAAACATTCGTATGATGAACACTTGTGTTTGTTCTGTGTCTGGGTTTTAATATCTAATATTTAAGTATATATTTGTAATACCACTGTTGATTCTGATATCCGTAACACAAGTGCTTAAGCTACTTACCTCGGAGTCAGATCAATGTATGTGATGTCGTCGGATATAAATATTAAGTTACTCGTTAAATTAGCTATAGTACTTGAGTGATGCTAGAAAATATAAAAGACAAGTACTAGAACAGCAATAACAATCTAGACTAATGAAGAGAAATCACAATATGTAGTTCGCAGCATGTACGCTAACGAGCTACGACGGAGCCACAGCTATGACTTGTAAACTTCTAGAACAAAAGCAAAAAACAATGAATCTGAATTATTAGACAAACTGTCTTAAGAATATAATAATAAATAAATAATAATAAATTCTTCAGATTGGCACACCAATTCCCTAGTCCCAAACTAAGCTTATGAGCTTGTGCTATGGATACTAGGTGAACGGATAGACATACTTAAATACGTTTATAAACATCCATGACTCGAGTACAAATATCCATGTTCATCACACGAAATATTTGCCCCTTGCGGGATTCGAACCCGCGACCCTTGGTTTTGTGGCCAGGGGCTCTGACCACTCGACCAACGGGCCAGTCAAATATCGGAAGTAGCTTTCCTTTCTCATTATACCTTCTTGATTAATAAGCAACAGTTAATTTAATTTTCTTTTTAAAATAACCCAGTATTAGAATAATTTATGTACAAAATGTCGAATGCAATTATATTTTTTATTTATTTCTTGGTTGTACATAAATTATTCTGTCTACCTACAATCTATATATGTTTATTTACATGTTATTTTTGTTAGATACTTTATTTAAATCGTCTCCTTGTTTCTATTTAGAGGGTGTTTGTATTGTGATTGTGAATATAATCTTAAGTGCGCCCTGTAATTCTCATTACATATGTTTAGTATATAATGTAAGTATTGCATATAAGTTCCTTTAAGTGAATTTGTAATTTAATATATTACAGAATGTAACCGATAGCGATATCTACATATTGGTATACATAGTACATCATACATTATAATGCTTGATAGAAAATACCATATACCTGCTAAATACGTATTTTAATACAACAAATCCATTAATATTATATACGCCGGAAAAATGCCAGTTACACACGATCAATAAAAAATTTAATTAAAGAACACGAAATCGAAGTCGGTCATATATTATTATTGTTGATTTCGAAATAATTATTATATTTAACACAAACATTACATATTGCATCGGTGCGATAAAATTGTGCCAATTAACTTTAGACATCATCAAAACCTTAGGGCGTTCAGGGCGTCTGTTACGAAAAAAAATAAGAAAAAGAAATGGAAGAAAATAACTTAATTCCCATGTTGGTCTGGGACTTAAAAAGAGTGTGCCAACTGTGTTCCTTGTCTAGCATGTTGAAAAGGCGACTAATAGTATACCGGGTTTTGGGTATGTGATTGTGTAGACGACAAGCTAGCCACTTCTCACTGTTTTTTCACAATTTTCCATCTAACCCAACTCAGTTTTTTTTTTGGCTAAATGTGGTTATAGGGATTGCTGCCCTTTGACTGCTTACCCCTTTGGAGATTACGGGCGTGATGTTATGTATGTATGTAATAAAATAATAGGAAAGGAAGGAGAGATGGAAAGAAATAGAGATCGTTATACTGGAAAGATATAGGATTAGTTCTTAGACATGACATGACATGACAAAAAAGTGAAAATGTAAGAGTAGAACTACTGTAAGTTGCATTATCCATTTTGGAAACTGGCAACGCCATTTTAAATACATTCATTTATTATTAGACCGGTTACCAGTTATTTTTTGGCTTAATGTGGTTGAGGAAACTAGCTACCTTTTTGACTCTGCCAACCCCTTTGGGGATTACGGGCGTGATGATATGATAATATGTATGTAACTATGTATTAGACTATTAGCTTTCTAATTATTGAAAAATCGAGCTTAAGTCATATAAAAAGCTACGCAACTTCCCACAGCACATCTGACTCACACATTTCTGATGCATTCTTACGCTAGCAGTCAAACAATCAACGTCACAGTTGCAGTGGACGGACAAATTGCGTATTGCAGCGATCCAGTTCAATTTACCGCGGTGTGCACAGTGAAAGTGTATAGGAAGTGGGCGGGATGCCGTGACAGACGGATGTCACACGATCCGCCGATGAATTACACGTGTCCATAATTGTGACGTAGCACACGCAACGGGAACGTATCGACCGAGACTGACAATTAGAGGCGCCAGATGGAACTAATCGATCTGCGTACGGAAGATTACACACGAAAATGGAATGGTTAAACAATCAAGTCATTGCTGAAAGAATCGTTCTTACTGCAGCACACAAGCTTATAGGTTTAATGTCTGAAATTCAAGAAACAGCTAATTTCAATGGGGCTACTACAGCTATTTTGAGCAAAAATCGAGATGCAAATGAAAAATATACGAACGACACTAAATATATCAAAGTTTAATTAACGGTACACCCGTTAATAAAACAGTCCTTAACAAAATAAGATATATTATAAGATAAACTTTCGGTAACCATAGATTTATGAGACAAAATTAATACCAACCCCATCACTATAAACTCTAAATTCGAAATAGAATAAAAATATTGTAATAGGTATAGTTATAATTTCTTAGATAGACATGTTAAAATATTCCAATACTTCAAGATACTTAAACCGCAATTACGAAACCTATTGTACCCAAGTACACTTAACGTCAAGGCAATAAAGTTCACGGAGCCTCATAAAGCCGTCAGCCAAATATTTCAAATCAAACTATTAATAGATGTCCATTAAATTCGGTGCCCCACAGGACAACAAGATTCAAGGTCCAGATGCAGGATACCTGTATCCTCAGATTAAAGAGGATGTGCATCCGTCGCCACTCCCACGTTGCGTCCATCGCTGCTTGTCTACAATTGTCGTTGCTTCCCTGTCGCTTGAGAACTGTCCAGTTGCTAAACACGTATGCCATACGCCTAGCGTAATACTTCAGTGAAGGTCATGAACACTTAACTGGATCGATTGCAATAAAAATAACATTGTCTGCACAATCTTCGTATCTTTTGTATAAACAACATTCTGTTTGATATTGATATCGAAAGCAGCTTGTGCAGAGAGCCTATAATTACGTTTTTTATTCGTCAGTGATATCTTTACAGACAATAAGAAATGTGAACAAAATGTTGATCGGTACTTACATTTACAATTGAAATACTACGCCAGTTGGCCTCAGGTAACAAAACGTGATAAAAAGACAAGAATCAATATTTGACGGGCAGATTGGTCTGGCCAGGGTCTGGGCCAAGAATCCAAAGGGGCATGGGTTCGAAAATTATATAGTAAAAAAAAAACATATTTACGTGTAATCGTTCACAAGCATCGATAGCACAAAAAAGAATATATGCTTTGAAAGTATGGAGCTAGGGAATCGGTGTGCTCCTCTGAGCCATTTTTTTTAAGTATCGTTATTATCTTGTTTGAACGGAACTGCATCCTAGAACAACAAGTAAATATGTCAAGAGACCGACAATACGAATGGGACATATTTCAAACATTCGTAATTATGCCCCCGATATCATCGCGACACGTCACATAATTTCAAACCATCAAAACAATCCTATTATGTGTGGAAAGTCACGGTCAGACGCAGTGTGCTCCGGCATTCATTCACGTTCCTATTCGGGGCACGTCGCGTGCGCACTCGATGTGTCGCCTTGGCGTGACGGTTCCCAAAGTGGGCTATATTAACCCCCTGGGGGGTCTGTGTGGGTGTCAAGCCTGGCGTGCCCATATCACGTCAGTATAGTAGCCTATCTAAGCCTGTTTATGTGCCAGGGGTCCATGAAGAGGAAAATAAAATCGAGGTCTAGTAAGACGCCATTTGGCTTCCACGAGACTGTTATTGGACTGTCAACAAAATAAAGAAATGCGAATGATATATTTAATGTACTTAGTTTAATACCTTAAAAACATTTGATTAGTTTAGATTAAGATTCTTTTGATGAATTAACAATTACAGTGCATCCATCTGACATCTGATCTGACAAAAACATCCGGAGTCTTCAAAATAATAAAAATAGCAGTTAGGGGTATGCGGGTCGAAATATGTAGTTTGGGATCCACTGTCTTAACCCATTATCGTACCCCTTCGATCGATGAAATACCATCACAATAGCACCGTTATATGCACGTAACGTTAGAACGAAAGCTTTGGCACAGGCCCAGCGTATTATGTATTTTATTATTCTGATTACTGTTAAAAATACATAGTGCAATTTTCACCGGTGGACTTTGACTGGTTTAATTTTTCACTTGGATGTAATACTAAGATTAATTGGGATTTATTGGATACGTAGCTTGCGCTCGTGCAAAATTCAGTCCGCAAAATTTGTTTTAAGAGCGACCTTCGGGATCATATTTATAGACTACTAGCTTTTTACTGCGTTCATGTCTTTTTGTAATGTCTTTTTCAACGTGTATGCAGGTCATAGTTTTTAGTTTTTAGTAGTTATCAGTCAAGAAATTAAAACGTACTATTCTTAATCGGTCATCATAAGAAATAATAAGTTCACTTTCGCTAAAAAAGTGTCAGTTGTAGATATTTTTTGCAAAATCTATTTAATTTTTAAGATGAGATATGATATGATATCTTAAAATAATCAAGCGAGCAATATTTGTCATAGAGGTAAAAATTAAATAAATCCCCTCTCCACTGCTGCACCAAAAGGCAGGAAAACAGCACTTTTATTGCCCGAACCGCTATCTATCGCGAACTGCAAATGGCTAATGTTCCAGATGCGGCACTCGTCACCCATTGTGCGCACGCGCATCGCCCCGCATATTCAGCGCGAGTCGCGGCCCACATGTGACGCTTAGCTGTCATCATTATCGCACTCCTATGTTGGTCTGGCACTTAATAAGAATGTACTGGGTTCCTTGTCTAGGGCGCCGTAAAAGGGAACTAATGGGGTATCGGATATTGGTTTTATCATTGTTTAGGCAACGAGCTTGTTAGTTGTCACTACTTCTTCACGATTTTCCATCTGACCCAAGACAATTGTCTTTGGCTAAAGTGGATGGTAACTCCTTAGATTCTGTCTACCTTTTCGAGAATTGCAGGCGTCCTAGTATGTATGCATACAATAATACAAGTATGTACGGACATATGTATGAATTATCGCACACCAATTCATCATACATACGCCCGCCGACAGTTTAGGTAGTAGATAATAGACAAATTATGACTAAAGCCACGATCATAGGGAAACAAGTTAAGTGGCAAATTATTCTGGGACGACATTCGCATTATACAGGTTAACGTTACGTCACGGTTGAACTTCCAGAATTTAGTTAAAATTGCATTTAGAGCTAGGGCGAGTTAGTAAACTGGCTATTTGGTGCAGATGTGTGTTGTCTAGTCCTTAGTTAATAAACGCCGAAGAAGAAATTTGTTAACACCCTCTGATTACCGCATACAGCGTTATATCACGTTCATTAAAATCTAGTTATTGCCCTCGACTTCGCTCGTGTAAATTATATTTATCTACCCTTGGAAACAATAGACTTTTCTTTTTGAACAGGTACATTTCTTTCAGGGTATGATCGTTTTTGTAGTTAAGTTTATTGAACAAACAGATAGACAAACTGACTTTCGCATTTACAATATTAATAAGGATACATAAATGCACAACGTGTAAAATATAACTAAAATTTATTATACTACCTAATAAAAATGTTTACACCTATTTCTCAACTCTTTCCAACCGCTTTAATATTAATGAACCCGTTCAATGCTCTATCCTCGTTAGAGTTCACACACTGGCTATTACTCATTGCACAATTTATGGATTTTAGTCGGTCTGCGCGAATAAAAACGTTACCGGACGTCCTAGTACACATGCAGTTGAAATCAACTGTACATTTACGACTATCGGCTATTCGAACAGAACGTCGATTCACTGGCCACAGTATTTCATTGCGCGCACCATTCCGCGTTCTCCGGCAAACATTTGAACAAACGTTTGATCCAATTGGGTGCACCATCGTGATGCGTACACAATGAGCCGGCATTCAGCGGCAAGTAGGTCGGCAGTTGTCGCACTGACAATGGATGCTGCTCAGATGCGTCTCAATGGTCGACACTTTGAATGATGTCACAGCGGACGTAGGAACAATGAACCCGGCATAATTAACGTCCCAGCTTACACGCGGCACTGCGTAAACAAACGGCCATGTCGACCTAAAACCGTGAAGACCATCGATCATACGGCCTACTCTATAATCAACAACAGAAAACTCCACATGATGCACAATCAATAACTGTAACAGGATATTCAAATATAGCAATTGTGATAAGAATAACATTCCATGGTAACAATAAAACTAAACGTAATTCGTTTATTAAACACGTAGAAGAAGACGGTCAATAGAACTAATAAATTTGTATTCAATAAATTTTTGAAACTTGTGGCTCTCGTGCTCAAAACAACATTGATTGGGGGAAAACAATACATTTTCATAATTGTACTAATTATGATATATATACATACCTACGTATAATACGTAGGTATGTTGTACTAAATTATGAATACGTATATTGTATAATATTTATAAATATTTAGTTATAAATACAGTGGGCCCTTGAGACTCTGCTTTTACACAAACTCAGGGCGAGATAAGAAAGATTCCACGATTTGACTTTAACAATAATTTAAAAAAGACTTCCGTACAGCAATCAATGTAACAACGGACAACGGACCCAACCAATTTGCTTACAACATTCTTTCGCAGTTACACATGAGAGACCGTGATCGATCAAATCAGACTGCATCGCTGGAATCCGTGTTACATAAAGCGCATCATCGGCTGATTGCGTGATAACAATTGCATTTAGTGTTGCACCGAGTGTCACGGATGCTGGCTCGGAAGCGGTGTCGTAAAGACGGCCATTCGCAACGCCCGCTGTCAAGATTGGTGCAAGCCCGCTATCGGTGCATCAGCGAAGGAATGCAACTGTTTCGTTTGAACGATTCTTTGCCTAAACGCGTCAGGAGGGTAACGTTTTTCGAGTGACTGCATATGTGTGTCTATTTCTTTGACATGCACAGCAGTTAAGATGATTTCAAGATAAGGTGACCTGCGACTCATCACCCAAATTATGGAAATGAAGTAGTTAGTTCGGTATTCGCGGTCAATGATCAATTGGTTAAGAGAAAATTTCCCTGTGTTTTTAGTATTACTAGGAATGATGATGCAATTTAGAAGAAATACAATAAAGATTCCTAAGTAACAAACTAAGAGCTATATATATATGAAGAAGACTCGTGTGTTCCCTGCACAACTTTCGCGAAGATAAAGATAGATAAGGATGAGCTAATCGCAACGTAAACTGATAAGCAGACCAATAAATACATGAGAAAGAAAAACGATGAACAATTTTCAGAACAGAACATCTTAAATACATGAAAATATACAAGAAAAACCTTAGATAATGGTGTCTTCTAAGAAAAATCTATCTTATGCTAATAGCGATAATATGATCGACATGTGGTATATCGATTATAATCTTATGAAAGCCAAATCGATTGTATTTTTGATTGAAAATAACCACAGCTTTGCATTAATAAACATCTAAACAACTAATAATAATTTAAATAATGTTCATCCAGGTGTTAAGACGTAATTTAACAGTATGCAACTTGTTGAGTGATTTCATCTAATTAATCTCATTCAGTTTATATAGTATCTCGCTCGTCAAGTCTTTGGCTGCATCTAGATATAATCTGCGAACGCGAGCTGGAAAGACCAGAGGCGAAAGTACTGGTTACGCTCTCATAAACTAAAGCATTCAGAAATAATGCCATATCAGGTTACTACAAGAAAGACAACCTTTTACCACTTAACAAAAAACTTGAGAGCAAAAATTTTGCGATTCAGTCTGTGATAGACACGGTAAAGACCTGGATAAGAATTCAATTTTAAAATAACGGTAAAGCTTTGTAAGAGATTTAAAGCTAACTTTGAATTTTTTTCTATTATGGGAATGAGCATCAAGATGATTGCCTCCAACATATTTAATCTCAGAAATAAAATGGATTTCCATGAAAGTTTTAAGGAAAATACGATCGACACCGTTTAATAGAATAAAATACTTGACTGGTCTTGTAACATCACTTTAGCGATACTATCGGTAATATCGGTCGCAATACAGATTCGCTAGTGCGAATCGATAAAACTGCGGTATATTGATAAGATTACATTGCGTAGACACCGGCGGCATAGCGTTTCAGACGTATTATGCAATTAGGGTGTGGTCAAACGCGAAATCAAATGACAGTTTTTTTAACGTGGACATTTTTAATATTCAGGTTTCATTAACAGTCTTAAAGGATAACCGCGAAATTGAATGATGTCACTGTAAATACCAGATACAATAGTGATGACATACTTCTTAGTTATTGCTTAGGCTCGAGTGCTATCATTTGTAATAAGGTCATTAATGTACTTATGTGAGGGTAGATTTTTTTATTATCTTAGGCAAAGTCCTTTGAATTAATTTATAATCAATTATAATTATAATAATTATTATTAAACCGCATTTTGTACTAGACAATCCACGAGCTAAAAGTAGTATTTATAACTTATTATAAGTCACTTCACCAGTATTCCCTAAAATAATTAAAAGTATATATAAATAGCAAGAAGTATTTTAACCCGATTTCTGTCCAAATTAAATAAAATCTATTGCATACGCCATTACATTACGTTATTTGTCAACTCAACATCTTCTCGCATTAAATGAGATTTAATCGGAGAATCGACTACATAAAAACTAATAATTAGATCCGACGATTAACCAAGACGAATTTTACGAAAGCGGTTTTATAAACAAGGTTGAAAAAGTTAAAACCACGATGGGGGCCGAAGAATATCATGTAACAACTGTTGAATTTAATAAAAATTACAAAAGAAGAAAGCCGTTATTATGCATGACGTTTACTGAATTTGTTAGTAGTTGTACAGTGTCGATCCACAAAAAATATATACTTCACAAGAAAACACCAGCCAGCCCCGCCCGCGTTTTGTTCACGTTAATATATACATAGCCTAAAAAAAATATCTATATCTAATAATATATATAGAAAAGAGAGACTTTTCACATTTGATGGGTAATTCCCAAGATTAGCAAGGAAAAACAAACAAAGTCTATTGTTTAATAATAATTTATTAGTACTTATGTAAGTACTAAAACAATTTAGTACATTACAATGATATACTAAATTGTGTTTGAATTATTAACAATGTAAATGCAGTTGCCACGCAAGTAAATAAGCGCAATCCAATTCCGAAATAATTACACATGACTGCGGTCAATGCGAGTGTTACAATGCGATGTGATATACACAAATATAAACAAAGCAATAATATAATCGGCGCAACGAGTTGGTTCGACATTCAATCTGCGGCTCGGCCACAAATAGCTCTAATGAAGAAGCAAGAAAACAGTATCAATATGTCAAGTATTCTTAATAAACATCTCTGTATGTCTGTATGATCAATAAACATATCTGTCAATCAACTATTAACTAGATGCAATAGGCCTCAGCCGGCTATATTGAGTAAATAAAGATTTTTAATAGGCGAGTCTAGGAAAGAAAATCTATTTGTAGGCTAATAGAAACATTGATTTTGTTTCTATTGTCTCACTGATATTACATATCAGCGGGATAATTGACCCACTTTAAAGGTGTCGGTTCAGCAGTAGACGGCAATCAAACAAATTAATTGATGGTTTTCCTTACCATTCAATATTGAAATTCGTAGCAATGAATAGACCTTTATTAAAGAAAAAGTCCTAAATCTGATGACCACCTCGACATAATGGACGTTTATTAATATTTTGATTACACTCTTATTGATGACACAAACATCAACGTTAATGATCTACCTAACAAACAACGGATTGGTCCGAGAGCTGGCACCAATTTTTGGGTAGGTATTTGAGGCAAGCTGAAAACGTGTCACATACCTCTCTTATTTATACCCCAACACGAAACTGCAGACCTGGCTGGTGAGTAGCGGGGCTTTTTTTAAAAAAAATTTTATATATTTTTTTTGCACAAATATGTTTTATATATGCAATTTTAAAATGTTTATATGGCGTAGTGTATGTAATTGTTTTAAGCATTAAAAACAAAATTATATTTAATTGTTTAAAGCATTAAAAACAAAATAAGCTAGACGATTTAGTCGAGGTTTCAACATTTCCAAACGCTTGCTAAAGTAATATATTTTGCTAAAACATATAAAAAAAAGCATTTAAGGCAACTTGAAATGTTAATAGGGTATTATTTATAACTAAAAAATAGGATTCTAAAAAAGACAGATTATTTTGGTGGGGCTTTCTACCTTGGCAGGTGATCTAACAAATCTATCTATCTTGATTTAGCCTCGCTACTCACCAGCCAGGTCTGCAGTTTCAGGTTGGGGTATAATAGGAGAGGTATGGGACAAGTTTTCAGCTTGCCTCAAATACCTACCCAAAAATTGGTGCCAGCTCTCCTACTAGATAGAGCCCCACAAATTGATAAACACCTGCCCACGCACAGTTGAACAAATTACACGAAACATTTAAACAATTGACGAATCATCTTCCTAGCTAGCTTTCGTGTTTAGACGGGGTCCGCTTACACCATGACCCAGGATTTAGCGACTCTGGTAATTACATTAAAGCGACTGCCGGCCTTTGTAACCCTAAGATAGGGGAACCAGACAATTTTTGGATCATGGTTTCAAACAATCGACGAATAAGTACAAAAACAAGAAGCCGCTTAAAGCAAGTAAAATATCAGATCAAATTATAACGCCAAAGTTCAAGTTAGATCTACAAAGAAAGAATTTAATGACGTGATTAATAAAGCAGCAACAAGAGCCTTCAATATTCCAAATTTAAATGTCAACTAAATTGAAGAGAAAGCATAACCAATCAAAATGTAGGATCTGACTGAAGGAGACAATATACAATAAGCTCAGCATTACGTCGCAATAAACATTACGCTTACGAAAACAAAACAAGAGAACCGGACAATGGCATCCGTCATCAACCACTAACTAGACGACACCAAGTCACCGGCGCGTCCCAAATAACGTTTCCGGATTAACATTGTCGAGTCATCAAGAGAGCGCGTGTCTAGCGGCGCAGGCGCCAACTACGCTGGCTAATGTAAACGCTGCTGAATCTTCATTAGTCCGTTCAGGTGCGCTAACGTACGGTTACAAAGAACATCCGTTATTGCGATTTATCTATATTAACGTGAAAGTTTGTGTGTCGCTCAAGTATGCTTGCTATATCTATATATTAACTAGCTGTCCCGGCGCACTTCGTAACGCATCGTTCTCGGATTTTTATTCATTATTTTCCTCGCAACGTTTCCATATTTTTTTACCGTACAAACCTTCCCTGGAAGATAACAAATATTTTGAAACCAAAATCGGCCAAATCGGTCCAGTCGTTCTTCAGTTTTAGGAGACCGACGAACAGCGATTCATTTTTATATACATAGGTATAAGAAGAAGAAGAAGCAGATACGTGAAGCAAAACCTTTTTAGGTACCCCTTTTTATGAAAATTACGCGGACGGAGGAGTATAAAATTTGGCACAGTTAAAGTTTATATGGAAAAGGAGTGCAGAAACCTAATATTTCAATATATAGTCGCCCTCTGGTCGAAACCAGAGGCGACCAGACCAGAGGGCGACTATAATATAGTTATTATCAATGAAAGGAATTTAGTACACAAGTAAATAATACATACATAATATCACGCCCATAATCCCCGAAGGAAAGTCAAGTAAATATTAAAGAGAATGAAATAATGAATGCTGAATGAGGTTAAGGGATTTTGATTATGTATGTTATATATTTATGTAAGTAAATATTTTATCTAGCTTCATACATATGGTAATGCTACGTAATTGTTTTCATCAAAGAATTTAGGATATTTTTTAATTAAGAAATTCTATCCGTATTGTTCATCCCTATTTGGCTTGCTTAATTCTGTAGTAGACAAGGAACATCATATTATTTTATTTCTTATAACAAAAATTGGTTTGTTTTATTTTCAACCGACTTCAAAAAAGGAGGAGATTCTCATTGCTTGACTGTTGCATCATACTTTAAACTATAAATACTCACATTCTAACAATATAGGGTTACACGGTAAACCTGCGTTAGCTCGGTGGATGAGGATGTAACTTAACATTCAAGGGGCAATGATTCAAATGCCAGCACGTAAGCCTGGATTTTAACATCGTAATCGCCTTAAAGTCTAACATCGTAAAAAACGAAAGATATATTTTGACCGGTTCCTCTTAAAACTAATGAAATGTTACCAAAACTTCAAATTAATATAGATATAGAAATATCTCTTTTTACAAAAAATTGTATAGGCCTTACAAAAGCACTTATATACTTAAGTCATAGTATAAATAAGTGATTCTACCGCCAAGTTCGGAAGGTTAATTCTACCAGACTACTTAAATCTAGCATCATGGTCAATGATTACAACTAGGCCAAGAATGAGATAAAATAGCATGACGATAGAAATAAATATAGACACGCCTAATAACACAGAAACAATAAAAAACTAAAAACATTCCTTGATTATACGCCAAAAACGACGATACTTTTCGTAAGTCGCGACTTTGAGCAACTCAAATCCTAATGGCCATTATAATTCCATCGCCCGATGACGTGATGCATCCATAAATAAGGGTCCTGTTTATGCATGCACGTCTGCCATGGCAACAAAAACGAAAACCATATCCTTGATAGCACCGCCACTGGACCCACCACACTGACAAAGTTTGGTTTATGTTGTAAACAGTGCTGTCAACCTCTTCAAAAAATAAATAATAACGAACAGGCTTTAATAAACTGTAGGCTTCGCAAACTTTCTCAGGAACCAATGAAGCTGACTTTTCTTTATTGAGCTAGACGTGAATATAATTTTATTGGGTTTAACGGTTTCAACAATTTATAATGCAATATTTTTCCAGTTAATCAGAATCTTTATTACCACCTTTTATATTTCAATACCTATAAAACGTGGCTTGACAACACGTATTCCCTGAGTGTAAGTAGGTCTTGAGTATTTTTGATAAAATATATTTATGATTAGTCACGTGCAATAACTGAATCAACAATGAACCTTATTATATTAACACAAAACACAAATGATCATCCGTTCCTTTGTCACGTCTTGGTGACTATTAGTATATTGGTGTGGGACCCGCTTTTGTTGATAATTTACCCTCAATTGGATCTAAGTAAGTGATATAGCACATACATACACCGACGGTGCGGATTCTTTGAATCTAATGTTAGCAAATCTTTGTAAGTTGACGAAATATGCCCAATAATGTCATGAGCAAGATTGATGAAATCTAGCGCATCGACGCAATTTTATTAGAATGTTTTGGCCTGTATCAAATTAATTTATGTTGCGCATTTAATTCGAGCGTAGCATTAACGATAACAATTTAAAGCAAACACTAAACAAATGCAGGCGATACAAAAGAAGTACAACACAAATTTAAATAATAAAGTACTTATTACGTATTTAAAATATTAACGCTTGAAAAAGTATGTAACGTATATCAACAGATTGTTCAATTTAACCATCATGCAATCGTTTTTCCCACGACCAGAAACTAAAGTGAATTTGTAGTTGGAAACAAAAACCGTATTAATTTCTCCAAACCACAGGGCACCAGAGCAGACCGAATCCGATCACCGGACCAATCGGCCCAGTTACAGAAGTATTTGTTATACAAATAGATACCAAATGATGTTTCGTTGTTGCCTAGAACTGTTTTTTTGTTTTTTTTTTTTATTACTGGATTGAAATCTGCTACCTACATAACTTCTTAACTTAAACAAAATTGTTAATACGTTTGAAATCTCCCACCACTGCCACATAGTGTTAGTCATGGACGGTGGCGAACATTGCGTGTGCCATCTTATGAACGAATACCAGGTAATCTCAAAATACAAACCCCAAATTTCCAATTACTGTTGATACAACTAGATAGATTGGGTACTGTGTCTTCTGAAATTAGGAAATGTCGGGAAGGATAGATACACAAATGGTATGGCTGCCAAGAGAACCAAGCTGACAACAATAGCCATGATAAGCGCCACATAGGGACGAACATTGTAATAATAAAATGAGTTACCCCCTAAACGTTTAAGAGTAGTGAAGATGGCGAGCATGGATCGTCCGTTCTGAGGAACACCAGACGAGCTGCCTTCTGGAAGCATCAAGATTCACGTGAGCTACTGATTGGCAGGTGGTATGAAGGTTCCAACTTCGGGAATATCTTCTTCTTAGCTTTGTGCCCTAGTTGTGGTCGGTATAGGCTATGATCCTAGATTTAGTTACTCATTTAATAATATTTAAGCTACTGTTTTATGATTTACATAAGACAAGGAAGCATGAAGATCATCATCATGAGAACTACTGATTGTCATGTGGTATGAAGGTTTCAACTTCTCTAACATTTTCTTTTGGCGTTATGTTTTTTCCTGTTCGTAGTCAGTTTCGACTATAAACAATAAATAAATTCCCCAGGCTGACACAGCAATTCCCTAGTTCCAAACTAAGCTTATGCTCGTGCTATTGATACTAGATGAACGGATAGACATACTTAAATACGTTTATAAACATCCATGACTCGAGTACAAATGTCCATGTTCATCACACGAAACATTTGCCTCTAGCGGGATTTGAACCCGCGGCACTCGGTTTCGTGGCTACGGTCTCTGACCACTCGACCAACGAGCCAGTCATCACCATGATCCTAGATATAGTTACTCTGGTAATTTTTTTGAAGATATGGAACCAGATAATTCAGATCATGATAACACATTCACAGTCATAAGAATGTGCATTGTAACTCAATTTCCTCACTGCTGAGCTAGTGGTAAAAATTAGGAATGAAAATCACATATTTACCTTATGTATTCACCAAGATACATGTACGGTTTGTTTTCTGTTTATAATTGAAAAAAATTATAGATGAATAATTTGCATCTTTACATTAAATTACAAAAAGAAACAAGTATTTATACCAATCCCGTGGAATTATTTTATTCGGTGCTACAGAACTGACTCAGTGATCGAGAAACTCGAATAAAAGCCCATTTTGAATAATTAGCACTAGTGCAGTATCCTAAATGACGACTGTTCTCTTCACGATTTGTCTTATACCAGTAGACATAAGGTTCAAATTTAACCAACAACCTTGTTACTGACTGCATGACGCACACTTTGGAGAAAAAGCATTTAAAGTGTATATTTGCTGGAAATGTTAGATACTTGATATGATAATAGGCGCTACTGATATTGAGTATGAAGGTGCCTACATGATTTAGTTTTGAGTATCTACTCGACAAATTTAAAACTAATAATGAATAGGCAATTGTGTTGCACGTTGCCAAGGAAGTGTATACTATAAAATAACATGTTAGTGATGTCATCAACTCGAAACTCAACATTGTATGATTTAATTTTGAGTCATCAATGAGATATACGAATATACCTAATGAGAGTAATAATAACAAAATGATAGTATTTTCAATCAATATGTACATAATACATAAATGAAATTCAAACATTTAGTATTTACTAGTGAATGGTGGAAATTGACATTCACGCGGAATCAAGGAAACTAATATGCCCAAAAACAGTACTTACGAAAATAAATAATTATGATTTTCGCTTTCAAGTAATGACAAATATTCAGTGATGCAAAATAAAAATGTATGATTGAAATGTTTCCTCTTTTTCCTTTTAAAACTGAAGTTCAAAAGTGTTTTGAGCAAAGACGGTTAGTTTTCCAAATTAATCTATCTCAAAATTTTAATTTCAAACATACAAGAACACACTAATATACTTAAATAAATATCATACTACCTAGATAGTTGTCAGATAAGCAATAAGTACTTACGTTTTTGTATAGTTTGAAATAAGAATATTTTATAAAAAATCAGTTACCTAACTAATATTAGTCAGGCTCACATGTAGCTGAAACTCAATTACACACTGAATCGATCCTCGTTTTCGGGGCCGGCAATTTTTAACCACTCGACCAAGCAGCCTGTGCAAATGTCTAGGTACACATCAAATCGACTAAGGGAATTCTAGGTTTGTGATTATATCGTCACACACTTGTCACATGTGCTCACCATGCGAAGTCGGGGCAGGTCGCTAGTTAAGCAATAAAAACCAATTTACGCGCAATGGAAAAGCAACCTCGTAAATCACAAGTCATCAATGTACACGATGGCCAAATGTTCATTGTGGTCAAATGAATGGTATTTGATCAATGGGCCGCAAAAATCAGACGAGGTACATATGAGACCGGACATCACAATGGGCAAGGTCGTCTATACGAGTCATATAGGTGTGCCGTGATATCTGTCCAGTACGTACATGTTATACGAAAGAGTACCTACATAGTAAAAAGCTACTTGATGAGCACTCGACTTACAACATCAGTGGCGCCCGTTGTAATCAAAAGTCAAAGTCAAGACACCATTACTTATTTTACTTATACTATGTACATATATGCAGGCAGATACTTAGAAATACTTATAAAAATTTAATAGATAGGGATATTTATGTAATTTTTGTTAGCGGCATCGTTTGTAAAGTTGGTCACTGTATAACTATTTGACTTGCTGACGACTCGGACACAGTTGATTCGGACACAGTGTCCGTTATTATTCCAGAACAAAAATTTGCGTCTGTTAAGACCAACCCTTAGCTAATTTTTTCTCAATTTGAAACGTTATTAGGATTTATACAGAGTTTTATAGGATCTATAACGATTTTCATCCTCACAGTTTTTTTGCCTATATAATATGAGATCTGGATATAAGGTGACATCTATAAATTACTATAGGTATCCATTTTAGCGAAATTTTATCAGAACATCAGGTTTAGCCATGCTATGGGACCATAGTGCCCAGTTACGGAAAATGTGATGGAACAAATTGTATAGAATGGCAGACGACTATCCAAAGTAGAATCCAAGTTACCCCAGAGGAATCATTGAGTATCTTCCTTTTATAAAGTAATCTAAGATACATTCATACATAATAATAATAATAATGAATAACAAATTCTCTAGACTGACACACCAATTCCCTAGTTCCAAAGCTTACAATCTTGTGCTATGGATACTAGGTGAACGGATAGAAATTCCTAAATACTTTTATAAACATCCATGACTCGAGTATAAATGTCCATGTTCAGCACACAAAACAACACGCCCGTAATCCCCGAAGGGGTAGGCAGAGTCATAGGGACAGCAAACCTCCTTAACCTAAATTTTTAATAAAATAAAAACGAATTACATCAAAATTGCTCGCGGAAACCTTCATCACTATCACAAGTAGGTACTAGGTAATTACTAGGTAGGTACCTCATACCTCCGTATAACGTATGCAAACAGTATTATCGTACGTAAAACACTTTAATTTGGAGTGGTTACTTCATTGCTTGCTCATGTGATAAAACTTTATGTAGCCATGTCGTAGAGTAATTCCTTTTAAAAGTCATTGCCTTGGTATCGTGGATAAACGTTACGCATGATGGAATTTATATAAGCTGGTTAACTTGGTAGCCGGTTTTGAAGCAAAGGGTACAAGCGATGGCGTTTTAAAGCTATTATAAAATAGCTCCGATGTTAGTCTGGGACTTTAAAAAAAAATGCCAACTGTGTACCTTGCCTAGTATGTCGTAAAAGGCGACTAATGGTATAATGGTGTTGTGGGTAATGTGGGGTGGTGGGAAAACGATCACAAGTAGTGCTTTATTGAATTTTAAGAGCATGTGGAGCAATTTTACTCCTACCCCACAATGTTAGTAGCCCCAACGTCTGTAATTCTGTCCAAAACAATACATATGTGATAAAAAGTGCCCGGCATCAATCAAAATTTACATTTAAAGTTAATTTAAGTTTAGTAAAGTCCATCTATCACTACTTTTCACAATTTTCCATTTAGCCTAGCTCAGTTCTATTTTTAGCTGAATGCGGTTAAAGAGGCTTGCTGCCAATGGGCGTACGCAGCTTTTTTGTTCCAGGGGGATGGTATTTTTTTTTTCATAACAATTGTTACTATGTGGATATTCCACATGTCATTGTGTATACGTAGACACGTTAAAAGTGAATAACGATATTATTTATCATTAAGGAAAATACCGAACGTGTCATATGTCACTAACATAGCCAAGGTTGTGCTAATGTACTTGCTAATTACAAGATTTAATTTACCTGCTGTAATACATGCTAAATAGTAACACGCATATAACGCATTTAATATTATGTAATTTACTTTTACATAACTTTAACCATAGGAATATCAGAAGTAGCTTAGTTTTGTTATGATTGATGTAAATAATGTTGATTGTAAGAAGTCGTTGGTAAGCAGTAATTTTGTATTAAATAGCAAAAATGTATCGAGTCCAATAAATTGTACTAGACGACCTGTCTTATCCACAAGTTTCTATACATGTAATGTACTAAACAAATAGTATACAGGATACGGTTTGATTTATAGGAAAAATAACAAGAAAAGAATCCTTTTATCAACACCTAATTATAATAGTAGTAACTACATACAATACATATATTTATTTACCTATAAGAAGGTGGCATACAAATTACTATTTGATGAATAAGAACCCACGCATTCAAACTACCGTACTCGAATATACCTATATATCATATTACAAGTACGGTACTCAATTAAAATAAGGGTCATATGACTCATATGTGAGGATGAGGACTTGGCTTCATCTATAAATACATGAGGATGATAGAGGATGGATTGTGTTTTAAATGTGCGTAGCGCAGGTTCGATTTCCCGCCGATCAATCACGGGAAAAATATATACATAGTCATATTTAAGCAAAAGCTACAGTTTGAGAACAATTGACAAGTGTATACTACTCTTTGATATTTATTTGTTGACTAGCTAATAACCGCGGCTTCACCCGCGCTGTCATCGTATTTTCTGAAGATTTCTTGTGTCAATGATATCACGTGATTTAAAACGGCCTGTAACACCTAGGTCATTTACATTGAAGTATATGAGAAAATCACTTCGGTCCGATACATTACAACATGAAAGAACGACTTTCCACCCATATCATTGATTATTATGATTCATAAAGTATCACACTGATAAAATAATCAGTCAAATGTGGGACAACATGAATCACGTCAACCCTCGCAAACTCAAACGTGTCCAAATGACCCGTTTCTTATCGGACATTTCACTAATTCCATTACGCGCTCGGCTCAATTCTGCCAGACTAACAGAACGTGGCAGCTTTTTGCAATGTCGACACTTTCCCCGCGTCACACTCCCGCGCACAGGCGGTACAGTCAACCACTGACATGAACTCACGCTCTCGTACAATATCTTCTACTATATCATCTACTAGCTTCTGCCCGCGGCTCCGCGTGGTACATCAATGAAAAATAGCCTATGTGCCATTCTAGTCGATGATGTATGCCTGTGCCTAATTCCATCTAGAACCCTTCAGTAAGTCGTACTTGAGTTTATTTGTTACAAACATACAAATCATTCCTCTTTTAAAAACCTATTACTTAAAGTCTAAACTCGAGAATGACACGACCAAATCCGGACTGATTTTAATGAGTTGTAGCATATACCATGAAGAGTTATGGGTAACGCATAAGAACCTTTCCTTACTTCTGCTGACAAAGGTTTAAAAGTAACAAAAAAATATTAAGGTAATAATTGCATGGCCCCACATAACACCTTTATACATATATAGCTAAAGTTATAGACGCTGACTGTACAGCCGTTAATGTTGGAAGTACATTAATTGTCACTACTCAGGTACTGGGTAATGCATTGTTTTCGCGCACTGCAATTGGACGTGGTATAGGGAAATCGACTACAATGAAAGCTCTCTTTATGGTATTGTCATGATCTAAATCAGGGTTTCTCAAACTTATGCCTAGGGGGCAAGGCGGGGCAGTGCCAAGGGGCCTCCAAGCTTGAGGGGGGGGGGGGGGGGAGGTACGCCTCTAGGTCCCAGTTTATTTGCTACGCCACTATCTAGGTGACTAAGGGCCCTTACTCTTTCAAAAAACTGACAAGCTTGCTTTACCTAAGCGCTACGCTGTCACTATTAAGTAAACTTTCTCGCATCCCCCTTCGATTAACTGGTGTCCCTTGTAACCCCAAGTCATCGAACGCCACTTTGAGAGAAACTGTTCTACTTAGATTCATTAATAAACTGCACACTAAGAATATAGGTAGTCGGTATTACGACTCTGTAGGGACTCATCTAACGTTGCGTCAACGCAGACCATTGAGCATATAACCAATAGAGTAGTAATAAGATTATGTTTGAGAATCATTATCATCCTAGCGTAATGTCCCGTGCTTAGGCGGGGTCCGCTTAGACCTTGATATAAGATTTAGCGAGTCTGGTAATTACGTTGAAGCGACAGGCGATCTGACCTTCGTAAACCTTAGATAGAGGAACCAGAAAGATTTGGATTTTGGATCATTGGTTACACATTCATGGCTGTTGGAATGTGTAGGTTTTATCACGATGTTTTCCCTCACCGCCGAGCTAGTAGTATTAATACGTACATAGAATTGAAAAATCCAGAGGTACGTGCCCGGGTTTGAACCCGCACTCCCCGGTTAAGAGGCGCGTGTCCTTACCATTGAGCTACCACCGCTCTTTATTATTATGTTTGAGAAATAAATTTGCCAAATAACATAGCAGTCGCTACGCTCTGATTGACTCGCTATATACATATAACCGGTATATAGAAAGATGTTAAGTGTATGATTGTTTAGTATGATTATATTCATACATATATGATATACTTATATTTAAAAATAGTTAAGTATGTAGGTAGGTACTTAGAAACACTCTTCATGTTGTTTCTTGTCATGCTACAAACGCGAGTAAAGTACTTAGTTATACCTAAGTATTTCAAGCATTAGTAAGGGGAAGATGTAATTAATGTTAATTTATCATTCTGAGAACTGTTACTCCTTGTCTGACTGGTTGGTGTATACCTAAACTTAAATGCTTATGGTTTGTATGAGGAAGGTTCTTTGAAAGGAATATTTGCAAAGAATGCTTAAGTACCAACTTCACAAAAGTCTTAACTGTAAAGACTTGACTTGACTATAGGGGTGTTTTTCTAATACCTAACGCATCTCTGACGCAGGTAATTATTTAAACTCATAGGCAGGATTTTGTAATTCTACTTATTTTTCCTATTCCGAAATTATTTGACAATCAAGGTTTTCAAACTAAAAATAACACAATTGATATGCAAGTTTATACTGTTAAACTAATTTCTTTGATGGGGACCCTAAGAAATTAATGGCAGATCTTATAAGCAAACTTATTACTACGGTGACTACCTAAGACCTAACACCATACACCAGTTACGCTAGTCCCATCTGGTGGTAATTCAACACAGAAACTCTCATTGAGTACACCGCATCGGACTCTTAGTAGTCATTTGATTACAGTAATGTCAATTAACAATAATTAACTACTAATTAGTTTTATGTCAAAGGCTAATCTAGAATCTAAATTTAACTGTGGTGTAAGCTACGCCTAGTAGCATATGAGTTTTCTGTGTTATCGACGTAGATAAGACTGCTTATTCAGGTCAATATCTGGTGATAACAGGCATCTAGCTCTTATGGCATTAAGTATCGTTAGTTACAGAGAAGGATATAACAGATACAACCTTGGTTGCGATGTGATAAGTGACACTCATACTAAAAGGTATGAGTGTAACTAACATTTATGGGTTGTTTTAATTTGCATCTGTGTATGATTTGCACAGAGTGACTGGAAATAAATGAGTTTGTTAAAAATTAAAGCTTAAAGTATCAAAGTATACACAATATTTTAAAAAAAATTATGTTGTTAATGATAACTAAGTACATACATACATAACAACACACCCATAATCCCCGAAGGGGTAGGCAGAGTCAAAGGTGCAGCAGGCCAACTTAACCACATTGGTTAAATTGGCCTGCTGAACCAAAAACAAACTGGGCTGGGTTAAACGGAAACTCGTGAATGTGAAAATGAAGTGAAATAACTAAGTAATACCTATAATGTAAATAAATAATTATTAATTACATACAAATTGGAAATGACCTACACACAATGTGACATACAAACACATTAAAACCTGACAGGTTGTCATATTATACATTTCACTTAAATTTCTTAAATGTCAAAAATATAAATGAAAAATATACTTAAACTACCTTGATTAGTCACCATTATATTTTTCAAATCTAAATGTTGTGAATATAAGTAACTATAAATATCAAGACTCAAATGTACAAGAACAAATCTTCACTCCTGTAAGAAAGAGTATGATGAGACTAACTGTATTTGATGATATATATATATATATATATATATATATATATATATATATATAAATTATTTGCTGTTAGTTTGTCTTGCTAAAACTCGAGAACGGTGGGGCCAATTTTGCTGTTTTTAATAATAAATAATAAATAATAATAATAAATTCTCCAGACTGACACACCAATTCCCTAGTCCCAAACTAAGCTTATGCTTGTGCTATGGATACTAGGTGAACGGATAGACATACTTAAATACGTTTATAAACATCCATGACTCGAGTACAAATGTCCATGTTCATCACACGAAACATTTGCCCCTAGCGGGATTCGAACCCGCGACCCTTGGATTCGTGGCCAGGGTCTCTGACCACTCGACCAACGGGCCAGTCAAGTTTAGTTTTAAAATATTTGTAATCTTCCGAAAAAATAGATGCACCTTTAAATGCTTAAAAGTAAAAAAAAAAATAGATACCAGGTACCTTGAAACTCAGCTAGTGAGAAAGTTGACAAAGCCATATGAAATCAAAGAAGAAATCACATTTCATACAAGTATAAGTATCACTACAGATCTATAAGTCTTAAACACAAATAAGTAGTTTAAGTAGAGAAATAGGTAAAATGCAGAAACTTAAAATTGACAATTATGTATAAGTGCATACCAATTACCCTCTTACTCATTTGAAAGTCAGAAGGCATCTAGTTTCAAAATAAACTACCTACTTAAACATCATTAATATAGGCACTGTAACAAGTCATCTTGCAATAATTAAAAGATAGTAGGTATCAATTCTATCTAACTAAATACTTTTTAATGGATTGTGAAAATATAAAAAATAAAATCTAGATGTAATTCCAGTCATCACAGCAATCTATTTTTTAATTACGAAGGTATTAACCATTTAATCCAACCAAGTTTAATGTCTGGCCAAAAAATTTATAAAGAGGCCCCCTATAGGGGATTACAGGCCTAATGGTACATAAACACCTCCACTCAGGCGATGATGGGTACCGCGGAGTTTTTGTGGGTATTCCTGCTCCAGCCAAAGATGGTAGTGACCGGGGTTCACTACCATCTTTGGCCGGAGCAGGAGCCCCCTACTCAAGGGCCCTTGGGAGTCCTCACCACCCTGCCTGTGACGGTGCGTAAAACATTTCTTCGCGATAAAAAAAAAAGGCTTAATGGTATGTAAGGAATTTAAAACAGGACTTACCTTTAATAAGCGGTTCAGACACAATATTAATGTCTTCTTGGGGAATCATATCCATCAGGCGCGCGATGTCCGTAGCTAACATGTGGTCTACAACTTCAAGGAGCTTGGGTTTCAGCGGGTGGAACTTAGTAAAATCGTGGTTTGCTAACGTCTCCTGCATCTTCTTAATGTCGGGGAAGTCGCCAGGAGATATCTGCATTTCTCTTTGAATGCGGTCGTACACTTGTCCTAAATTCTTTATTAATTCTTTCTTTTTGCCGTCTTTACCGAAAACTGAAGGCATTTCTTTTCTCAACTCACTGACAATGTATGCATGTACTTTAGCCAATCGTGCTCTCTTAATTAGATCATTTAGTTTACGTAATGCTGCATTCCTAGGTAAGGACTGCATGTCTCTGAAGAGATCCTGCTCTTCATCTTCGAAAAGTCTCCTGTTCACATCGTACCGGAGCGGCTGGTCCCAGAATGATCCAATGTAAACACGAGCCACCTCAGGAGTCTGCAGCACCTTACCTAAAGACCACATCAGCGCACCATAAACGCGCATGAGCTGCTGGTGATCAATCATGTCAGCTTTGTTTAGAACAATTCGGATTTTGTCATCGTGGCCTCTCAAAGCCTCAATGCTGCGTCGGAATTCATCTGATATGTCCAGTTTGTGGGCGTCAAATAGAAGGATAATACGGTCAACACGCTCCGCAAACCATTCTAGAACACCAGTGAAGTCGTAGCCTCTGTCTACTCGCTGCTTCTCTCCAGACAGAATGCCGGGAGTATCTACGATGGAAATGCCGCGAAGTACAGGAGAACTGACGGTGGAGCATTGGAACCTATTGAGAAAAGCGTTTCCGAATTTGCTCAAAGGCCTAAACTGTTTCTTGGGGTCGACGACGAGCGCGTTACCGGGTATTACGCCCTCTTTTTCATCGAACATAACCGCTATAAACCTATCTGTAGTCGGCTCCGGCCCAATGCGAATGCCCGGAAAGTCTCGCTCGAGGAGATATTTGATAAAAGTCGTTTTACCAGTCGAGTACTGGCCGACCAGCAAAATCATCGGCTTGGCATCGAAATCTGGTTCTTCTAGCTGCGGAGAGTGGAAATCGTGGAACTGATAGTGTTGTTCCAGCGGCAAAAGTTTCGTTTTATAAATCCTTTTGAGACCCTCCACGACATTTTCGATACTTTCGGTCTTTTCGCCTTCCTTCTTTAGCCAGCTAAACATGGTTGTGGTCACGGACTCCGCTGCAGAACAATTTTTAAAAAACTAACACTATTTTCACTCACTGCACCACTTTTAGAACGAATTATTACAAATAAAGGCAGACCACCGCGATCATCCTCCTCCACGAAAATGAAAATGAGTCGCCGCGATGACGTATGACGTGAGCGTGACGTGACGTTTAGAAATATTGCTACCGCAAAAAAAACACTTGTCTTTTTTTTAATGAAATTATTGGTTTAGACTTTTACAAACAATAAAAATGTTATTTTAATTCCTATTGGCGATGCAAAGATTCTAACCAGTAACCAGTAGCGCCTTAGGTGTCAAAATTGTGAAGCTGTCCAAGAACGAATAAATCAGATTTATGCGGTTTCTTGAATAGAATAGAATAGAATAGAATAGAATAAATGTTTATTTGGCACATTACAAAATTTGCTTACAAACTAAAACTATAACTATACTAAACTATATGTAGCCAAATAGGCCTCCGCTCAGCTATTGTCGAGACACAGTGTGCCACGACGCTGGTTTTCTGCGGACACCTTTTCTGAAGATGGCGTCTGGTACATGGTAAACAGTAGGCAATGCCAAACAGTTATGCTAAACAGTAGGCGACATTGGAAGGCATTACAATAAACATTACATATGATTACTTATATTTATTTATTTATTTATTTATTATTTAATTACGAAATATTAAATAAAAGCAATACGAGACTTAAAAAATTTAAAAGTTAAGTTAGAATCTAGACATATACTCAATGTAGGAACTAGAATATTATTCGGACTTTTGAGCTGTTAATAGATGCTTTTTTAGTTTTACTTTAAAAGAACCAATGCTACAACTATGTCTAATGGGTGGGGGAATATTATTCCAGCACTTTGAAGCCGAATATCTGAAACTGCCACGAAAAGCTGCAGTATTATATGCTGGGCAAATAAGTCGATCATATAAACGCGACTCACGCTGTGTGAATTTAAGTTTGCCAAAAAGATACTGTGGACTTTTATTAACTATAACACCGAACAATAAGGTGGCGAAATGTAATTTACGCCGCGTTTCCATTTTTAAAAAATCCTTATTATTTAAATAAGGGGTTATATGATACCTAGGCGGTATATGAAAGCAGAACCTGGCGCAAGAATTTTGGAGCCGTTGGATCACGCATTTCGTGCGAGCTAGTAGACTGGTACCTATTACAGTATCAGCATAATTTAACTTAGATAATACAAGTGACTCGCAAAGCTGAATTCTAACATCAATACTCAAATACTGACGTATTTGGTACAAAACCCGTATCCTGTAGTAGCACTGCTTCGCCACTTCATTAATATGCCTCTCAAATTTCAGTTTCCCATCTATCCAAATTCCAAGATTTCGTACGTCATTTACCCGTTCAATATTCACATTATTCAATTTAAGTTTCGGTGTATGTCTAATGATTTTCTCTATTTGATTTTTTGAGCCTAAAACTAAAAACTTGGTTTTGGCAGGGTTCAAGATTAATCCATTATTTTCGGACCATTTAGCTATATGTTCAAGGTCTTTGTTGATTTTATCTACAGCTATTTGTGTATCTGATGGTTTAAATGAAGTGTAGATTTGGAGGTCATCTGCATAAAGATGATAACGTGTGTGCAATACTGACTGTGGCAAGTCCGCAATGTAAATAATAAACAGGATAAACAATAATAAACAGGATCTTGCTGGACAAGCAATAATTGTTGTCAATAGTCGATTTAATTAAAGCATCTGGAGGATACATACACAATATCAATGCGTTTTGGAGAACAATTATTACGATTTACTAATGAAAACTTGTTCCCTAATCTTAGTAGGCACTACATTGACAAACAAAACAACAATATTTCGTATTTCTGCTTTTATTAGCAACAGGTTTATGTATGTAATCGTGATCCATCTAATTTAAGTCTAAACATAATAACTGTTTAATAACATAAATTAAAAAAAATCCTTTAAATTATGTTTTTCATAATAAAAATTTTGCGTTCTGCCAATTATTTATTAACAAAAATGGTTTGTTTCAGATGAAACATATGAATAATGAGCATGAAATATTTACATTTATTGCGCGTTCATGCAATACACCCAGAATAAAAGGTAATATAAAAGACTGTTGTTGGTTATTCTTATTAATGGGTTTATTTTCTTTTAGAACTTGGCCTCCTGTTTTGCTTCTGTCAAGCAAGCTTTTGTTCAACTGTCAAGTGGCTGTCAACGTCATTGTCATTTGTCAACACACACAAGACACAAGGCAAGTCTCAAGTACATAAGTGCGTGAATGAAGCAGATGTAAAAATTCAATAGTTTCAGAATACATACATGTAAAGTTTACGACAATGACGATATTTCACGACGAAGTTGAAATCGAGGACTTTGAGTATGATGAAGATGATGAAATGTATTACTATCCGTGCCCATGTGGAGACAGATTTCAAATAAGTAAGGTTAGACCCATTATCCAGTCAACATCCTATCCTATTTTATTTCAAGACACATGCTTAATTCATACATGTTGGTTAATATCACATTCCATTTAAGCTCAACATATGGCTATGCTATTGCATTAGGTTGAGGCATCTGTAATGGTAGTATAAGCTTTTAAAGAAATAAATAAATATTTCCCAATGAACATTATTCTAAGTCTAGTCTGTTATTCCTATCAGAATTTTAAGGGTACCGAAACTTATTTATTTTCCAACCTTTTGCTTTAAAATATTTATCACCTAAATAATATATTGTCTAATGCACACTTGTTTTCTAGCTAAATGTATTTTATGTATGTTAGAAAGAATTATTAAGAAGATGCAGGAGACGTTAGCAAACCACAACTTTACTAAGTGCCACCCACTGAAATCCAAGCTCCTTGAAGTTGTAAAAAATTCACACCTAAAAACTCGCTTTAGTATTTATATTCCTTTTATTGACCATTACAGGAAGAGTTGATGGCAGGTGAAGAAGTAGCGACATGTCCGAGTTGCTCCCTCGTTGTAAAAGTTATTTATGACCTGGTATGTACTATTTCATTTTATTATTTGAGTACCTAATACAATGGTGCAATAGTTTAGTCATAGTTTGCATCAGATCCAAGAGGGCAGATTTGAACACTGCATTAGTACAAAAGATGATTTTGGCTATATTATTTGGATCAGGGTCTGGTTTGTGGTTTCTTAGTTGATTTTGATTCCCATTTACATCTGCTACTAATTTTGGAATCAGAAAAATGAATGTGATGTTAATTATAATTTAATTAAGTAGGTATATTTAATTTATTGAAACAAGGGTCCTTTGTAATTCAACAGTCTCAAATGTGAATTCATGAAGCTTCACAAGAGGTTATTGGCCCAAACCATCATCTCATGAACTCACCTATAATTATTAATTTCAGGATAAATTCAAAGCTGAGGAAGAAGAGGTCAGCAAAGAGGATGGTGAGAAAGAAACAGTGAAGGCATGATGCTTGTGAGACACCATGAATGAAGAGAGATACTAAGAGGTCACTTGGACCTGAGCATTAAAGTTTAGCTCAATTGTATGAAGAGAGCTGAAGGACTTATGGAGTGGGATAGTTGACAAATGAGATATAACATGATTGTTCTATAACTATATTCTGTCAAAACACATTTCTATAACAGACTTTGACTTTTCGGAAATCTTTGATGATATATGGTCATGTCAACTACCCAACTGTTGAAAGGTATACGAGGATGTAAATGAGTGTATGCTAATGAGACTTATTGAACATGGTTCATTGTCTGCACTGTGATTTAAGTATTAATAAAGTGATATCATTCGTAACAAGTCATTTTATTTTGGACAATCTAGTGTCATCAGAGACTATAAGAGTAGGAACACAAGAGTGGATCATGCTTGGTTGACGCAGCTGAAATAAATATAGGTTGAGTTTCACAAATATTAAATAAAACAAAAGGTAAATTATATTAATGATCTATTTTACACTCCTTAAAAAATATGATAAACGCACTGTCAACTTACCTACAAGTGTATATTTTTTATACTACAATAATTATTAAAATAAATAAGTCACATTGATAGTACATTAAACAGAAACATTTTTGACTAGCTATTAGTACGCCTCCTCTACAGTTGAATCTATCTGATTAGACTAGACTTAATATAGTTTTGGAGATCACAAGTATTTTCATAATTATAAAGATGGGGAACAAGATTAAGATAGAGCCATTAGCGAGTAATATTAGATATAGAAAAACAGTACATTATAACTATATTTAAAATGTACAAAGTACTAACTTAGTTTAAAACAACTTTCACCCTAATTTCAACAATTTAGAGAACAGATTAAACAGATGCTATTTTTATTGTTAGTTACAAAATGTTTGGGTAGTTCATGAACAATTGCTGTTGAAATATCAGCCTTATATCTGTACAAATAAGTTATATAAATTTAGAGAGTGACAAACAAATTACACATGAAAATTCTAACACACCACATCTAATTCCCTAAAAACTGCACTTTAACCATCATACTTGATAACAACGACTAATCAGATACATTCAAATGCACAATAATTACTCTACACATATTGTCATTCGTTAGTTCAACAATCTCAAACTATTCTTCTTCTCATCCCATTATTACATTGCAAAGTTACATACAAATAGATCTGTTCAATTATAAACCTTATTGTGTTCACATAAGCGGAATACAGATCTTATGGGTGGTGCTATGATATCTCTTGATCATCAACGGTTTAATACTTATTAACTTCAACCATTTAATTAAATATTGACTGAACAAATAAGAGCAAGCGTTAAATTTTTTGCAGATTTTCTGCAGAAATTTAAGTTGTAACTTCACTTTTATAGTATACAATGTAATGGCCATAAAAATATTATGACAAATTTATGTGTTTAATATTGCATGTATACATTTACAGTTAACAATGAACATGTACGCATACAATGTTGTAGTTGCATTCAAAGTAAAATTATTGGGTAATTGATAACCATTACTATTAAATACTGCAATAAAAACAAATTAAGAACGCTATATTAACGAATGAAGCCTAGCAGACAATAAATTATAGAAAAATTTTGGAACATTTCATATTTAAGATGTTTTAACAATATGCTACATGTGATCAATAGGTATAAACTATGAACTCTAATTCACTGATCTGTAGTCAGCTGCGCCCGAGTTCCTGTATTGGCGGAAATATTTCTACTGAGATATTTGGTCAATAGAATATTTTACACGCTAATCTCGAACATTGGCAGAAAAACCTAAACGGAGATGGCAAGGAAGGTATATTTGAGCTAGAATATTCCACTAATGATATTTAAACTAAAATATGCCACAAAAATATTTGTTTCTATTTAATTTATTCTCTATGGATTTGGCTTGTGAATAACACTTAAATGACGAGTATTATGTGCAAACAATAAATAAATCAAATATGAGATGACTGACTTCTGTCATACTCATAGTACAAACAGTAATAATAGTGTTTTAGGAATGAATTTTATGATGACCGGCAAAATAGTGGAGTAGTCATTCATTGGACTCTACTCCAATATTTTGCCGGTTTATAATAATAAAATTTATCCTAACACATCAATATGTATTATGAGAAGTTTTCGGCGGCTTTGTTTATGTAAATACAGATATTTCGTGAATATACTACATATTTCAATTTGTACTATAAATTAAATATGTAAAAAGTAGCAAGGAGAACTCAATGTCATCCAATGTCTTTTTTTATTAAGACATACATACACAAAAATAAAATTTGTATGAAATATATTGATATTTTTCACTGAAGACATTATAAAACTTGCTTAATACATAGTTTTATATAAAATAAACAATTTCCTACATACATAAATATAAATCATTTTGGTAGTGCACATTTCAACTTACAATGTATCCTATATCTAGGAAAGCGTAAAGCCATACACACAGGAATGAACCAATCACATTTCAAAGTGAAAATTTAAGTACTTTATTACCTATACATTATGTGCATATTTATATTATTTATTACTGTATAAATCCCAAAGCATTTATATAAGAATAACTGACGAAGGTTTGGTTAGCTCTTGCAAAAAAGCGTTATTTTTAATGTCAAATAAATGTAGTTTTACAAGAGAAGTTCACCATCAATTATTCATCGTCGACATTGGCAGAAGTAAGTAAACCACGCAGAGGTATGCTTGCTATTAAAAAGGTCTGTCTATATACTATGTAGAGATATCAATATAATATAGAAACTATATTGGCATGAGTTTGGATAATAAGCACAATCGAAATTGTGCCTTATTCTTAAACCCCTGGAACACAAATTGGTTTCAGCTCGAATCTGATTTATATTCGTGCTTATAACTTAATACATTTTCATTAAATTAAATCCTTAGAAATAATAGAGTAATCGAATCTAAAATAAAAGAAGGCTCTATAATATAAAAAATAATTCAATGTGTCGCATTCTTCAGATTGGAATAATTTGGTATGATATCATCACATAATTTATACTCAAGAACTGAGTTTCAATCACATTTATAAAAATAAAATCTGGAAAAATTAATATACAGATTAAAAAAATACTATTTAGTAATACAACATTTAAAAATTATTAATAATAAAATTAATTGTCATAAGCGAAAATTAATTTGAAATAAAATAAAATAGTACAAAATTCATAGAAAAGAATTGCCTTATGGACATTAAGTAACACTTTTGTTCCAATATGTAATTAATTTATTTTTAAGTCAATACTACTGGCCAAGACCCAATTTGGGTTGCTGAGCCATCGGAGTAAATAAGCAATACCCACTATTCATGGATTATATTTTAAAAATAAAATAATTAAATAAATATTACACCTGTAAATGTCATGTGAAACTGTGGTCATGTTTTATACAAAGTGATGTGAAATAGCCAAAAAATCATTTAATATAGTAACTGTCATACAGACACGATAAATAACATATATTTTACAATTTTTGTTCAGATTGAGTTGAAATGATAAGTACTATTTGCCAAACTAGAAGATAACATTACAGAAAACCATTCAGGGGGAAAGGACAAGTTTTCATCCCGCTAACATTCCCTTGACAACACCACACAATGACACACGTACATGTCACTTTTCAAAAGTATCATAAGTCCCCTTATAGGGATTAAAATGCTGAATCCAGCAATCCAGCTGGGCCCAGTCCAATTTTAGCTGTGCTGGATTCAATGACATGTGCTAGTTCAATGTCGCTGGATTTCAATCCCTAGTTATTGGAATGCTGGTTCAAGCAATCTAGCTGGGTCCAGCCAAATTTAACTCTGGTGGATTCAGCTTTATTTTGATTGCAATCCCTATCCCCTTGGTACTCCCACAGCTACAACCAGGGTTGAACCGTGAGTATGGAGGCCCTGGGCTAATCTTACTCCCCTGAGTATAGGCCCCCATACGGCGATTTCAGGAACCATTTTAGACCCCTGCCTAGAATGGTTTCAGATATTACTAGTGACTTGGAATCATCTGTCGATACTACGATATATGTTTTATCATCAACAGGGGCCTTTTTGTCCTCGGAGCCCTGGGCTGCAGCCCAAAAAGCCCCTATAGTAGATCCGGCCCTGGTTCCAACATAAGTTCTCACTGCCTCTGTATCTTGTACAACCAAGTAATGTAATAAGAATACAATAATAATACGCATTTTATTTTGATTTGATATACTAAGAGTCATGTATTTTAAGCTACAACAAGACAGCGTATTGCTATTGGTGCGGGGAGGGAGGAGCGCGACTTGCTTATGCAAATTAGCGTCGCAGGATACATATTTGAATAGTGTAACCTTTCTGCTGTTACCGATAATCCGAGCACAGACATACTATATATGGCAAATTGTGAAATATAGATAATCGATTGATAGTCCATAAGCGCGCTTACCAGGCTTGTGCACTTGCCTGGCGAACAGCAGACTGCGCAGCGGCGGCCGCTGTCTTCAGTGCACGCAGAGCTCGGCGAATGCTGTCTATGAGCACGCAAAGCACTCAACGATCGCTGGTATTAGCACTCGCGCAGCGCACGGCCACTGGCGATCAGCGCGCGCGCAACGTCGCGGCGGGCTACCAGCGCTCGGCGAATGCTAATGACCGCTGCGTTCGACGATCGCTGTCATAGCGCGGCCGGCCACTAGCTACCGGCGCAGGCGCCGCCGGGCGAGCATCAGCACAGGTGGTCGGCGCCGGGCGGGACGTCCGCGGCCTAGGCGGTGCGCGGCAGCGGCGGCTGCGCGGGCGGCGGCGGCGCGGGCGCGTGGATGTTGAAGTGGCGCACGGCCGCTTCGAGCGCCACGTTGTTGCCGCTGAAGTACGCCGACACCGCGTTGTGGAACAACAGCAGTTGTTTGTTCATCACTTTCACCTGTGAAGCGGGGCGTAAAGTAAAAGGAGCTGTTGTGATATGACCGAAGCTATGTGAATTATTTATAACAAAAGATTATGAAGACTGTCAATATTATCGAATTTTTAAGCTTCCCCATAAAATTTTCAAACATTTATCTTCATACAAACCTCGTCTTGACAATAAAGATCACAACATTATTCAATTTGGTGCAGTCGTTTAGAAATTAAAATTATAGTCACCCTGTTCTCGTGCAACAGTTTGAGCTTGACGGCGGAGTCGTCGCGCAGCCGCTCGTAGTGGCGGCGGTGCCGCTCGATGCTGGCCAGCAGCAGCTCCGGCGGGTTGCCCCCGCTCGCCTCCAGCTCGCTGCGGTACGCGTCGTACTCCACCCTGAAGAGGAACGGGGGTATTAATGACGAACACTTTCAGTGCTAACCGCTGGGAGAGGGGAGAATTTTATTCCAGTGATTGACCGCAAGCAACCCTAAGATGTTAGGCACGTGTCCATTTGGCTAACATCGCCTGAGATACACACATGCATGCACATCATTATATCACACCAGCATTTCCGAGTAGAAAGAACAGTAAGCTTCAAATACTTTTCGCCAAAAACAAAAATTGAGCTGGATTTGATGGAGAATTATGAAAAGTAGTAATAAGTAGCTAGCTCGTCGCCTACAAAACTACCTAATTAGTCGCCTTTTACGAAAAGCTAGGCACATTATTTGGCACATGATTTTAGGTCCAGGACCAACATGCAGTTGGTCATACTTTTTGATTGTAATTGATTTGTCTCGCTCACCAACATGGGCCTCTAATTAACATAGAAATATAATATATGTATTACATATTATGTCAGCAATTTTGAGATTATATTATCATCTTTGAGCTGTTGTTTTTTACTCTCTAGAGCAAATGCTCTATATTATTCAAATTAACATAATTTTGATCAAGGCCTTAAAATTATCTTGCTCTGCCCTGATTATTTGCAAACACCAGAGTTGCTAAGTGATCACATTACCTGGCGGCTTCGTACTGTCTGATAGTCAGCAGCGTGTCCTCGATGGTCTTGTTGGTGAGCGTGTTGAGCGAGTTGTTGAAGAAGTGCAGCGCAGCCAGCAGCGTCTCGCCGTTGCGAGTCAGGGAGCGCTGCGTGTCCGCGTTGTATAGGAATCTAATAAAAAAAATAATAAATTTTCTAGACTGACACACCAATTCCCTAGTCCCAAAGTAAGCTTATGCTTGTGCTATGAATACTAGGTGAACGGATAAACATACTTATATACGTTTATAAACATTCATGACTTGAGTACAAATGTCCATGTTCATCATACGAAATATTTGCCCCTAGCGTGGTTCGAACCCGCGACCCTCGGTTTCGTGGCCAGTCGCTAACCACTCTACCAACGGGCCAGTCAAATCTGCGGATAGATAGTGCATAGTTATATTGGAAGTTCCTTTTATATTGGGGACTAATAGATGGATAGTTACATATATTATATCATCATTCCCGGAGGGGCAGGTAAAGTCCAGAGATTAATAAATTTCTTAAACCACATATAGCCAAAAATCTAATATTTTTTTAAAGTAGTGATAGGTGGCTTGCTAGTCGCCTTCACAATCACAGTCGCTTTTTACGACACGTTAGGCGAGGAACACAGTTGGTACATTATTTTCGAGTCCCAGTTGCTGCGTCAGCGCCGAGCGCAGCCTTATGGTGTGTCTCAAGTGTGAGTGTACTGGTACGTGCGCCACGTACTGGTTCTGCAGCTCGGGCGACTTCTGCGCGAGCTCCGCGAAGGCCTCGCCGAGCGCGCGCTGCGTGTGCCCCGCCGCCGCCAGCTGCTGCGTCAGCGCCGAGCTCAGCCGCAGGATGCCGTTGTACTTGCGCTGCGTCTCGCGCAGCATCTCGATTTGGGCCTCCAGCTCTTCATGATAAACATGTTTAAATCAGTACCTAATCTCTATAGAGTAGGCACAGTTTTAGTTAGATTTGAACCTGCACCATTAAGATACTAACCATATATCCTTAGCATTGAGCTACTACAACTTGCTCAATTTACTTATACTATATATTTTCTTTTATAAAACATATTTTTTTTATTATTAAATCAAATATATTCTTTAAAAGCATTTAAGTCAGCAAGGTCCCAAATTGAGACACACAGACCTTTATATTTTTATCAATTGTAGAATATCAAGTATTCATAGAAGTTTAGAAATCAATGCTCTTAAATTCATACCTGTATCAACAGTTCTAGAGCTCTTCCCAAGCTTCTCATAAAGTATTTGCTTAGTGCATTTGTATGTGGAGACTCCCCAGTTGCGAAGAGACTCCAGTTTGGTTGAACCTGCACGAAGCAGCGTGCTTGTACCAGCTCCACCATTTTGAGACACATCCGGAGGAGCTGAAAGATTGAATAAATATCATCCCTTTGGTACAGAAAATCAGAATGGGATGAATTGAAATGAAGTTAGATCAACATCTTTATGTGTGGAAACAATAACTAAAACTGCTAAGGCAATTAAAATTAGACTGAATAATGAACATTTCAAATAGGTACAATTAGTAGAATGACTGCTATAATTATTTACTTTATTACCAGAAGCTACATATTACTTGTTATATTTACCTCATAAGTTGGCTATAATAGTAAGAATAATTCACTAACGCTATAAAATTATACCTTAACTTTACTTGTATGTTTCTGCTTTTTAAAAGTATATAGCCATAAAACATTGATTAATTTGTCTCCTAAATAGGTATTTAAAACAATAACACTAGTAAAATAATCACTAAAGCTGATTTAAAAAATGCATTACAACATATTTTTTTATTGATAATGCAATGTAAGGATTTAAAAATAAATATTCTTATCAAAATACCAAGTGCTAAACCAATTTTAGATAAGAAAGTATCATACATAAAAATATTATTATTGAGAGTTGATATAATGTTATGTTTCTAAACTAACAGACTATTACTTGCCTGTAGTGTGGTTCATGTTTGAATAATTATTGTGTCTTGTTGTGAATGCTTACTGAATGTTATGCAAGAAAAAATAAATAATGGTAAACAATAAACATAACACTGTTAATATTGAAAGGTTATTTAATTACAGTTTGTAGTTGTCTTTATAATTACTAAGCTGGGACTGGACAGTTTTGCTATAAGAACAAACGTAGCATTGATGTGCGTTAGTTTTCTTGGTACCTACCATACGCTGGTGGGAATGGCATCGACCGCGACGTCGGGAACTTCGCTTCGGTGCCAGATGTGATGGAATCACTCGACTCTCGAATCGGCGGAGTGTCTTTCAACATTTCGTGTATACTTCGCTCCGATTGCCTGAGATCGAACAAGAAAACGACGTTTCAGTAACAAGACTAAACGCTTACTGAAAGGCAGCGGCTCCGTACCGCTCGTCCGGTAACCGCTTATCAGTAAGCGGCTTCATGAATTGAATATTCAAATTGTGTAGCGATAATTCGTTATACTGTTTCAAAATGCATTAGAATTAATTAGCCCTAAAATGACTCACCACTTCGACATCTTGCCGGCAATCGATTGTTCGCGTGTGATCAAAGATAGTGATCTATATTAACACGAAAATTACACTAACACAAGTTTACGTACAACATTTTCCTAAACAATTTCAATAAATACCTATTGCACGAATGCAAATAAATCGAACGCTTGACAATTTGTGTTTGACGCAAGCGTGTTCCTGTCTGTTGTTAGAATTTTTTGGAGCAAGTAGTTTTTTGATAGAGAAAGCATCTTGTAAAATAGAACACGCCTTAGTAATATGGCGGCTACACAGGCAGTGCCATTAAATTTTGGTAGGTAGGTAATGTTTTTCTATACAATTTAATAAATAAATAAATAACATAATAACATATGTTTAATTTTTTTTAAATAATAGAATAAAATACTAAGAAGTATGTATCGAAACTAAAATGAGAATTTTTCGGATTATATTTGCTGAAAAGAGCGCCATCATTTCAAAAAGTTCTATAAGGTGGTATTGTTCAATCCCAATAACATAACGGCTTAGATTAAATCAACTTAACGGTAAAAAGATTTGATGTTGCCTTTTTCAATGTAATGTAAAATAAGAATAAGTCGGAACTTATTTTTATCAGTCGGTCTATTTCTACAAAAAAAAAAAGATCAAAGAGGATTCATTTGTAGGTAAATTTAGTCAAGGTAAAAGACAAACACGTTATTAATTTCATAAAATATATTTATTAAACCTTAGAAAAATTCATATAAATTACCAGTATACTTTGAATACACATAAAGCACCTATTCAGCATTTTTCTGACTTTCAAAGCTTCAACTTTCAATATTTAAAGTACGTGACCCGAAGTTAGACAGAGTAATATAGACTTAAAAATGAAAAGATGTGAAAAACATCAGGCGCATTGGACTGAGTTGAGTTAATTGCACAGCGCAGCGTCACTCGTGTCTACGGTACAGATAGTTGCATCCATTGATAGTTGCAAAACAACATCAACTTTTCTGCCCAGGGTGCTTAGCCAAATGTGCGCCAGCGTATACACCCTGTTTTGTATTTAGAACTTCTCATCTGCTGAAAATGAAATTCTAGAAGTGCTTAAGTCTTGCTTGATTTTTCTTCTGACCAATTCTGAAATCCATGGCGGATATTTAAAATTCTTTCTCTAAGATTTGTAGCACTTTTTCCATTATATTTTTTGCTCTCGCGCAGTGAGACATGAAAGACATCTTTGACTTAAACACCTACAGAACTTCACTAACGTAACGTAATTGTACATTCGCATGAGTTACACATTATGTTTGGGTTGGGTGACACTATATTCGAAATACGTTGTATTTTTAAGATAAATATACGAATACATGTTCTTTTGACGGTTACAATAAAAGGTAAAATAACGACTAGTAATTCACTAAAACTATTTCTATTCTATTCTAACTACGTAAATGTACAAAAATATAGGTGGTTATCTCTCTAATGCTATGTTATTGATGTAGAGTTATTTTAACATTCATTGTTTAAAGCTGTGTTTGATTTATTTTATCATCTTTCCTGTCCCGTTTGAAATAAACACGAATTTTATATAAAACAGTACATAATCTCTATAGATTATGTACTGATGGGATAGTCGCCTGTCAATTTACTTAAACCAGATCCAAATGAGAATTTATACATTAAATAACAATAAAATTTTGGATGAGACTTGTTATAGGTATTAATTATTATGGCAAAAGCTATACTCGGTTTTCAATTCGGATTTTGAATGCTTTTGACAACTTCTCCCGTTTGGGTGGATTCTTCGATACCATATTACCATAAACGTTCCTTCTCAGCTCTGAACTAAGAATGGATAAAATATGAAGAAAAAGACAGGCGAATTTTTGCCTTAAAAAGCGTTAATCTTTTTATTTGAAACACTTTGTGGTTTTTGAACCATTTTACTCGTCATGTTATGCCCATTTGTAGTGTTGTTTAGACTGCCATGATTCTTTGCAAAACAATATGTACCTACTTAAAATAACGTAATTTTTCTTATAATTCTTATAAAAAATACGGTAACTTTCGATACAGCTACGTACATACTAAAAGAGTACTTAATTACTTTATTATTTACATTATTATAAACGTAATTTTAATAACTTTTCTCCCAGTTTGTAAAGTTAAGTAAGTAGGTAGGTACCTATGTACCTAAATTACTTTACATTTCTTTTTCAAAATTATTCATCTGACACTTTTAATTCATGAAAACACTTCTTCAATGACGGATTTTATTGTTAGTCAACCAGCAGGCAGTTTCATTGTGATATGATAAATAGTTTATGTAAATACACAAATATTTTATACGATAACACGTTGGGCGCCATTTTATTCAGTTATTAAAATGGCATCCACCGTAGTACCTACGTAAGTCTTATTATAAACATATTTTGTAAGAAGTTATATAAAAATGAGATGATACGTTTAAACATTCAGTTTAAGAGATTAGGTATTTTCTTAGTCAAGAAAACAGTAAATCTCTTAGCTCATTCATAAGATTAAGAGAAGAACATACACAAGGTAGATAATACCTACTTAAGTACAAATTAATCAATATATTTGGTACAGTCAGCATTAAACATACGTTTCAACATTGACTTGACATAAATGCGAAAGTGTACTATTTGATGACAGCAAATACCGGTTGGAAATAAAAGTTCGTTGCAAATCAAAACCGTTGTTGACGTCTTCTCATTCGTCAGTCTTCAATCTTGACGAGAGGCGCGGTCTGACAAGCCGAGGGCATTGCCCTCAGCGGCTTCATCTCCGCTCCCGAGCTGTCGCTGACAACGAGCGTCTCTTGGGGACAACACGAGTTCTTCAAAGTCATCGACTCTGTCGATGTCTTGTGACTCTGTGAAAAATAAAACTAGTATTAAAGTGTTGTACGTTGTGAGCTCTAATGAAATTTTAGCTTGCAAACGGAGGATTTGGGGACTTGTATTATTGATATGACCTGCATCTCACATGTTACGTGCCATGACCCTTACGAAATTTCTCAATTAAGCTCTAGTTCGAACTCTCTAAGTGCGCTTAATTTACTACACCAGTGTTTTTTCGGAAAAGGTTGCTGCAGCATCTCATTGGGATCGACGGTGAAATAAGAAGACTGGTTCCTAAAGCGGCAGTTCTCAAAATTGTCCGTCCCCGACATATGTAGCAAAATTTCGGAATTGTGACTCTTTTTTTAGTTATCATTAAAGAAACGTCTGTTGCATCAATGACTATTCGATTAACCATTTTATTTCTCAGGACCTTTCATACCTGTGGGTCGCAATCGCAACCCATGTGTTTGAAAGTGCTTTTTGAAGTAACCAATAAGTTATATTAAAGTGGTATGGGCAATATGGGCATGCGTTAAAGTGCAGGCAGAAAATTACAGGCCCGTTGGTCGGTTCGAATCCCGCTAGGGGCAAATGTTTCGTGTGGTGAATATGGACATTAATACTCGAGTCATGGATGTTTATAAACGTATATAAGTGTATGTCTATCCGTTCACCTAGTTTATTCATAGCACAAGCATAAAATAAGTTTGGAGCTAGATAAATAAGGTAGTTGACTCAAAAAAATTTAATAGTCCAATAAAGAGATTACAAAAAATATTGCTTACGCATTTTTTCTTTTATTCAGCAATCAAAAATGACGAAGCGTTAAAGTTGCGCGTAACGTCACTTGTTCTATAGAATCTTAGGAACAAGTGATGTAAAAGCGAAATCGAATTCAATATTTTTTGATAAATCTAACTTACGGACTAAAAAAAATATTTAATAAACTAGCCTATTAGTGGTTCAGTCTGGATAATTTATTTATAATTAAAAGACGTACAACAAACAGTGCCTAATACTCGTAGAAGAACAACTTCTGCCTATATCTGAATCCGATTGGATACCAAAACAGGGCTAATAAGAAGAGATCAACCTAAACCATGAATATGTACCCCTTTGAAGCAATGCACGATGGTGTGGTAGATGGTGCGCCGCTGCCGCATTAGGACGTACAGGATCGGGTTGAGCACATAGTTGAGCAGCATCAGCATGTCCGACAGCCTGGCTAGGGCCCCCAGCTTCATCCACTTGGAGGGCCCGAGCGCGAGGTACAGCGCTGAGGTCGCCTGGAAAGAGACTTGAGATCAGCAGACTGTTCAAGTTTTAGGCACGCCATCTTCAATGGTGGAAACTGACGTTGGAGATCAGATCAGCTATTGGGCCGTTCATTTAATAGGTTCGTGAGCACCAATCGTGCTAATATACCTTTGAAATCATTTTAGCTTTCGGTCTAAGAAGGTATTACGTTCGTGAGTACCAACGGTGAAACCTGACGTTTGAGATCAGATCAGCTTTTGGGTCATCAAATATTAGTAGGTACGTAAGCATCAATGATAGTAACTGACGTTAGAGATTAGATCAGCAATTAATTGTTCAAACATTACGTAAGCAACCGAGATAGTGGCCCCGGAATATATGAACATCAATTTCCAATAAAGTTACTGCCGAAGTCAGGCGGCGCGTCGGTTCTTTGATTTGCTTAGGTACTTTTGATGGTTTGGGTAGTTGGATGGCGATAATGGTAGGTTTAAGAAGATAATTTGTAAATCTCCTGCGTCATAAAATAAAGATACAATATATGATAATTTAAGAAACGGTTTGTTCAAATCTATGTTTTAGTTTTAATTAGAATACTCCTTTTCTTTTTGCATGCAATAACTGACCTTTGAGTTTCTGTTACAATATAATAATTTATTATTGTCAACAGATGTTGGTTGGTCTAAATAAATAAATAAATGTCAGCAAGGATCAAGGAAACGTTTAAAAAAAAATTATCCGAAAACAGGGCTCTTTTGTTTGCTTTCTTGTTCATTTGAAAGTGTCGGTGCAGCTAATAAAATTGGTTTTAACTCACAATGTACTACATATTGCTATTGTAAGACCAATTTGATTCAAATAATATCATCTTACTCTTCCACTATTGTACATAATAGGCCTCTTAGAAAATACGGATAAAGTTCCATTTGACATTGTTGTCAAATGTCACTACTGTTGACACAGATCATTATTTACCAACACGCCTTAGTACTTAGTTATTGGGCTTAAAGGGTGTGTATGCCCAGGATATACATCACATTAATTCCCATTAACGTTTCTACCGGAGTGTGGAGGCGAATAAAGCGATTCTTTCAATTAAGAATTAACATTAGCTCTTCAGTACGACGCCATATGCCGCCAATTTAATAAACGGTTGTAATTGATCAATTTACTTGGAATTGACCTTTCTCGTATTAAGTGAGGACATATAGGCGAAGTAGGTAGGTACTTATTGTTAAGGTTCGACCCATTGAACTGAACTCGTGTTATTTAAACCCTGCTTGAGGAGTAACTGAATTTATTAGTCCCTCTACGGAGTTTATACATATAACTCGGTGGACGTATTCTATCGTTCTTTATTTTTAATTTGTAATTTGAATTTCTTCCTTTTTCAACCGGCTTAAAAAAATTTATGTCTGTTCGCTGATAAATTCGTCGTTTATGAACCGTTTTTGATGATGATTTTTTTGTTAAAAGGAGATATCCCAAGAGTGGTCCCATGACAAGGAAACCAGGATCTGATGATGACATCCTAGAGAAATTGGGGGAAACCTTCGAAAATCGTAGGGGCGACTAGTGCGTTTCTTAATTTTATCATTAAGTATTTAAAGCACTACAATTTATAAACCAACAAGTTCATCAATAAGGAGGTTGGTTACTTAACACGTATTGTACTGAGATATCACGAACCTATCGATTTATATTTCGTAGTTAAATAGCTTAATTTGATTTATAATTAGCAATCTAGCGTCTTTTCCTGCCTGGTACTGTAACCTGGTATTCCCCAGCCAGTCTCTAGACTAAGGTTAAAATGATCCGATCCTTTATAGAACGAAACTTGATATGTAAATTAAGTTAGGTAGTTGACTACACCATACATTATAGGAAAGATGACACCAGCAATAACTTGTCGTACTTTTTTAATACGTATGTATACTTATCAGAGAAGAAATATGAAGACTTGATAACGTACACAACTGGTAACAACTAAAATTAATACATATGTAATTTGGTGTAGGTAAGTATAAAATAAGGTATTCTTAAAAATAATATCTACTCATAGTATTTTCCTTCGTTCATCGTATTTCTTAAGTGCTAGTTTTTACTATGACTTACTCAGATTTATATGTAAGTAAACCTATTCCAAATTCTTATGAAGCTATTGAACATTTCGTAAAGGTTGCATGGGTGGTATCAGTATCTATTAATCAGATTATGAGACGTCAACGACCTGAATATTAAAGGATACTCTGTTTCTGTTAGAGCAGTAACATAATTAGGTTGAAAATTAACATTAGAGTGAACTGTTCATTGTGAATGTACTTAGGTAGGTACGTCGCTCTTTTGATAATTGCATTATCTATTGATTCCTTTGACCGACTAATTTGAGAAAAGAGACTCTTTGTTGTACGTTGACAGCTCTGGCTCTGTGCACATTGCTCTTTCTTATTACTAGGCGCATCTAATTAGTATCGCTAAACGGAAAGAATTAAATAATAATGTTAAGTTAGTTTCTTGAACTGTACTGAGAGAGTCGAATCAGGGATCTTATGCGAATCGTATTTGAATTTTCAAACTTATTTCAAATCAAAACAAACAAACATAACATAACGCTCATAATCCCCGAAGGGGTAGGCAGAATCAAAGGGGCAGCAGGTTTCTTTAACCACCTTTAACTTATCTCAGTGTTACAAAAGTTAATAGGTTTAAGTATTTGATTGTATATAAGTATGTAGATACGTCCATGTTTTGCCCAAGCGCTGACTAAAATTAATATGCGTTTTGAAAGGAATTATGTATTATGATATATATGCGATATAAATTATGTTGCTTACTTATAGTTTTGAAACTTGTTATTAAATATGTTGGCATTGTTCCTTCGCAATATAGATTGGTAGTCTTTTGATTGCCATATTCTTGAATATGGTTTGTCATTTTAAAAAGTTCGAAGTTATGGCCAATGACAATCCAAAGTTAGTTCGAAAGGTCGTTAGCCAGGATCCAATAATCTATGGTCAGACTACCAATCAAGTGTCGTTCCACTATCAAGTGATTAAAATATTTTTGGCCCGCAAACAATGATTCGTAATTTAAAAATAAAGCGGCCAGCATTATGCGAGCGCCATTTTGATGAAACAATAAAATATTTTCGCCGGACAACGCGTCGCCGCGCATTACAATTGTGTCGAGTGCTTAATTGCTAAGGCTTGTACACATGTACATACCTTTTTTTATGACCGTAATTTCGATATTCACTTTGCGGTTTCTGTTGCTCCTAGTTAATTCCTTAATTAATATTGTATAAAAATATGTATAGATTTATTTCAAACTGGTTTTAGCAAATTGGTTTATATTATCGCAAAGCTTTTTCCGTTATAATTGCACATAAAAGCAGATAAAACAGTAACTACATAAATTATTAAACTTGTCTGCATTTCCATCAGCAAGATTAGTTCATAGGCTTTGGCATAATTACTTGCGTTTAATTCTGTGGGATCCGGTTATTCCGACAATTATCTATGTGAAACCAACTGACAAGTTAAATACGCCATAGAGATACTATTGACACAATCTGATAGTTGATTAGTTGATAGTGTGAGAGGGCACCTGTGTAGTATATTTTTTAATTAAAAAGGATGGTCCATATTAGAGCAGGTATTTATAACCATACGTGACCCAAACTTGGTCCTGGTCTAGTCTTTTTTACGCACCGCCAGGGTTGGACCTTGGGCCTTGAAACCAGTAAAAGTAAATAATATGTCATTTATTAATTGCTTCAGAGCATAATCCTCAACGTTTTGAATAAAAGATGGAGTGACGTTCATCATGAACGCCATTAGTCGATGCGGTCATTGAAATTATAGTTTATTGACTTAATTTAAATAGGCTCCGAAATTACTGGACCGATATAAAAAATTCCATCAATGGAAAGCTATTTTTATCAGCGAGTAACATAGGCTATTTTTTATCCCCGTATTCCCACGGGAACGGAAATTACTCTTGTTAAACCGCGGGGTGCTGCTATATCTTAATAATTTGGTTGATGTCGCTAATTTTGTACATTTATGACATTGAGATTAACTAACAAATAAACGCTCTTATATACAACTTAGAAGTTTTATATTCACGTTAGGTACTGGGTTTCCTCTTGCATTAAGTAAGGTGCATTAGTTAAGCGAGCCTAATAAGGCTTTACAAAACCACATTCTAAGATTAAATAGTGAACTGTTTTATTTGACTCTCGCGTTTATAATCGTGGCTGCAACGACAACACACTGCAAACTATTTATCACTCTAAGTACTGACACAATTCATCAACACAGACAATTCATATCAACATCATTGGGTATTGTAGCTAAAACGATTTATTAATTGTAGTATTATTGAGGAATATTTACCAAGTACTATAAAGTTTACACCATAATAATAGCAGTTATTAATCGACTATCAATGATTTTTTTCAATTCAACGATTAATTTGTGCTAATGATCGCTTAGTGGTCGGAATTGACAACATTTAACTAAAAATATTTATAAATTTACCTAATACAATACATCGTGGATTATTAAAAAAAAAAAAAAAAAATAAAGTTTTTAGATGATTTTACTATACATTTTTAAAAGTGCATAAAAATTCATTTAGGTGTAACATTTATTAAAATCTAAGTTAGTTAGGGCATATCGTATGTATATGCCCTTACAACATTCATAAATGGATAGTACAAACAGACAGACAGCGCAATGTTTGCGCCCGTTGATAGGGAATGGGGCGTCATCGACAAACAATTACTGATTCAGACGGAGAAATGTCTAAATACTGCTAAGCCACGTTGATTCAACACGTGGCGTGCTGCGGGGAAGGTTAATGTGTTAAATGTTTGTTAAATTGTCCCATGTTGGTCTGGGACTTGGCCCATGTTGGTCTGGGACTTAAAAAGAATATGCCAACTGTGGTTTTTGCCTAGCATGTCGTAAAAGGCGACTAATGGTATATCAGGCTTTGGGTATGTGATTGTGTAGGCGACATGTTAGCCGCTTTGTCACTGCTTTTTCACAATTTTCCATCTAACCCAGCCCGGCTTTATTTTTGGCCAAATGTTGTTGAAGGGGCATGATGCCTATTTGCCTCTGCGTACCCCTTTGGGGATTATGGGCGTGATGTTATGTATGTATGTTTATTAAATAAAGACAGTTTGCACTAGCAGTATGGTAGGTTATTAATTTGGCCTTATAACTCAACTAACCACAGCGACTATTATAGATCTGCCATTGGAATAAAAGTAGAGTTCAAGCTTTAGACGAGCTAATTATTATTGTTTAATTCATTTAGACGTTAAGACGAAACAGACGGACAGAGAGGATTATTTTCGCATTTATAATTTTATGTTTAGGTATTCTTCTACAATCTTAAACTCTGGCTTATACGTGCTGAAATTAGTGCGTTCACTTATTTTTATTTTATTTATTAACACGTTCGCGTGAGCTACGTCGCACGACGTCGTGAGTATATGCTTAGGAAACGGCGCAACGTCTTATGACGTCCTAAAGATTATAATATGTATTTCGGCGGAAAGTCGCCTGACGTCTAATTTAAGAGTAAATTCATATACCGTTGCTCCTTTGCGCCGCATTACATCCCATTTTTGTAGTTTGTTGCGCCGTGTAGCTTGGTTACATGGTGTAGGTATGTCTTACGGCGCGACGTCTTCACACGTTACTTTATTTTGTATGGAAAAAAGGTTGCGCCATTATGCAAAATTTTGGACATGTGGTTGCTCACGTGAACGTGATATGTAGTAAATGTATCAAACTATTTAATGTTGCTATTTAAGGTAAAAGGTCTACGTTTTTAGGGATGATTTTCGAAAAAAATGCTTTTTGTTATTTCATTATAAGCTAATCGGTATATCCCTACCAAACTTTGTTTGAATTCGTTTAGGTACGTTTTTGTGTACAAATTTTAAATTATGAAGTGATTTTGAAGTACCTACCCTGTTTCAGTTTAAAGATTAAGACTATGTTCGGACTAAATCGTAACTAAATTTGCCTAACCGTGGTAAGTTAACAGAATTGCAATCGAATTAATGACATGTTTTTTCGTTTAATGCCTAAATGAAGGCTAAGCTGAACTCTTTGGCATTTATAATTCGAGTATTAAACCATTATTAGTAATTACTAGAATAGTATATATTTTCGTTATATTGACTGCTTCGTGCTTATGAAGGTATTGCTGGTCGTAAAAAGTCTATTAAAAGTGGAAAAGGGTTAAGAGCCGACATCCTGGTGACTGTTGATGGTATCGTCAGATACAAAATAAATGATCGAGACGATTAACACAAGTTCAATTGTAAATTCGGTGGCTATATTATCTTAAAAAGAAAAATCTGCGAACCGTAACTTAGGTACTGTGCTAATTTGCAGTCAGTAGCGACTTACAAAAACCCCTTAAATTGAATCAAAAAATAAAAATAGGTATTCAACAAAATCACTCATTTTAATCTGATTTCTGAGTTTAATGGTTATATTTACCGGATTTCACACAACTTACGTCAGAATTAGAAATCGAGATAAAATTGGAATGCTATTTTCTTATTATCCGACTTAAAAAAAAGGAGGAGATTCTCAATTCGATTGTTTTTTTTTGTGTACAAATTATTTTGAGCGATGACATTTTCGGAAATGCGTTAGTTATCTACTTATTACTTACTTATTTTACCGAAAAAGAACTAAGTTTGGAATTATTTATTGATATGTGGTTGTTAGTCCATAATAAGATCAAACAAATGCGCGTATTATTTTAATAGAGTAACAACAACAGACGATATGACTGTCCTTTTGCGGATTCCGAGTGCGGAGTAACATAGCGAATAAAATTAAATTGTTTCATTGTATTTAACGGACACGAGAAGACCAAGGCCGTATGGCTCTTGGAACTGGTCATTTGCATCTCCACATATTTCGCAGCACAAACCCTGAATATTAAGTGTCAAACACCCTTTATGGACGTATTGAACGATCGATTATGTGTGTTGAATCCACTATGGTCGGCACTCGAATTCATTTGCTAATCAATTTAGCACCTTCATGCGATGTTGAAAGGTTCAGAATGGGGTGTCCTGCTACCCCGTTTCAGGACACCGGATGTAATTAATGTCAATTGTTCTCTAATGAAGATGAGCAGTTGATTTGGAGCCAAGTTGCGGCAGAGTGTGGAAAAATGTAAGGTTAATGTACTGAGTCGGTGCCAGCCGGGACTCATGGTCCTGCGAAGCGCCTATTTGCATTGTACACTATCAATTGTCCGTGGATTCGCTCATGGAAACGAACCAGGAACTTTTATGTCTTTTGAAAAGGGAGTAGTAGTTAATGGAATAGTGTTGGATCAATTATATTAAAGAGCACCAATACCAAGTATTAAATACTTACTTACTTACTATGCTGGCGCAGCGACCCAAAGTGAGTCTTGGCCTCCGATAATAAATGTCGCCACCCTGGTCTGTCACGCGCCATCTCCTGCCAGTTCTCGACTTGGAGTTCGCGCAGATCCTTCTCCACTTCGTCACTCCAGCGGTATCTAGGACGTCCGACAGGGCGTCGGCCACACAGTCGTCCCAGGTACGCTCGTTTCACTGCGCGATCCTCTTCCATTCTTTTGACATGGCCGATCCAGCGAAGTCTGTGCGCTTTCACTTCGCCAATGATGTTGGGTTCAGCCATCAGATCCTCTATCTCCTCGTTTTTCCTCCTTCTCCAAGTGCCATCATCCAACCTTACTGGCCCAAAGATCTTGCGCAGAATTTTCCGCTCCGTGATTAACAGTTTATTTTCCTCTTTTAGGGTCAGCGTCCAGGTCTCACATCCATACATCAGTATAGGTCTTATAACCGTTTTATAGATTCGGAGTTTGGTTTTGTAACTGAGAAGCCTAGACACTAACACCTTATGTAAGGCTGCACAGCATCTAAGAGTATTTTGTACCCGGATTTCAATTTCCTCTGTCCTGGTATTAGTATCTGTTACTGTGCAGCCCAAGTATTTAAACTTGTCCACTCCCTTATACGTGATGTTCCCGACAGTGAGGTCATTACGAGGTATTCTTGTGTTCTGATAGCGGCGCATATGGATATACTCGGTCTTGTCATGGTTCACTTTGAGCCCGATTGTTTTCGCTACTGTCTCCAGCGTTTGTGCCGCTATCACCACCTCCTCTTTATGGTTTCCGAGCAAAGCGAGGTCATCTGCGTAGCCTACCACCGCATGCCTTCCGTTTAGTAGCACTCCGCCGTTGAGTGCCAGGACCTGTCTTATGACGTGTTCTAGTGCGAAGTTAAAAAGCATGGGTGACAGGGCATCTCCCTGCTTAAGCCCAGTCATAACCTCAAAGTCGTCAGTCATTTCTCCACCAACCCGTACCACCACTCTACTGGCTTTCGTCGCGGCCTCTACCATTCGAACCAGTTTATCGGGTATGCTGAACTTCCTCAGAATACAGTAAAGAGAGCCACGGTCTACACTATCGTACGCTTTAGCGAAATCCACAAACAGCGAGTGGATGCTCTGCGCATACTCCCATTTCTTCTCCATGAGTTGCTTAAGGAGGAATATTTGATCTACGGTGCTTCGGTTGCGTCGGAAACCACACTGGTAATCGCCTATTATGGCCTCAGCAAACAATCTTCTGAGCAACACATAGGACAAGACCTTATATGCTGTTGGTAGCAAAGCGATCCCTCGATAGTTTACACACTTTTTTCTGGGGCCTTTTTTATGTACCGGACATATGACTCCTATATTCCACTCCTTTGGTATCTCTTCCTGGTTCCATACGCAAACCATTAGTTCGTATAGTTTAGAAAAAACGGCACTGCCTCCGTGCTTCAGAAGTTCACCCGATATCTTGTCCACTCCTGGTGCTTTGTGGTTCTTCAGTCGCATAGCAGCTTCACGCACTTCCTCAAAAGAAGGGGGTGGCACTTCTTCCATGTTAGTCTGAGAGGTTCTGTCCATTTCATCTGAAGGTGTGGGGCAGTTCAGCAATTTTTGAAAATGGTTTCTCCACATTTCTTTTATTTTCACAGGGTCTGTGACAAGATTGCCCTCATTATCTTCTAGCAATTGCAAAGTTGGTTGGTATCCTTTTTTCACACTCCTTATTTCATGGTAAAATTTCCTGCTATTGCCAGACTTGAACAATGCTTCCATTTCATTTACTACTGACTCCATATATTTTCTTTTTGCTGCTTTTATCACTCTTTTTGCAGTGGTACGACTTTCCCTATACTTTCCATCCCATTGAGGGTCCTGTTCAGCCAGTATTTTGAGACGTCTCCTATCCTCTATCAAGTTTTTACATTCATCCGTCACCCACCTCCTCCTCTTTTTTCTCTTTGCCTTCCCAAGTGTATTCAGTCCCACTTCCTTAATTGTTTCCTTTAATATAGTCCAGGTTTCATCTATATTCTCTGATAGGTTTAAGCTTTCGAATCTATTTTTGAGTTCGAGTTGAAACATTTTCCTTAATTCATTTGGAAGGAAAAGTATTAAATAAGTAGGAGTTAATTTTTTTTTATGGTAGAATTTTTAAATGTCCCTTTTTTCTATAGTCAATCGTCATACAGTTACCTACATCAATCGATATTCACGGACATTTTCTTGTGGTTTAGTATGTTGTCTTGGGCACATAAAGTAATTTCTCTCACTAAATATGTATGCCACCTAAATAAATATAAAATTAAGATTATAAAATATAATAAAAAAATATTAATATTGCCTATTCATGAACGATATGAACGCACCGGATGATATCCATTAATCGTTAGACATTAAATAGGTAGGGTTTACCTCTATAGGTATTATGGCTAAGTTACCTAAACTACCTACCTAATGCAATGGCAAGAAATATTATCCACTTTAAGATAAGCGTGATGAATTATTGATTAGTTTGGGGTTAATGACCCTCAACTACCTATTACATAATTTGTATGTTAAAGGATTGTATCCCGCCATTTTAGCAAAATAAAGAAAAGCGCATCGTATTCCCCCAAGCTTACGTAAGCATTATTGCAAATCTGTTCAAATTTGATGGAAATTTCACTGGTGTTATAAGGAGTACCCAACTGACGATACTTTTATTTTAGAAAATATAGTGTTTTGCACGAATTTATTTCCTCAATTTCCATGCGGAAAAGGTCGCAGGAAACTGTCAGTAAAAAAACTTATAAGTGTCTCCTCCGCGTCTTGGTAACTTCTAACTAACTAACTTTACGTCATTTCCCTAGCGAAACAGCTAGTAAAAAACTCAGAAGTGATTTCTCCGGTGCCTTCTAGTCTAGCATAAACATCATAAATCTTATACCATTTGCAATCAGTTGTAACGACATTCATTCAAGCACAGTGTACCTACCTAAAACATTTTCCTTATTGGTTTACTCATAGACTAGAACCAGTCGCTCCTCATTCCTTTCCATTAACCAATCGAGTAGGAGAAAGCTACTTGTTATCCCTATGGGCAACACATTAGCAATTTTGAATTAAAAACTAACTAACATCACGCCATTTCCCTAGTTGGGTAGGCAGAGAGAACCGAATACCATACGACACGGTCATTACTCATCTTGTTCTAAAGTACCACAATATTCATATTAGTAAGTACTAAGTGGATAAACTTAAGTACATACGGTTTCTATTTAGTGGTAATGTTTTCTTTTCTGTTTATATGTGCTTTTTTGAAGTCTTTAAAAATAAAGAGATTTTGAATTTGAATTTGAATTTGAGTCTCAGTATGACGGTAGCTTATCGGTGAAGGACGTAAACAATTATCTTACCCTGATTAAACCTGGTTGGATTTCGAAAACCTACGTACGATTTATGTTACTAACTCTGCGGAGAGAGAAATATTACAAGGAAATCTGCCTATTCTATTAATGTAATCACGAAACCCTTTCGTTTACAATATATATGGTAATCGCAATACCAGATTCAACACAAGTGCGAGTGCCAATATTGCAGGTGACATAAACCTTTTTTTGAAGTGCCCCACCTTATAGTCTACACTATTATTATAAAGAGGACAGATTTTTGTGTTTGACAATATAAAAACGATTTAGGGGGTCTGGATGAAATCAGGCACAGACATAGACGAAGACGTAGACTGTATAGACCAAAACATTGTACTTACCATCTGCGGAAGCCAGCAAATCATAAAGAGAACAGATAACGTGGCCATCAGTCTGCTGAACGCTACTTCCTCTGCTGTGGCGGCGTTGTGGTGTAGACTGGGTTTACTGCCTGAAGAGTTGAGGCTTCTCTGACGACAGCTGCTGCGGGAGACTCGGCGGACCACAGGCTGCCCTCCAGCTCGAGGCGCCGTGATGGAGTACAGCGCTCGGATCACTGCCAAGTTGCAGTAGACCAGCACGAGGCAGAGCATAGTGCCTGTGGAAGAATCCAGGGGATTAAGGTTAAGCAGGACAGGAAGTATGAGAGAGGAATCGGTGGTAGCTTAGTGACACGCGTGTCATATTCGATGTAAACTGATCCCGAACATTCAAACTCGGCCGTAGTTCAGGATCTTTCAGATCTATGTAAGATTAACAAGGTTATTTTTAGACATAGAACAAACTTATGTATTAATCACACAAATGTTTGTCCTGGGTGAAGATTGATCCCAAAGCTGTCAGAGTCTAGGAACAGTAAGCTCATTCAATAGATGATAAACCTACCGAAAGTAACGTAGAACACAGCGTACGCGAAGTCTATAGTGGTGACGGCATTCCGGTAGCGCGTGCAGGTGCACTTCTCCTCGTCGTAGTAAAGGCCGAGGCCGAACACCGGCGCGCACGTCAGCACCGCCGCCCAGAACCACGACACGAACAGCGCCAGTCGGATTACGAAGTACGTCACTTGCTGGAACAAGGAGTTTCAGGATTGGAAAACGTTTTCTACTTAATCCTTTTTTACACTAAAATAATATCCTCCTAACCGATTTCGGACACGGCAGCTAATCTCAACGAGGATTAGCCAACGCAGGAGACATTATAACGCTTATGTGTCTGCTTAAACACAGACACACCCTCTATTCCTTCTTTCACATAGTTCGTGAAGAGGGCAATCCGACATGATCGGAGAAAGGCCAGGCGCAGAACTGACTGTTTAACGTGCTATCAAGGCACTGGAGTGATTAACCGCCAATTCCTGACTCCGAGGTGGTAGTGAGAAATTTAAATAATTATTGAAATACCCAGCCATAAAATTTTCGGCCCGACTCGGATATTGAACCCGGGACCCCCTGTTCTTTAGGCAGTACATACTAATTAGACCAACGAGGCAATCAACACTTCCAAGTATGACATATCAAACCGGCAATTCCAGAAGGGGTAGAAAGAGTCCAAGGAGCAGTAAGATGGTTTAGCCACTTTTAGTCAAAAATAACAATTGTTACGATGGAAAATTTTCAAAAACTAGTAACAAGTAAAGGGGGCTTGTTGTCTACAATCACTAACCCAACACACAATACGCCATTAGTTACCTTTTACGACAAGCTAGGCAAGGAACACAGTTGGCACATTATCTATCTAGTCCCGAACATTGTGTAAAGACTAAAGACACATTGGCCTCCAGTTTCTGCCGTCTGTATTTCGTAGAATGTTCTAGAATTAGGGCTGATTTTTCAAGAGTCAGATAAAAGATAACTATCAAATAAATCACAATCCGGATAATTGTAAAATGTCATTGCCTGTTTCCTAAGTAAAATATCGTATGTCATCCGCAAATTGGTGACTTTATACTTTATCAGTCGGTTAATTCTTATCCGACCATTACAAAATCCGCCCTTACTTGTATAATTTCATGTCTTATTTTAACTGCGCAGAATAGACCCCATATTGAGACTCTATATTGAGTTTAGTCCCACCAGCATTCGATCAAAGTACAAAGTCTTACATTACATACGCTCTGCTCTGAGTTGATCAACGGAACAATTTCGCACAACAAACAAAATCGAGTATTTACTATCGGAATCTGTTCGCGTTGTAAACAAACAAAAATTTCATCACGTATTCTGACGCGTGCCACCGTACAATGTTTGCATTGGTTTCCTTTGCAGTTTGCACAATTCATTTCCTCTATGCTTCGTATAAAACTATAAATGGTTGCGGAATTATGAAATGCTTTTAGAGTTTCCTGCCTTATAAGGAACAGAAGTGGACTAACCGGGGAGCGGAAGGGGCCTTAGGTCCTGGGGGGCCTTATTATCTCCAAGTACTCATCATCTTAAATCACACAATGGATCATCAACAACCAATACTGTACAAAAAAAATCACTTTAAAGTTAACCCAATAAAAGTTACCCGTTTAGCCAGTATATTTTTCCCGCAGAATTTGGAAAAACGTGTAATGAACGCAGTAATTTATATTAATCTAAAATTACAAACATTTATAACCACAAATGTTTATAAACCTATCTATATACATATTATGTATATGTATCAGCTGTCTACAATCCACTGACCACACTATATACGTACCTACAAGATTTTTGTTGGATCTAGAGATTTGGCGCGTTAGAATGAAAAAAAGTCAGGAGACTAAATTCGATTATCTCATTATTCTAATCATGTAGAATTTTCGGTCATAAAAATGTTCTTTGTGCCAAGTACCCATATCACTACATATAGGCGTGTACCTACATTTATTGATCATTCTGGTCACAGAATTTGCGGTCATTTTTTATTCGCACTCTTCGAATATTGATTGTTGTTGAGTGAGGAATATCGTCAATTGATAAACAACGTGTGATTGTTTTTGAAACTGATGGTTTTGTGAATTGAGAATTCGGCAATTCGATAGCCAAAATTATCTTCTTGAGATTTGACTTTAAAAACAGTCGACTGACCATGTTTATAATGCGAACATTTACCCTTAGCGGATTCGTACCCGCGACACAATGGCATTGACATTTTATATTCAGTCATCACTAACTACAAAACCATGCATGGACACTGGCGACAGAGAATTATTGTTAGTTTAAAAATCAGCTCACAGAATACAATATAAATATTTCTAACTAGCTCCACGCTATTTCCCTAGCGAGGTAGGCAGAGAGAACCGAACGCCATATGGCACGGTCCTTACACACCTCAATAAAGATTCTAAGTACTTAATATAAATTTAAGCCGATACTTACGTCTACGTTCATTCTAATATGTATATTCTTTATAGGATTTAATGCTCACAATGGTTTACAGTTATTGTTATTTTATTTCCTAGAACGATCCGTTTACAAATCTTTATCGACAGTTCGTTGTCGCAGTAGCCCAGTTGCATGCGAAATGATGAGTATCTAGTGTTGGAAATATTTTTATTTATATCGATAGACTTTCGACACACTGACTGATAGTTGGACCGCCGGTCTTATTATATACTATTTGTGGATCTTTAAAAAGCAATGCTTTCTATACTATTAATAATTATTAATTACTATGATTATTTAATAATATCAAATTAAAATTATGTCAAATATATTTTGTAGCCCAATATGAGAACGTTATTATTTAGGTATGCCTGAAATGGGGGATTCAGTACATTATGGATGTAATTTATTAAATAATAAATAATACATACTTATCTTATATCGGTCTGTGACTTAAAAATAATGTGCCAACTGTGTACCTTGCCTAGCAAATGGTATATCGGGTTTTGGGTGTGTGATTGTGTAGGCGACGAGCTCAATCAAAATTATTCATTCTAAAATGATACATGGGTATGGTCAGTTAAATTCTAAGTAATAATGGATGGATATGAAATGAGGATGTAGGTACTGCCATTTCAAAGAATTAAAATATTATTAAGTATATATTATGTATTACCTATGTGAAGAAAAGTAGAAAGATGTGATCCTGTTCTCTGTCTGCTGCCATGTGAAAAATTTCGATAATATCACTATAATATATCGTATTATCGAGCTATCGATATCATCGATAACTATCAATAACTTCACTATAGCAAAGTTATTGATATTTTGTAGAAACCAGTGCTTGGGCGCACGTACGACAATTATTTGCATTGCAAAACTCATCTTGAATCGAATATGGAAGGGACGAAATGGGTCAATAAAACTGTGTTTTAAGTTTTAAATATGGCAGGAGAATTAGAAACAGTTCATTGATAAAATCGTCATTTATAAGTGAGTAAAAGTTGAAAAACGCCTTGCGTGAATCATATATAATTAAATAAATAAATATCCGACTACATCACATACATTGATCTAACTCCGAGGTAAGTAGCTAAAGCACTTGTGTTACGGATATCAGAACCAACAGTGGTATTACAAATATATACTTAAATATTGGATATTAACCCAGACACAGAACAAACACAAGTATTCATCATACGAATGTTTGTCCTGGGTGGGAATCGAACCCATAACTCTTCGCGCATGGGGCAGGGTCACTACCGAATGCGCCATCGAGCCAGTCAATATATTCATCCATAGTTTCCGTATCTATGCATATTTCTCATCAAAATTAAGTATGTCAATATTACATCGTGGTGTTCTAAGCTGAATCCTACAAATATTATAAATGCGAATGTTTGTTTGGATGTATGGATGTTTGTTACTCTTTCACGCAAAAACTACTGAATGGATTTTAATGAAACTTAGAATAATGTAGCTTATACTCCAGAATTACATATATGCTGTGTTTTGTCGATGTACCACGCGAGCGAAGCCGCGGGAAAAAGCTAGTATATTATAAAAATAAAATATCCTGACTAAGTATGTAACACACTTTACACTCATGATTGAAGGACTAAAAATAACAGAAAAATTACTTACGCTTTGAACATGAGAACATATTAAGTGCATCTGCCATAAATATACCCGTAAAAGGAATGATTGTTTATTATGATCGCAAGGTTATTTTCCTCTTCCAGTCAGAAACAAACATGTTTCTTCTACAGACCAAATCAAACTTTCTTATGCGCATACCCAGCTGACACGTTTACGATCTTGTTATTTAGCACAGGAATAATATTTATAAGCTCGGTTAAACCCAGCTATGGTTTTACCACTAGGATAGCCATGATTTCTTTCTCAAGATCAACTTTGATGAACAGGTCTGAAAGTGGCCATGACCAGACTTAAATAGAATTCATCAAATAACTGTGTTCTTGACTAGCTTGTCATAAGGATGACTGATGTACATCGCATATTTAGTTTGTGATTGAGTAGACGACTTAGCCATTTGACAATACTTTATCACAATGTTACTTACATCTAACTAAATTTTATTTTCAGCTAAAATCGGTTTAAGGAACTTAAATGTCATTGGACTCTTCGTACCCCTTCGGGGATTACGGGCGTGAAGTCATGTTTGAGTTAGAAAAATTGTATTACAACCACTGAAGGTAGTTAATTTATTTCTTTGTACACAGGAATTGACAAGCAACAAAGAGAAAAATCTTATGTTTGTATGTATGTACAAACTCACTATGACGTAATATAACGAGGTTTTATGTCGGGTGGTCCTAACAATACGCTATAATACCCTTTCTGGACATCAGTAGCGATAAAGTGATTCGCACGAGCACCATCAACATCAACAAACCCATTTATTTATCCTATAAGGACTTGAAGGTCACCTTTGATAGTCCACTTTTCAACTTGCGAGTTTGCTAACAGAAACTCAATTATGCTATTGTTAGTGAAGGGTGAGTGGTTCTATCTAAGGCAGTGGCGTAACTATGCCGTTTGACGCCCGTTACAATTCATGGTAGAAGTTCTCGCCCATTGACAATATTCGATTTTAATGTTAGAGCATAGGAAGGTCCCCAGAGGCCACAAGCCTCCGGACTCTGGCATTTTGCCAGGTTCTATCTAAGGCAGAGGTGTAACTATGCCGTTTTTACAATTTCATGGTAGAAGTTCTCGCCCATTGACAATATTCGATTTCAATGCTAGAGCATAGGAAGGTCCCCACAAGCCTCCGAACTCTGGCATTTTGCCAGTCCTGACATCCTTCTAGTTGCGCTAGTAACCTAAGGCTTCACAAAAGAAACCCTTTTTCAATGCAGGCAGGGCATTAGGCAGCTGAAGCCGTGCTTGTCAGAGGACAAAATGGAGGGTTCCAGGGTTATCTGAAACAGCGAAACCCCACTTCAGCTTACTGTGGACCCCCCGAGTGGAATACCACTACAATTTCAGTCTGGGGTTTCACTTTTTCGCTATTCTGAAGCATCTTTTCTCGTTCAAGTGGTGATGCTGTTAAATCCATGATAATAGGTACCAGGTTGCTGCCGCTATACAAGATGCATTTGATACCACTCTTAAATTTTTTTACAGGCTTTAGGTATCGTTAATATATCACATTTATGAAAAAAAGAGTAGGTATTTTTTTTACAATAAAATAGCTTGTGCGGCGGCAGCAGTATCTACAAACGTAGGTATTTCAAACATAATTTGTGATGACTAACTCAATATTTTTGTACTAGGTGACATTAAAAGAAAAAAACATGTTTTGAATTAAAACATCATAGAGATGGCGTAACTGTGACGTACGGTCTTGTCACCCTCCTCATTGGTAGGTTTCAGAACAAACTGACATGCTGTCAACAAGGAGCCAATAGGAAAAGTGATAAGACCACGAGACTCCCTCGTGCCATCTGGCGGTTTTTGTAATTTTGAAAACCCTCAATCCCATATTCAAATTTGGAGAGTGGTTTTAATTGCATCTTCTATAAAGCTTAGGTACTTTTATAGTACTTACATAGTTAAGTACATATCATACTAATCTCCGGAGGGTTAAGCAGAAACCAAAGAGCAATGAGCTCCTTAAACCACATTAGGCCAAAAATCGAGTTGGGTTAGATGGAAAATTGTGTATAGAAGTGACGAGTGGCTAGATCACAGACCACAGAAATGGCTAGATCGTCACCTATATAATCCCTAAACCCAATACACGATATACCAACAGTCGCCTTTTCGACATGCTACACAAGGAACTCAGTTGGTACATTAATTTTTTAAGGTTAGTTCAAGTCCCAGATAAACCTAGGACTTTTATAGTAGCTGTCCCGGCAAACATCGTACCGCCCCGTTCTCAAGATAAAAATGGGAGGTGGGGCTTGGTGGTTGAAAAATAGTTTACGACTTATTCTTAGACCTACTGAATATACGCAAATTTCATAAAAATCAAGCCGTTTCGGAGTTTAGTTACAAACACTGTGACACCAAAATGTTATATATTAGATTGCCTAGAATACGCAAAACCTCATTTCATGCCCCAAAATGAATCCACCACTGTTTCATGTAATAAGCGACAATTGCTCTTATTAGGTCGTCGCCATATATCTTTCTGATAGTCTGATATACGGGATATAATTTCGGTTGACGTCGAGTGCTGACTAGTATCGCGATGTACGTCCTACGTATTTATCTGTAGGTAGTAAGCAATAAACGAAGTAGTACGTAGTCGTAGTATTGAGATTATTAATTTTGTATAAATATTCAAAACTAGCTGTGCCAGCGGTGTCACCCGCGTTTATGGGTAATATTATATAGACTATTTCCGTCATACATGATTTCTATGTAACTTTAACCATTAAGGCTGCACACGCGACGGAAGCTTAAAAAATGGAGTAACTTCTCCCGTTTTCCCAACATTTCCCTTCACTACTCTGCTCCTTTTGATTGTAGCGTGATGAAAAGTATACTATAACCTGCCCAGGAGTATGAAGAATAATTGTACCAAGTTTCGTTAAAATCCGTCGAGTAGTTTTTGTTTCTATAAGTAACATACAGACAGACAGACAGACAGACAGACAGACAGACAGACAGACAAAAATTTTACTGATTGCATTTTTGGCATCAGTATCGATCACTTATCACCCCCTGATAGTAATTTTGAAAATATATTTCATGTACAGAATTTACCTCTCTACAGATTTATTATAAGTATAGATTACAATTATAAACATCAAAATAAACTTAAAGGAACAAAAACTTTCCGGCAATTCCTATAGCAATGATGGGAAATCGTACTAACATTAGGTATAAATAATAAAGATTTTATTATTCGTTTGTTTGTATTGAACAGGCCAACCCTTGACTGATTTGGAAAATTCTTTCACCAATAGAAACCTACGTTATAAGCGAGAAACTTAAGCTACATTTTATCCCCGTATTCCCACGGGAAAGAAACTACGCGGGTGAAGCAAACTGTACCCAGAGCTTTACTATTGAAGTTCAAGAACACACCTTCTATAAGCGGTTTCTATATTTACAGCGTAAACAGTTAAACAAATAGCAAACAATCCAATGCTATTCGAATGCCGATACGTACATTCATCATCCGAGATCAACTAAATATAGATCTCCGTCTAGCTGACTCGTTGATGTATTGGATGTGCAATTTGCGAAGTGATTTTTGCATAGCGAGTTTCTCAATGCTTGCTTAATTCGTAGAGGAGCCAATTTAATGGTGGTTCTTTCTTCTTCTTCCTAGCGTTATAGAACTTTCGTTCTTTTACAATGCAACATTCTTCTTTACAGATTCCGTGTCGACGATTTAGCTTAGCTAATATTATTAGAGCAATTGATATCTGAGCTTAGTTTTGCATCCCATAGGGCATAGCACAAGTTTTTAAATAGGCTTAAAACTCCCATATAAATCGTCAGGTTCAATCACAGTTATTTGAATGTGCAGATTTCATCAAATGTCTCCCATCAAGCAGGCTGGCCACCTTTTATTGTGACGTGGTATAGAAAATGTGTCCCTTGTTGAACTGGGACCTAAAAACAATGTGCCAACTGTGTTTCTTGCTTAGCATGTCGTAATAGGCGAATAATGGTATATGGGGTTTTGGGTATGTGATTGTGTAGGCGACGAGCTAGCCATTTGTACCTAACTACTTTTTCACAATTTTCCATCTAACCCAGCCGTATTGTTTTTGGCAGAAAGCCTCCCCCTTTGACTCTGCCTACCCCTTGGGGAATTATGGGTGTGATATTATGTATGTATGTATGTGATATAAAAAATACTCTTTAGTTATTTTATTGACTTATTTCTATCGTTATACTCGTACGACTAGAAATAAAAAGTTGAAGTGTTATCATAATGCTTAGTTACTAAGATAAGGGCAGTTAATAAAAGTTAACTACTTACAAGTTTTGTTGAGCCAAACAACGTAAACACGGCGACAGTTTGGCGACGATAAAAAGTTACGGTTGCAATTTTGGGACTAGGAAGAAGTAATGCTGTTGTTACATTTATTACGTATATAAAACTGAAGGCAAATAAGAATTATTTCAGTTAAGATTAACTAAATACGTTATTTATTAGTATATAGATGTGAACTTTACTGGTATACTAGCTTTTCCGGCGAACTTCGTGTCGCCACACATTAAAGAAATTATTCTATAGAAAATGTTATGAGATACTTGAGACTTCCTCTGATATGTTTATTCCTTAACCTTTCGCATTTTTTTACAGTTATACTGCTATTCTAGGCAGAGACAAACCTATCAAAGAAAAGATCACAACAATCGTGTCAGCCGTTCTACGTTATGCCCCACCAAGTCACTTTAGGAGGATATATTTTGATTAAAACTTTAACTTGCCAGTTGTTAATAAAGAATAAAAAAAAATTAACAGCTGATTTTTACACCAACATCTTTCTTTATATGGTACTAGCTGTGCCAGCGGTGTCACCCGCGTTTATGGTTAATATTATAAAGACTATTTCCGTCATACATGATTTCTATGTAACTTTAACTATTAAGGCTGCACACGCGACGCAAGTTTAAAAAATGGAGTAACTTCTCCCATTTTCCCAACATTTCCCTTCACTACTCTGCTCCTATTGATTGTAGCGTGATGAAAAGTATACTTTAACCTGCCCAGGAGTATGAAGAATTATTGTACCAAGTTTCGTTAAAATCCGTCAAGTAGTTTTTGTTTCTATAAGGAACATACAGACAGACAGACAGACAGACAAAAATTTTACTGATTGCATTTTTGGCATCAGTATCGATCACTAATCACCCCCTGATAGTTATTTTGAAAATATATTTCATGTACAGAATTGACCTCTCTACAGATTTATTATAAGTATAGATCACCCCTTAATATGACGCGAGTGTCGCAACCTCACCCCAAAAATAACCCCACTAATGGATATGTTATTGATTAGCCACATATCAAAACGTTCCAATTTGTCTGGTTCCCCTGTCTAATTATTACTAAGGTCTGATGTGAGTCATTTATCTAATTACACATCGGCTATCGGATCTCTAGGCTATCTAGTTTGGTCATCACGAACCAAACTAGATAACCTAAAGCTCCAATGTCTAATTAATAACATAATACGTTACTAGCTTCTTCCCGCGGCGTTGCTCGCGTGGTATATAGATGGAACATAGCTTATGTGTTATTCTAATGTATAAGCTATACTATTGTAAAGTTTCATTCAAATCCATGCATGCGTGGAAGAGTAACAAACATCCATCCATCCAAACTTCCGCGTTTATAATATTTGTAAGATTTGGGTTATTATACTTATTTAGAACAGTTTGTTAAAAAATTCGGGCCATAGGGTACCCTAATAAATACGGGATAAATTCTCCAGACTTAAATACCTATTCTCTATTTTCAAACTAAACATACATGCTTATGCTATGGATACCATAGTCGATAGAATATACTACGTTTATTCACAAACCATCTAACCCAGCCCAGTTTTATTTTTGGCTAAATGTGGTTAAACAGGCCTGCTGTCCCTTTGACTCTGCCTACCCCGGGATTACGGGCGTAATGAAGTTATGTATGATAAAACTTCATTATTATCATTCCGTTCCATGTGTATAAATGAAATTATGTTTTCCTTTTTTCAAAGTGGATGTTACATGGACACAAAAGGAACCTTTATATAAGCATTAAATCTCTCGTATTTATTGAGGCCAAGGACGAAAGCAACAACAATATTTCTGGGAAAGAAACGAAATCTTATTTTCCACTTGGCAAGTGAAGTGAAAAATTAACAATGCCAGTCAGAGAACTAAAGTGATGGACATACCGCATACAAACAGACCACGGTCATATAGTATTAATATTATAAATGCCCATCTGTCCCATGTTGGTCGGGGATTAAAAAGAATGTGCCAACTGTGTCTCTTGCCTAGCATGTCGTAAAAGGCGACTAATGGTATATGGGGTTTTGGGTATGTGATTGTGTAGGCGACGGGTTAGCCGCTTGTCACTACTTTTTTACAATTTTCCATCTAACCCAGCCTGTCTATTTATTCGTTATGAACGTTATACTAAATAGTATTATATAAAATGAATATTATATAAAGTAAACGTTATGACAAACAAAGTTATATTATGAGTTGATATAACAAATGATTTATTATATAAAATGAACGTTATTGAAGTTCAATTATATCAAATGATAGTATATCAACTAAGACGCACCCTGAGAATAGGGCGTAAAGAGTAAACTAGTTTTCACCCTTCTACCCTCACCCCCAATTATTATCTCGAGAAGGGGACGGTACTACGACGTTCATCGGGACAGCTACTCGTATTATACTATAATTTCGTCCTCTCATTCAACAGCAGAGTGGCGCAGTGGAAGCGTGCTGGGCCCATAACCCAGAGGTCCGTAGATCGAAACTACGCTCTGCTAACATATTGAGGGAATTCTCAAATTCACTTTTTGTATTTTATTATTTAATATTTTATGTTTTTCTATAAAATAAAAGTTCTTAAAACAAGTGTTTTATAAAAAGTCTTAATATATTTTTTTACCACCACTTAGAATTTATTCCCTTTTTTAACCGACTTCAAAAAAAAGGAGGAGGTTCTCAATTCGACTGAATTTTTTTTTTTTTTTTGTATGTATGTATGTATGTTTACTCCCGAATTGGTCCCATTGCCACCAAGTCAGGATCTGATGAAGGGATCCCAGGAAAATCGAGGGCAACCCTCAGGTGTTTTAGACATTTTCTAAGATTTTTCAAGTATTTACGTATGGTACTTATCATCTTATGATGGTGAGCTGATGATGGAAGGTACAAATCCTTAACGATTAGGAAATAGTTTATGATTCTTTAAATATTGATATCTTCGAGAATTGTAAGACGATTTTTAGAGTTCTTTTTTTTTATTCAAAAGGGTATATCCTGGAGTTGGTCTTATTGGTACCACATCTGGATCTGATGAAGGAATCTTAGGCAAATCGAGGGAAACCCTCAAGTATTATAGGCGCGTACAATCTATTTTAGTTATTTTCTAAAACAATTCAAGTATTTACGTCTGGTATTCATAATCTCATGTTGCTGAGCTGATGATGGAAGGTGCAACTCCTTAACGATTAGGAGTTTGTGGATAATTCTTTCAATATTATAGGGCCATATTGAGTGTTATTCTCGAGATAGTTTCAATTTCACCAAGTCTTGGTCTAGTGATGGGGTTCCATGAAAACGAGGGCCACTCTTAAATTTTAACGACATGTTAAGTGTTTTATTTATTTTTTCTACAATGATTCCAGTATTTGCGTCTTGTACTCATCATGTTATGTTGCTTAGCTGATGATGAAAGGTATAACTCTTTGAAGATTAGTAGTTTTAAGTAATTCTTTAAACATTAAAGGCTCGTTATACCTTTTATTCTTTAGACTCATAAGACCGGCACTGTCTCATTAAAGCAGCTCGTTTTGATTTGGTCTACCTACCTATTAATAAATTTCACTAAAAAGTAACAAATAAGTTAAATTTTAACAAAAATAAAAACCGACTTCAAAAAACCCCGCAAAAAATGTTTATTAAAAAACACAAGTAAAAACTGCCTTAATATCTATTTAAATGTCTAAACACTAAAAAGTAAAAAAAAAATTCTATCGACTGCTTCGATGAAAGTATTAATCTTTAACACGTATTTAAATATTTACAATAATCAGTTAGTATCGGAGTCGGTGCCAGCCAAACTAAAAAAAAGTAGACACTTAATAACAAATTACCTAACTAATAACAATATGAAACAAATTAGTTAAAATATGAGTATATTAATTTACTATTGATTTTGTATATTCAAAGCCTATTTTACCACCCTTCACCAAGAAACAAATAATTGCAAATTCCGAAATGATGATATAATTACGCGGGCTGGCACCGACTCCAAAACTAACTGATTATTCTAAATTCTGATAGTTTAACAAAGTGCGTACCAATGGTTTGCAAACTACAATATGTATTTGAATATCTTTTCATTGGCCAGAAACAGGCCTAGTATACCATTTAGATTGCATAATGTTTAGATATTGCAGTAGTAAATTATATAACGGTTAATAAAAATTTAAACAAATTTTTTTATTTTAATGAAGTTTTTTATCTTTCTTACTTTTATATTGTGAGTGTGACTTTTCGCTTTGTGTATTGTTTTTCATACATCTTTTCAAATGTTTGCCGGAAACATCTTAATTACTAATAAAAAATAAATCAATAATATTGTGTTGTTCTCTTAGTGGGAAAATATGGAAAAATGTGATAATTTTTCTTGGTGTTACCAATTTCCATTTAAAGAAACTTGCTAAATTTTCCGCAAAAATGCGCCACATACAAATTGACTTCCTAACAATTAGATTAGATCATAAGAAAAAATGTCCAGAATATCTGAACAAGTGCACGTCAAGACTCATAAGGGGTTTAACCGGACAGACGTATAAAAAATCGGTATATACATACATACATACATACATACATACATACATACATACATACATAACATCACTCCCATAATCCCCGAAGGGGTAGGCAGAGTCGAAGGGGCAGCAAGCCACTTCAACCACATTCAGCCAAAAACAAAAATAGGTACAGTTACAAATGCTTGGTTTTTCAGAGTTTTAAAGAACGAATGCGCCTGAAAGTCATGTTCGGTGCTCTCATGTAGTTAATTAACTTATTACTTCGTCACAGCGGAGCTAATACACACCCAGCGGGCGATGTGAACACCAGTTAACAAACGTTGTTATTCACTCTACTTTATGACTGCAACAAATAGTAATATTGCGGTGTTTGATATGCTTTCTATATTTAACCAAACACGAGTATATCGAACTACATACATCATGTTTTTTATCTATTTTTTGTCTTGGGGTAACAAAGGAACGTGTACTGCATTTGTATTGAAAGGAGGGAATTCGGGTTTTGGTATACAGCGTCAGACTGGTCATATAGTGGTACCATTTGCTAGCTGGGGCCCAGTATGCGCGAACCCCCCACGGGCTTGCCCGTCTTGGGCCCGAGCATATACGGAGTCACTCGGTCCCTTACGGCTCAGTACGCTCAGGTCGGTATACAGAAGTGGGTAGTAGGACTCATGTCTGGCCTTAAACCTATACCAAACTAATTATCGCCAGTATCGCGAACCAATGGACAGTACTAGTGAATGTTAAAAGGGTCTGAAAATTAAAATGCTTTCAAAAATCACGTAGGTACGGCCGTAGATAAACGAGTTTCTTCATCCTGACGGCCATGAATCATATCATATGTACATAGACATCAGACTATCCACTTCGGACTTTGTACCCCCTTTATGTCGGGGGCGTAAGCGCTAATATTGAACTGCAAGTGGGTAACTTGACCTGCTGTTGACCGTACTTATATTATGTATATTAAAAAGATTTTTATTATATCGATATGATTGTAACTATTGTATATTCTATGTAACTATAATAGATAATGAATAGTTGATTATAATATATGAATAAATAGATGATTAACTCGTGACCCGTGCCAGTCATCTTTGGGATCCGTTGCGTTAGATATACCCTTGGTAGGTACCGCTGGCTAAGAGGAGAAAGGGGTATTGTCCATTAAATTGCTCTAGAAAACAAATAAGAGTTTAAAAAGTGTCAAGCTCTCACTCGTTGCAGCTGCTGTCTGGTTCTACGAAGCGTCTGGGAAAGTTTCCAATATAGTATTAGTGGAGGCAATATTGGTTTAGCTTGTCTAGTATGCTTGTTCTTGTGTCATTAAATATTTACAAGGTTGGTACCCACGTTTTGGGCTGAAATTTCCGTATTCTGCTTTATGTCCGTGTTTTGTTTGTATCCAAGATTTTATATATCTTACGACTCGCTCTCTATCGAGGAGAAATAACATATAATTAGATACCTAGATGATTGATTGAGAGATATTGTTCTTTTCATGCCCTAAATGTGGGAATTGCGCGATAGTACATTATGTGATATTATTGTTTAGTAGGTATAGTTTTTCTTCTCTGCCTTAGCCAAACGTGTGATATTGCCTTGTCAACCATCAATATATCCACACAACAGTCAGTATGACCTCAACGAATGACCTTGACTTTCGATATAGTCCCCTACTTTTGGTAATGTCATGTTAAGTGGCACTGCATCCATAAAACATCTGTTGAAAAATATATTTGTTGAGAGATTTATTTTAGTTGCAAAGAACATCTTTCATCGGACGTCACGTCCCAGAATAGACTATTCTAGATATAAGCAACTGGGTCAGAGGAAAATGCTAGAAAGTTTTATTGCACATACACCCTTGGCTTCAGAAATATTGTGGCTGTGAATAAAATCTATTTGTGGAGGAGTAGAGGTACAACATTAACACGCGCCCTATACTAGATAGAAGGGTGCGGGTTCAAACACAATCGCGCTGTTCCGGATTTTTTTATTTTTATATAGGTAATACCGATAATAAATTATCGGTATAAATACGTACCTTCCGGTACGTATTTATACCGATAATTTTCTTTTCAAACAACGATATTCCTAGGGATGTTTTCGTTTACTGCCATGGTATAAATTTACATTCACACAACTATGGATATGGACTATCCCCCGTCGTCTCCCATAGAAAACGTCGACCTAGAAACGTCCTCCTAAAACCCGACGACGAAATCACGCAAGCCATGACGTCGGCTCAACAACTCGCGTCACAACCCAACACTTCAAGTCGCCGCCGGTCGTTCCGTCCTCGCCGGCGAGGAATCGCGGCGCGCCGCCCGCCGCTAGGTTCTTATTCGCGTAACTGGCCCGGAGTGGCCCGTGCCCGGTCGCTTCAGCAACGGCCTGAGCCGATCTTCGAGCCCCGCTAGGGGGCGCCCTCATGCTGTGGCCTAAATTTTAGGGGTGAGAGCTCCCCGCTCCCCCGCCAGTCCGATAGGTTGAAAAGGCCGCTTTCGAACGTCCATTCAACTCATAATACAATTTTTCTGGTTTCCCCGTCTATAAGTTACAAGGGTCAGACCGCAATCGCTCCAATATAATAACCATACCCGTTACATCCAGAATCGTATTCCCTACCCTACTACGCGTTCGTAGTACATCTAGATATAGCACCATCTTCTCGGTACTATGAATTTGATGTAATGAAAGTTATTTTTAAGACTCGTGTTCGGGCACTGGTTGCAAGGGCCCAGTCATTGTAGGGTAAAGACACGTGCCCTTACTGCAGGCTGTGTTCGTCTCCCCCCTACTCAATTGGGGGTATGTGCAAGTAAGGACATCCGTCACAAGAGGTGCTGTTTATAATTTTATTTTGCTTTTTTGGACATGGATTGACATGGTGAATTCATTTTCATATAAGTACTCTATTCTGGCAGTTCTAGACTTTTTTATACTCTCCAACATCCCACACAGTTTATTGTCTCACAGAGATCTCACTGTCGTTAACAGAATTTTATAGCTTTTTAATATATTAACTCATCGTTGTTGTTTAAGTTTATTAAACTAAACAATCAACGATCATTCAGCATCTTGCTCTATAGCAAACATATGCTTGCTATCATATCTAGTAAGCCAATCAGAGCGCAGAAACTGAAATGTCTGTTCAAGTCAATTTATTCTCAAACAAACTCAATCTTATTCGGTACCACTCTACGCTTGTATGCTCAATAGTTTAAATGTATTTTGCAGTTTCTTTTGTTTTTAAGCCATAAATTATTCAGCTAAATATGGTAAATTTAAGGAAGTTTCACGATATTATTTGCGGTGTCTATTACATATAACACACCTGCAATTCCTGAAGGGGCCAACCCCTTCAGGGTATGTGTTCACGTAACTTAACTCCTAAAAGTAGTTTCTGCTCAAATAAGGAGTAGAAAGCTTCTTTAACGATTTAAGCCAAGAATAGAAAGTTGGGTTACATAAAACACTAAAAAGTAGCTATAATAAGTGACTAGCTATTCTCCGGCCAATATATGATATAATAAGCAAAGGACAGAGTTCATCAACATGAACAGAGAAGGAGGCTATTATCGGAGGCCAAGACTAACTTATAAGAAAACTTACTTTTTGGTACAGGAACGGCCTCGTCAGCGCCAGATACCGCTCGAGCGCCATGGTGACCGCGATGCAGACGCTGCCGATGCCGAACACGCGCAGCACGACGCGCACCACGCAGTACATGCGCGTGTCGCGCGCGCCCGGCACGTGCTCCGCCACGAACATGGCGCACATCATGCCGATCTGCGGAGAAACGCGACTTGTGTGAGCTGAGATGTGTGAGGGGAAATGAGGATCACTATTGGTGTGTAAAACGCGCCTAGTGTGTCGCACGTTATGCCGATCTTTGGAGAATTACGACTTGTATGAGCTGACATGAGGGTCACTACTGGTGTATAAAACGCGCGTGATTTTTATATTCCGCAGTAAGTGCGCATATTATGTGCGTCAGGTACGTGCTCCAACACAATCATTGAGTGCGTCATGCCGATCTAAGAGAAACACGACTTGTGTGAGGCGAGATGAGAGGATCATACTGGTATGTGAAACGCGCCTAGTGTGTCGCACATTACACAGAAAATGTGCATATTGTGTATGCCGGGCGTGCCACAATCATGGTGCTTATCATACCGAGTAAAGAACCACGAGTTGTATGAAGCGTAGGTGTCGGTCACTCTTGGTGTGTAAAACGCACCTAGTGTGTTCCCTACTACTTAATAAAGGCGCAGATTGCGCATTCGATACGTGACCTGCTATTAACATGGTGCACATAATGCCAATCTACGGAGAAACACGACTTGTGAGAGGCGAGAGCGAGAAGATCACTAGTGTGCACGCAGAATATCACGCTGTGTATGAAACGCGCCTAGCCGCCACGGTGTCACACTCCACACTATATGTGTGCATGCATATTGTACAGATTCGACGACTTATATGAAGTGCAAATAACGACCACTACTTATGTGAATTACACGCTTGGCGTGTCTCTTCCTAATTTGTAGCTTGAGTGTGTTTTGTGTTTGGCGGACATCATATAATAGCGATCTACGGAAACATAGAAATAGAGCTTGAGGTATAGTGATCATGATTTGTTTGAAAAAAATAAAAACTATCTTCTAAAATAGTAACAACATTACATAATGCCCATAATCCCCGAAAGGGTAGGCAGAGTCAAAGGTACAGCTGGCCCCTTTAACCACATTCAGCCAAAAATAAAACTGAGCTGGGTTAGATGGAAAATTGTGAACAAGTAGTGACAAGTGGCTAGCTAGCTTGTCGCCTACACAATCACATACCCAAAACCTGATATACCGATATACTAAAATAATATTTTTTATTAATATAATATTGCACCAAAGTATCAGTGTGATAATTACAAATTTAAAACATTGTATGGGCATATGTTCTTGTAGTGTGTAATATACCGTTTAGATTACCGAAGCGCGTGTATCAACACAATAGATTTTATTATTGCTCCTACGAACAAATCTGTATTAAAAAATCTATTGAATAAATAAATAAATAAATAAATATCCGACTAACATCACATACATTGATCTGACTCCGAGGTAAGTAGCTTAAGCACTTGTGTTACGGATATCAGAAACAACAGTGGTATTACAAATATATACTTAAATATTGGATAATAACACCCAGATACAGAACAAATACAAGTATTCATCATACGATGTTTGTCCTGGGTGGGAATCGAACCCACAACTCTTGGCGCATAGGGCAGGGTTACTACTGAATGCGCCATCGAGCCAGTCAAAAAAACAAGTCAGCTATTGAAAATGTATGGATCTATTTTCCAGGATATGAAACTACTAAAAGACTGCTATATTTCACTTGGATATTAGAATTAGATACAATAACTTGTGGAATGATGTACAAAGAAGAATGGACAAGGATGCGTGAGGTGTTTAAGAACCTTGTCATAATGGCGCTCGGTTATCGCTGTCTACCCCCAGGTTAAGTTACTTGGTTAGTTAGTTGAATCGATCTTCATGATATGGAACTATTAAAATACTGCTATGTTTCACTTGGCTATCAGATACAATAAGTTGTGTATAATGATGTTCCTACATAGAAAAATGAACACAAATGATAGCTCGACGTTTTAACTCACCAACGCCACCAAGTCATTAGCAGCCAGCGAAGTCAGCAGCAGCAGATGTTTCCTGTTCCTCACCCTCCTCTCCCCCCACCTCAAAGCCACGATCGCCGTCGCATTCCCAATAATCCCAATAGCATACACTACTTTGATAACTGTCATTAACATATGAGAGTCGGGCCTACTAACCGCCGCAACGGGCCTGACACTATTGTTAAATGAATCCATATTCTCATCACTTTCATTGAAAGCGGCGAATGTCGAATTCCACTGCATTTTTGTATGTGCACTAAAAAGTCATTTGAATTCGACTCAGAGCGTCTAGGAATGTTGATCGTCGATATTCGCGGTATTGTTGGCTATTCGCATGACGTTTACGAGGTCTGTAACAAAGATATGCCACACGTTAGTATTTTATTTGATAAGATCTTCACTTACACAATTTTTGCAAATTATAAAAACGGGCTAGGTAACATTAATGTAAAGTTTATTGATGCTTTGGAAAGATAAGCAATTACTATAAAACTATGTTAAACTTTGCATTCTTGTAATGTTAACCTAGTTGTGTGAATGGCTGACCACACGAGAAGGAGACGATTGTAAATCTTTAACCGCAATTTGTATTTTAATAGGAATCATTACACTGTCTTGTTTACGTTGTTATTATAATCACTTCAAATTAATTATAACGTTAGACAATATTTAATAAGACGTAAAATTTCTAACCGACCAGTAACACGTAGGCATCTCTAATGGACTTTAACGGACAAACAAATAACCTAATTAATATTTACTGGCATTTTTGAACTGACGCCTAATTACTATCTCTTATATAAACAAATGCTAACATTATTATTTTAAATAGCCCCAGCAAATGCAAATAAAACAACAATTAGAGTAATGTATGTTTGTATTCGTAATATGAGTTATTATGTAGGTACGTGGATACAACTACGTTTATATTTATGTTCATATAGCATTATATTGTGGTACTAGCACTCATCGTAAATATGTAACTTAAGTATATTGCAAGTACCTACTTATGTTAACATAGACAGCTCGAAAGTATAGATAAAATTTAAATATAGAACACATTTATTCTCCTCTTCCTGTTCAATTCGCAGAGAGAAGGATTAAAAATCACTGAAAATTTAAATAATTATCTTTAAAAAAAATTTTTGCATGTGTTTGATGCATTTTTTATATTTGTTCTAAGTAATGTATTCCGTTTATATATAAAACGGAAACACAACGGATTTTTTCAACCTAAAATAGTATTTGCTCAGCACACGGACTAGTAAAAAAGGAAGGACTCCGCGCCACTAACTAGACGTTGAAGCTTCGTAGATGCTCCAATTTGACACGCAATAAGCGCTCCAAACGACAGATTTTCGACATCTGGTAAACATAAGAATCTCACTCACACATGCATAAACGGGGCTTCACGCTGTAGTAAGACCATATTTTTTTATCTGTCCGTGGCTCAGCAGTTGGATTTAAACGGCTCAATAAAAAAAAATAGTATTTATTATCGTTAGACGATACAAAACTACAAGTTTATGTCATAACTGCACAAGAGTTAGTTACGACTTACTACCTTCGCAGAAAATGCAAAAAGGCTTCTCCACACATCGCAAACAGCTTAATCGTTTATTAAATGCCAGTCGTAATATGATGAAAGATAACGATGATAATATCGTTATATTATACCGCACGTAATAGTAACAATATCTGCTTTAGATAAGCGCATTGTTAGCGTGCTAATCTCCTGAAAGTGTTGAGCAAATAAAAAATGCTACTTTATAATTTGTGGATGCATTTTGCATTCTGTCTGTTGGTGAAAGTGCTAATAAGAATGCTAAAAATGCTTGACTTATTTTTTATCGTGAGGTCAACGACCTAGTGCCAAAGCATTTTCTAGGTGCGGACCTCTGGCCGGCTAAGAACAATTGTCTACATAGAAGTAGTAGATAGTGATATTTGCCAAACATTGTTTCAATAGGGCAGTAACATATTATCCGCTACGCGTATAGTCCAGTCTACGTAAACGCTGTTTACAGAATTTACACTTTTACATTTTTATTTTGAGATGAACTGTGTAATATTTGATCAGACCTATCGAGTCGGGATTGTCTCATAGATAAATAAATTATCTAGACTGACACACCAATTCCCTAGTTCCAACCTAAGCTTACGCTTGTGCTATGGATACTAGGTGAACGGATAGATATACTTAAATACATTTATAAACATCTAAGACTTAGCAGAAATGTCCATGTTCGTTTATCACATTCGCCCCTAGCGGGATTCGAACCTGCGACCTTTGTTTTCGTGGCCAGGAACTCCGACCATTCGATCAACAAGCCAGTCATTAAAATACTTCCATAGTACACGTAGTATATTATTACTCTGTGATAGTACTAATAGACATAAGAACATAATAATGTGTATAATTGATACAGATAGTACCTTTCCTATCTGCTATAGTAAAAATATACCTATTGTAAATCATTGCAGTTAATTTTAAAGGTATCCTACAGAAAAAGCGTTAATTAAGTCACCTCATTGGACAGTAGGCTTTATCTTAACGACTACAATCTTGCGAAAACACACGATGCCAACAGCTCAACATACCATTCGACGCCCAGGAGCTGGTAATATTTCAATTTTGATCACCTATTCACTGTACTGTGGAAGATACATCACAATTGTTTGAATTTTTAAATTTGACATGGCATGTACATTTTACTATACTAATATAGTCTAATTACGCGGTATTGCGCTATCCCTAACGATTTGTATCTAAGGCAGGTACGAATGTATAGCTGAGCACGTATTTAAAGGGTTATTTCTTATTTAAAATAAATAAATAAAAATAAATATCCGACGACATCACATACATTGATCTGATTCCGAAGTAAGTAGCTTAAGTAATTGTGTTACGGATATCAGAATCAACAGTGGTATTACAAATATATACTTACATATTGGAGTATTCATCATCATTATAAGTTTTCAAAACAACTCTTAGCGCATGGGGCAGGATCACTACCGAATGCGCCATCGAGCCAGTCATTTATTTACTCAGACGATATAAATAGGACATATCTATTAAATGTTTATCAAGTATTTAATTAATTCGTCTTTAACTATGCCCACATATTTTAATGTATACGTATAAGACAACATCACGTACTTTGATCAAATTCCAACTGAAATACCTTGAGCACTTAGCTATGGAAATTTGAAGCAAAGATGTTGCCACAGGTACTCAAACGAAACTAAACGTTTATTTAACAACTAAGTAGGTACCTATATAATTTGTCCAATCAATTTTAAATCATTGCATCAATGGAACTGTCAAAATTATTATACTTAAACAATTTATGTATCTTAATGTTTGGTCTGAATAGATTTACTCTCCGAGTTCTTCTCGGTAGGGTAAACCCATCGAATCGGCGATACCACAGACCACATACTCCGTGGGTGATACACACCTATATATATTTAATTGTTATGATTATGAAAAATGTGATTTTGTTATTATCAGTTAATAAAAAAATCATTATTAAAAAAAGAAAACAAAATTATTCTCTTGCCAAATACAATTGCCTGCTGACTAACATGAGAGATTGTTTAAATTTTCAACGAAACAGTTGCAGTTTCATCGTAGACCTGTTTTATTCAAAGGATTTACGAAAATGTGTCGCGGATCAATTTGTAATTCTATCATCACCGGCCAGTGAATTGGTATAATGTGAAGTGTAGATACCAATGCTATTTCCAGGGCCTTCTGTTACAAATTTTATTAGTTATGAATCCAAAATTAGAGCAAGTACATTGTATTGAATTCAAAATGGGTTTGTGATAAATTTGGCGTTTTATAATTATGCTGAAAGTTTTCGCTTCCATACCTGAACCACTAAACCGATTTTAAAAATCCTTTCACCAATGGAAAGCTACATTAACAGCTAGTAACATCTTATATATAAAATTCTCGTGCGCCGTGTTTGTTAGCAAACTCCTCCGAAACGGCTTGGCCGATTTTTATGAAATTTTATATGTATATTCAGTAGGTCTGAGATTCGGTCGTGATTTATTTTTCATACCCCTAAGTGATAAGGGTGGTCCACCCTAAAGCTATAACTTGAGAACGGCTTTACCGATTCCGCTATTTATTTTTAGTTGTGTTTGTTATTGTCAAGTGAAGGTTCTTATGAAAAAAAAGAAGTTATGCGGTAAATTAAAAAAAATAGTATTCAAAATCCGAGAACGGGGCGTTACGAAGTGCGCCGGGTCAGCTAGTAGGCTATACATATATTACTTTCGTATTCCTACGGTACGGTAATTTCGTAAGGGCGCTGCTAATATAAAATAAAGCTGCCTTTACTATTTCATAATGAATTTAGCCCCATTTGGTCTGAGACTTGCAAATAATACTGTTTAATACGTTTCTGGTCTGAAGTCGACCATTTTCCTTTTTTAATTCGACCATGGTAATGCTATTTTACCTCACTGCTAAACTTACTGGCCCCAGTGTAATAACCATAATATTGTATTGTACCATCACGGCCGCAATCCCCGAAGGGGTAGCTAGAATTAAAGGGACAGCTAGCCCCTTTCACCACTTTCAGCCAAATCAGACTAGGCTGGGTTAGATGGACAATTGTGAAAAAGTAGCGACAAGTAGCTAACTCGTCGCCTGCACAATCACATACCCAAAACGCAATATACCATCTCACCTGTTACGACATGCTAGACAAGGAACACAGTTGGCACATTATTTTTAAGTCCCAGACCAACGTGGAATCAACATGTAATGGTATGTAAAGTGACATAATGATTTCGGTACTTATGATGAAGTTATAAGCAAACAAGCAGTATAGATTGTTTGTCTTATAATAAGGCCAGAAGGTGATCCACTTGAAATATATGAATATTTCCTTCAACAACACTTTAAATATTTCGGAAGTATTTTAACTATACTCAAATATTTTTTTCGCGCGCACAAATTGCTGGAACTTGTTGGTCTGGGACTTTAAAAAAATGTGCCAACCGTTACTTGCCTAGCATGTCGTAAAAGGCGACCAATGTTATATCGGGGTTTGGGTGTGTGATTGTGTAGGCGACGAGCTAGCCACTTGTCACTACTTTTTACATCTAACCCAACATAGTTTTATTTTTTGGCTGAATGTGGTTAGGGGGGCCAGCTTCCACTCTGCCTACCCCTTTGGGAAATACGGGTGTTATGATATGTCATATGTAAACATATATCAAATAGAGCGGTGGTAGCTCAATGGTAGGACACGCGCCTCTTAACCGAGGAGTGCGGGTTCAAACCCGGGCACGTACCTCTGGATTTTTCAGGTCTATGTACGTATTTATACCACTAGCTCAACGGTGAAGGAAAACATCGTGATGAAACCTGCAAATTCAAATCACTTTGGATTGGTTCCGTTTATAATTAATTATTAGTTGACTTTGATTAATACACTTCGCTGAGCAATACGAGTAAGTAAGTAATAGGTACCTAATAATGAAATAAATGACGTCATAGTAAGTATATCGTACTATTTTGTTTGAAATGTCCTTCCCGCAAATAGGTAAACTACTAAAATGATGTTTATTAGTTAGTTTAATAGTTAAAGCAAAACATTTTTAATTCAATTCAGAAACAGATAGCGCATTCCTTTAAAAAAACACTAAGCAACATATCAATGAAACTTTTATTATTCCTAATAATTATGTCAAAAACGTTTAAGTGGATATAATTTTTTCCTAATATTCATAAAACGCGAAAGTTACTTTCAATATCGGTATACATAAATGAACATAAAAATGTTCATCTGTTACATAGAACCTACATACCAGCCTACCAGGTCCTTAGTGTCTGATGAAAATGTTCAAAAGCACGCACGGCGCGCATGCGTTTCTGCACACACGCCACATGCGTTTTTTTCGACGCGGAAATTATTAAACCAAGAAGATTACGCAACGTAAGTGCGGATATGATTATATTTAATTGACCATTTGAATTTTTGAGATGGAGTAAGTCTTTGAGGGGTTTTTATGTAGATATTATGCCCGTGTAGTATTAAAATTTGGTCTGTTATAGACGTTTCTATGTAAAAAAAAAATTCAGTCGAATTGAGAACCTGCTCTTTTTTTTTAAAGTCAGTTAAAAATGTGTGGTATTAAACATTGTTTTATAAGGTCATCATTTTTGGCGCACCTTTCATCATACTCAGTAAAGTGGTTTAGGCGTAAAAAAGTTACAGACAGACAGAGTTACATTTGAATTTATAATATCAGTAAAGATTAGAAAGCTTCTTCCGTCTGGTTGAAATGTAGTTTCTATAGTACACAACTACATATTTGCCAAAATTAGTCTGTCGGTCTGTGTTTATGTTGCCATTCGAATTTCCTATTGCAATAAATAACTTTATTGAAACAAAGTAACTAAAATAACACTCGCATAATGGCTGAATCTGGTTTTGAAAATTTCCTGTTGTTAAATTAAAAACCAGTGATCGGTCAATATAGCATTTGGTCATGTACTTATAAATTCCGGTAAACTTTTAAACATACACAAAGTGCATTATATTTGTCTAGGTTACTAGGTACTTCTACTACTACTACTTTGTACATACCTCTTTTTATGAGAATTACGCGGACGGAGAAGTATGAGATTTGGCACAGTTAAAGTTTAAATGGAGAAAGAGTATTGACACAAAGGTCAAATTTCAATAAATATTAATAAAAAAAAAAACTTTTTAATAATAGTCGAATTTCGACCAGTGCGCGATCACTAGTATTAACTTAGTACATAACAAGCACTACAACCTTTTTTTAACGTATACTTTTTACAGCTTAGTTCAATGAATCGTGAAGATTTTTTGGTAAAAAATATTGTATTCACTATAATAATGCTCTCGTAACAAGGTTGAACAGTAGCCTCGCAACGCTCTTTGTATGTTTCAATCAATTGACCATAAACTGGGAAGTTAGTAGTAAAAAAAAATTACAATTATCACAAATTTAAAGTATCGATCTTCGCCAGGTTTCATTTTATTTGGGTGTAGTAAAGTTCTTCCATTGAGAATCTTTCATTGAATTTATGTGTAATGAATTAAGTAATAAAACTGTCTCTAAGTATAATTTAGCCTTAAAAATATGTAAACAATGACTCGGCCAACTGTTAAGGCTAGTCTATCAATTAATAGGTACATATAGATTCTTTGTCAAAAATTATAATGTTTCCTATCAAACAAAATAACAATAGGATTCTTAGTTCATTAATTTTATTTTATATCATACCTATATTTGATAAAATATAGATGTTTTTTTGTTTAGAAACTTTGCCGATACATACATACGCCTAAATAACCAGCGGTGCTTGTAAAATTAATTTAAAGTCTACTTATATTATAAAGTTACAATAATACTCACCCAATAAAATCAAATCCAAATGCACACCAAAAAGCCACTATTCCAACTTGCAACAATAAAAAAAAAATTACGGCCACAATCGGAGCCGAAAGTCGATTCGAAATTCGAATTTTCGAACTTAGAACGTCGGAGTTTACGTTGCGTCCGCGAGAGGACCTCGGCTACGCGCGTGCTACTCGCGAATTCCGCAGGACAACTGGGAGCTACTGTCGAGTGTTTCTGCTTTCCTGGTACTTGTGTGATAGCGATTAAGATGGATACGTCATTAATTACGTCATTACAGGTACGCTACGAGGTTTTTTAGGCTTTCATTACAAATAACAATACAATATGATCTCATACAGGTATAATACAACAACATGAGTTTTATCAGCAATTTCTAAATGTATGTCACAAATCTTGACAACGTCGCCCCAATAGTTTTATTTCATTAAGACAAGTTTCATATCTTCGGAAATATTATAATAATAATAAATAATAAATATCCGACTACATCACATACATTGATCTGACTCCGAGGTAAGTAGCTTAAGCACTTGTGTTACGGATATCAGAAACAACAGTGGTATTACAAATATATACTTAAATATTGGATATTAACACCCAGACACAGAACAAACACAAGTATTCATCATACGAATGTTTGTCCTGGGTGGGAATCGAACCCACAACTCTTGGCGCATGGGGCAGGGTCACTACCAAATGCGCCATCGAGCTAGTCGGCTATTGACTAACTATTTGTGATTAATCATTAATTAAAAAAACATCTTTCAGATCTCTTGAAATTTATCTCCTTTTTCACAGCTTTCCATCCAACCCAGCCCACTGTCCCATGTTGGTCTGGGACTTAAAAAGAATATGCCAACTGTGATTCTTGCCTAGCATGTCGTAAAAGGCGACTAATGGTATATCGGGCTTTGGGTGTGTGATTGTGTAGGCGACAGGTAGCCGACAGGTAGACAGGTACCCGGCAAGTAGACTTATCACTGCTTTTTCACAATTTTCCATCTAACTCAGCCCGGCTTTATTTTTGGCTGAATGTGATTGAAGGGGCTTGCTGCCCTTTCGACTCTGCCTATCCCTTCGGGGATTATGGGCGTGATATTGTGTGTGTGTGTGTGTGTGTGTATTTATCTACCATGCCCGTAATACCCGAAGGGGTAAATGTGAGTGAAAGGAGCAATTATAAAGAGCGTCAAGTTGCTTTGATTAACCACTTTTTCCGAAAGAAAATTAATTTACATGGAAAGTGACAAGTGGCTAGCTCGTCGCCTACACAATCACAAATCCGATACACAATACACTATTAGTCGCCTTTTACGGTATGCTAGACCAGGAGCACAGTTGGAACATTATGTTTAAGTTTCAATCAAAATGGGACTTTAAATAATATTTTTATGTACGTTTATAATAGGCAAGGTGACTAAAAAATTCTATTTAAGTAGTCCGTTAGTTAGATTATAAAAAAATTGTGGACACGTATTTTTTAAATTTATTTATCAAACATTGACGAAGATACGACGTCGTCACGCTTTCATACAATTTTACTAAATAGTGACGTCGCAAGCCTCCACTCCAAAACTTTCATGCTCTGTAATATGATACCTATGAAGAGTATCATAAGTATCATAAGTATCAATACTTGTGATTTTTTGGTAATTTGATGAAGCGAAAAATATGTATAATTTAACTGAGGGAGTTAATAGAATTATAGTTTTTTAATGCATTCATCATCCCTATTACAATAGAGAGATAGATGACGTACTGGATTGAGTAAAATTCGAGGAAAATATAATAAATTTTGCCAATTGTACACCTTTTCGTTTCGTTAACTTAATACTTACAATTCTATTTTTGGCTTAAAGGGGAAGCTTACTGGTTCTTGGACTCTGCCTACAGGTCTGTCTGATTGAGAGTGTGATATAGTAAAACTTATAATATTTCATAGATCTTGTGACTTTTGGACAACAAGTAACAATATAAAGTACTAGCATTAGATATATTGTGGCTATCAAATTTATAAATTAAATAAACAAAACTAATATTTATTATACACTGACTCCGAGGTAAGTAGCTTAAGCACTTGTGTTATGGATATCAAAATCAACATTGGTATTTTTTACAAATATATACTGAAAATATTGTAGTATTCATCATTCATAAATGCATTCATAAATTTATCATCATTACAAGTATTCATCACAGAATGTTTATCCTGGGTGGGGATCGAACCCACAACTTTTGGCGCATGGGGCAGGGTCACTACCGAATGCGCCATCAAGCCAATCTATAATTATATCAGGGACAAGAAGCAGCCTATGTTCTCCCTTAAGTTTGAAACTGTATCGTAACTTTTTATCACAATCGATTTAGCGGCTTATACGTGAAGTAGTAACAGTCAGAAAAGGGACTTGCTGCCCTTTGTCAGTGGCGAAAGGAGCTTGCTGCCTCTTGGCTTTGCCTACTTCTTAGGGGACTGCGGACCTGAAGGTAATAGACATACAGACAGACAAATGGACCACTTTACCATTTACACGTTTGGTAACGCCACTTTCGTCTAAGTATCTAATGAGGGTTATGAAACGAAAACCGACCTACCGGGAAAGACCCATATATTAACTTTCTGAATATTTTCCTGTTCAAATTCAAATTTACCAATTAATTAATGGTAACCCTTCAATGTGTTACATCATCATTTCGATGTAGCAATTTTTTAGTCATATTTTTGTAGGTATTGCAACTTATACACAAAACAAAAGGGTTTTGTGTATTGGTTATTTGGTTTGTAATAGACTGCCTCGTTAGTCTAGTTGCATGCGCCGCCTGAGGACCAAGAGGTCCCGGGTTCAAATCCCGGGTCAGGCCAAAAATTTGTGGCTGGTTATTTTAATATTGAAATTACGCAATAACAGTCCGGAGTCAGGAAGTTGGCAGTTTAATCACCCTCGTGCCTCGGAAAGCACGTTAAGCCGTTGGTCCTACGCCTGACCTCTTTCCGGTCTTGTCGAATTGCCGTCTTACCGGACTATGAAGAGTGAAGGAAAAAAGAATGCACCTGTGTTGCGCACACACTTGTGCACTATAATATCACCTGCGCAGATGGCTAATCCTCGGTCCTAGATCCTAGATTGGCCGCTGTGACCGATATCGGTTAGGAGGACATTATTATAATAGGGGATAATACTGGGTCAAAAATCTATCATTCTATTTAGTCCGTCAGTTATATTATACAAAAATATAAGACACATATTTTTTGCTTTATCAAGATAACAAAAAAATACAAAGATAAAGAGCATCAAAGTTTTAGAGTGGGGGCTTGCGACGTCACTTGTAAGTAAAAATTGTATCTACGTGTGACGTCACGCGCAACTTGAATCCGCTGTATCTTCGCTATTATAGTGTTTGTTTGACAAATAAATGGAAAAATACGTGTTTAATATTTTTTTTATAATCTAACTGACGGACTAAGTCCGCCCCCCTATGCGTCGCTCTGTCTAGCTCGTCGCATACATAAAAGAAAAAAAAAAACGTAGTAACAAATGTATACTTGTTGTTTTTTTCAACATTTTCCATCTAACGCAACTCAATTTTAATTTTGGCTAATAGAGGTCAAAGTTGCTTAATCCTCCTTGAACATTGCCTATTCCTTCAGGAATTACGGGCGTGGTAATATTAATGTGTGTTGACACACATAATATGAATCTATTGATACAGAAACTCTATCATCATGACTTCCTTGTTGGTCTATTCCGGTTACGGGTTCTAATTCGGTTCCAAAAATTTGTGGTTGGGTATTTTAATAAGGAAATTATTCAGTATCAGCCCAGAATATGGAATTTGGCGGTTTGTCACTCCCGTGTATCGGAAAGCACGTTCAGCAATTGATCCTATGCCTGACTATTCTCTGGCTCCGTTAATGTCGGATTGCCGTCTTACCAGATTATGACAGTGACGGAACAGGGTGCACCTGTTTGCGCTGACATTATGACATTTCCTGTGTAGCTGGATAATCCTCGTTGATATTGATAGGATATTATTATCACAGGGCCACTAAATTACACTTTTTTTTGTTGCCGAAACAATTCATTTATTTTTTTACTGATCAGTACCAGCACAATACAATTTAAATATCAAAATTGTAAATTTTTTAGTTATTTGACTACAAACATTTAAAAATTAGCTATTTAAACGATTTTTGACGTTTTATTTAACAGTTTAAAAATGATTAATACATAATTATAATATATGTTTGATAATATGTAAGCTGTGCCTTTTGTACGAACGAATTTTTCATACTTTTCTTTTGCGAATATTTTGCGAGTCATCAATTTAAGCAATATAATTTATACTGTTAATCAATAATTTCGGATTATTCCTTTCCACAAAATATGATAAATTTTTACGGTGGTAGCTCAATGGTAAGGACACGCGCCTCTTAACCGAGGAGTGCGGGTTCAAACCCGGGCATGTACCTCTAGATTTTAAAAAATCTATGTACATATTTATACCACTAGCTCGACGGTGAGGGAAAACATCGTGATGAAACCTGCAAATTCAAACAACTTTGAATTTGTAACCATGATCCAAAAATTGTCTGGTTCCCCTATCTTAGGGTTACGAAGGTCAGATCGGCAGTCGCTTCAATGTAATTACCAGACTCGCTAAATCCTGGATCATGGTCTAAGCGGACCCCGTCTAAGCACGGGACATAACGCTAGGAAGATGATGATGAAAATATGATAAATTTTTAATATATAATATTTATGAAATATGGATTGATTTATCAATACTAATGCCAGGTCTTATCTTATAGCCAATTTTAGTCACTTCCGTCCCAAATATCACAAAAATGTGAGCTGATTGAACAATTTTGATAACCGGATCTGCATCAGCTGTTACAACTTTATCAAAAATGCAGTGAATTGATTGTGCCGCAAAAATACTGTTGACCTGTGATCAGAACAAAAATTAATACAACTGTGAAGCCCTGAGAATCAATGCACTTGGCTTTTAAAGTGCTTCGGAGTTACGGAACTAACTGTGCACAATAATTCTTAGTGCCGAGTGAAACTCGATACAAAGGCCGCCGTATCGGCTTTCAGCTTCAGTATTTTCATTGTTTTGTTATGTGCTTGAGCTTGCTTGAGTTTTGTAGCAGTGGGGGCCATTTTATTCTATAAGGGGACATTGAGTCTGCTTGAGTTCGGTAAATAAGTGGCCATAGAGAGTTTTAATAAAAATAAATATTAGATATTACATGTACATGTATATAGTCCATGCTGGTTTGGGTCGAAAAAAGAACACGCCTTTCCGTTCCTAGGCGACGGGCTACCGCTTGGCACTACTTTTTCATAATATTCCATCCAACTCGACTCAATCTAATCTGCCTAAAATTGGTCAAAGAATATTACCCTTATTTGAGTTGTGCTCACCCCTTCGGAGATTGCGAACGTAATGATATGATGTATGTAATGAAACATACGCAAGTTTGCAAATTTTTTTTTCAAAAATAAGGCTGCTAACTGTACAAAATTCTACAATATAATGTAGTCAGTAGGTGTATGACTCAATCGTTGTGTGCCCAGCACAGTACAGAGGTTTACATAAAAACAATGGGTCTACCTTTTGGGGTTTGCAATCCATCGCCGGCTTCCTTTACGATTATGGCAGAAGCCCATATACAGACAGCCATGTTGTTGTATTGCTATTTGTTCTTTAATATTACAAGTGGCTTATTGTGCTCCGGAATTTATCAATGGCGCTTGTAATTTTATAGTTCGAGGAATGAAAGATCGATTCAAATAAAGACACTCGTGCTTTAATTGGGCTTTCAAAATATGAAGGTACCTACTTCTGTATTTTGCAGCTAATATCAAACTGTCATCGTACTTATTACATAGGTAATGTATTTCTTGTCAATTATCGTTTTATTCACAATGATGATCCTATGTAAGATTTATGTATAAGCATCACGTATCTAACAATCGCCTAAGAAATATTGCAATTCATTTAATACAATCAATAACAATGTACCTACCTATAAACATTATTGAATATTTCTTATAGGTCACCTGATAAATACGTTTTGTTAATTGAACTTAAAAAACGTTCTAAGACAATGAAATGTGCTAATTGTAAACAAATTCATATCGATTCGCCATTCTGCCTTAGCTTTAAGAAATAACTTTGCGCACGAGCTTGCGGTTTTATTTAGGATAAACCAGTGTAATAATGAACTGAATCATTCATTGAATGTTGTGAGTTGTGTGCATGACGTATTTAGAGATACGTCGGTCATAACATTGTATGAGTGTATTGCGACGTTTATATCATATCTTTGTGTATAATTAGCTTTTAGTCGCGCGTGAAATTGGGTTTTTTGGCAAAAAAATTTTGCCATCTCGAAAAAGTCGTTTATGGGCGATATCGCTGTGTTTTTCTGATTGGATTCGAATTTTGTAAAAACCTTGCTTTATTGAGAGTTCAAATTCAACATGGCTTTTTAGGTAGCAGGAAGCAGGTAGGATTGAGGATGTCGATGATCCTGGGGCCTGTATCTGGGTCGAAGGTACCTACCTATATTAGGTAGTAAATCGTAGGTCTTACTACGAAATAGGATATAGGTAGGAGTCTCATTTTAGAACTTGACTGCCTTACCCCTCCTTGAATCTGTTCTTGATATCAATACAAGTGGACACTTCAAAATTTTATATTTATACATGTGCCAAAATCTAAAATTGAAAAATAGGTGACCAATTGAATGAGGGTTTTTTTAAATTAAAACATCCGTAATTGTGACTTGCGGTCTTGTCACCCTCCTCATTGGTTAGTCGTCAGAACAAACTGACATACGTGTCACATTATGAAGGGTGCTGTCAACAAACAGCAAATAGTGACAGTGATAAGACCACGAGACTCACTCGCGCCACCTGGCGGTTTTTGTTTTTTGAAAACCCTCATTAGAAAATTTTGATAAGACCACATGTGAAAAAGGAAAATGCTAAATTAGTGACGCTGTGACATATGAAAGGACGAACAATAAGACAAATGCAGTTTAAAATTAATAATTTACTATTAAGGATATTTGTCCGGGAAAATGACCATATCCAATATGTTTAGTTACCTACAGTGCGAACGTTGACACTATAATAAAATAAGTTTAAGATATCTATTCTGCAATAGAGGAAACTATTATATATCCATTCAGACCGGATATAGTCATATTTATGGTGTCTGTTAATATATGTTTTTTAATTAAATTTAAATAAAAATCATGACGTAATGTTCTGTTTTATTCAGCGACCGCGGTTGTGATAACAGAGGGGATTAACCAAATCTACTCAAGTTAGTTTCTCTGATCTATATAGCTAGTTCGTCAGAGTTCTGCTTCCGGTTCGGTATTGCAGGACGAATGTGACGAAAGCGTGATGACAACTCAAACAAATTCTTAAACTTTCAGAAGATCTTCGAAAAATTGTCTCGCCTACAAAAAGTCTCAAAGAAGGCTTCCAAAAGACTTGTCCAAATACTCGGTTTTCCGCCATCCCCCGGCACTGTCTGGGGCACCAAGGGGTGATTTGCTAATGATGTCTTTAAAAGTTAAAAGTTAGTAGTATGTATTGAGTATAAATGTATGAATATGTAGACAATTAACTACTTACTACATGTAAGTAGTTAACTACAATTAAATACTTTATCATAATCAAACCCAGCTAAATGTTATTTTTGGCTAACAATGGTTAATGGAGCTCATTGCTCTTTGGACTCTGCCTTACCCTTCGGGCATCGCGGGTTTAATAGTATGCCTTAGGCCACTTAGATCCAGTCGTCTTCACTATTGCCGAATGATGTTACTCTCCCATAATAAGAAGTATATAGCCACTCGAGGCTCGGACCCAGATCTTTTGTGGGCGGATTCGTATATTCTAAAACTTATACCTATCATAACTTTAACTTTAAATTCGTCACTCCATCGGAATCCGCGTCTGTCGCACCGATTCATCTCGTTGTATACACAGCTCGTCGCTAATTCTTAATCTGCTTGCGCACCGCGAGCTTTGTGTCGCGGAGTCGCGCGCGGAATGTTTATGAGCACTTAGCGCAAACAATGGCTGAGGATATGGCCTGCCTTCTGCGCCGTGACTGCAGCTTAGGCGCCTCTTTCAATACTTCAAGTTATAACAACGTGTACTTAGGTGCAGAAGGGGCTAATTGAACAATATACTCGTATATAACATCACGTATGAATCCCCAAAGGGGCAGGCAGAGTCAAAGGGGCAGCAAGCCTCTTTAACCACATAGAGCTAAAAATTTAACAGTGCTGGGTTAGATGGAATAGGAGTGACAAGTGGCTAGCTCGTCGCATACACAACCACATACCCAAAAAACCAATATACTATTAGTCGCATTTTACGAAATTTAATAAATTTGGACAAAGAACTGTCTAAGTGAAAGTGAGTCTGATTGAACGTTTTTGCTAATTGAATCATTTTCAATGAGCCATTTTTCCTATAATATCTGATCTATCAAAATTTAATTATTTTGGAATTTAATTGTGGTTTCAACAACTCAACGGATAAGTGAAGTGGTATTTTAATGATAAAGTAATCTAATAAAGTCATAATAAGGACTTAATTCTCCTGGCACCTTTTTAGCCATGGGAGTGCCCCAGGGAAATTATATTTAGTCAATTAATATGTCACTTTAGAGTCCACAATTTATTACATAGCAATCAGTATGGATTTAACAAAGGTAAATCCACTACTGACGCAGGAGTAGCGCTTATAAAACACATTATTGAAGCTTGGGAAATTTTCTGTGATTTGTCGAAGGCATTTGATTGCGTTGACCACAAAACTTTGCTAATGAAGCTATGTCATTATGGTGTATATGGGAACTCACTTAGTCTGCTGAAGTCTTATTTATCGGATAGGCTTCAAATAGTGAGTGTTAATAATCCAAACTCTTCTAGTAGTGCCTCATTATCGATGGGAGTACTCCAGGGCTCAATATTGGGACCTCTGCTCTTTCTTTTATACATAAATAATCTTCCTTATTTTGCACAGGATTTATGTGAGATAGTTTTATTTGCTGATGATACTGCGCAGATTTTTAAAATTTATAGACAAAAGGAATTTGTTGACGATGTAAATGACGCTCTCTTACGAGTACTATATTGGTTTACTACCAACAACCTACTATTTAATGCAAAAAAAAACGAAATGTGATAAGTTTTTAATGCTAAACACAAGGCAATTAATACACGAATCACTATGAACAATGAAGCAATTGATGTAGTTAACTCAACTGTATTTCTTGGAATCACCCTAGACGCTAAATTGCAATGGGGTTCCCATATTGCGGCCTTGGCAGGAAGACTTAGTTCGGCGGCATATACAGTCAGGAAAATTAACTGATGTTGAAACAGCAGGATTCGTGTATTTCAGTTATTTTCATAGCGTAATGATCTGCGGCTAATATACAAACTATTTTTGTATTGCAGAAAAGGGCCTTAAAATTTGCATATACGGCCTTTGACCACGTGACTCTCTTAGAGATATTTTTAAAGAAATTAACATTTTAACAATTGCATCGCAATTTATTTTAGATTGTATTACGTATATATACAAAAACATTGACCAATTTCCTCAAAAGTCAAACGCTCATAGTTTTAATACTAGAAATAAAAACAAACTTGCTGTTCCAAACCATAGACTCTAGAAGAGTGGTAATTCATTTATTGATCTAAGTATTAAAGTATTTAATAAACTTTCAGATAGTCTACAAGCATTACTTTATCTTCACATAAATTCAAATTGTGCATTAAAGCGTTTTTAATGAGTATTAGCTACTATGAGATTGAAGACTTCCTAAATGATAAGCATACATGTTTAACTTCATAATGAAGTGTTCACCTGCAGTGTTGTTACCTAGTAAGTGTAGATTATTAAGTACGAAATTGTAAATTTTGGCATTTAAAAGGGTTACTATCGTTCTTACTTCTCTTCCTGATATATATAGTAGGGCACATCTGCCCTACTATACAAAGGACTTATGTGATACAGTATTATTTGCTGATGATACTTCACTAAATTTTAAAATCGATACACAGAATGTGTTAAATTTTCAATGCCCAATGTAAGGCAGATTGACACTAATATTATTGTGAATAATGAACCTATTGAAGTTGTTAATTAAATAGATTCAAAACTTCAATGGGCTCATTATATTGCCTGGCAGAGAAACTTAGTTCAGCTGCTTAAGCAGTGATAAAAAAAAGGAGTCCAACTGATATTGAAACGAGAATATTGGTATATTTCAGTATTGACTTTGACTTTGACATCTATATAAATAAAACAAAGTCGTGTTTGTTACACCACTTATAAGTCGAGAACGGCTGAATCGATTTTCGTTGTTTTTGATTTGTTGGATTTGTCTTCGTCCAGAATAACAGAATCACTTTTAAAAACATTGAAAAATTGACGATAAAACAAAATAAAAGCAAAAGTATTTTCTCATATAAAACGGTGGGATTCGTATCTGTCAATGTTAAATGTCAATTACTGGGCGATACGAAGTTCGCCGGGACAGCTAGTAGGTTTATAAATGATTTGATAACGAGAATATACGGTTTGTCTCAGAATAGGCTGTTCGCCTGCATTGATAGATTTAACTTTACTAATAGATTGTAACTACCTACTTACTTAATAGCTAAGACTTCGCATTTATAGGAGTAATTATCGAGTTTCGTGTCGGTTTCTTCTTGGTAGAATCTGCTTTTTGAACCGGCATATGTTTATTTTATTCTGACGATGTATAAGTACTTTTTTAAGCCTATGTAAATTAAGATAATTATTTAATTTCAATAACTGAAATCTCACCTCATTGGAAATAATTGTAAATTATTTTTACCTACTAAGCGAAGTTTATGGGTTATCGGTCTACTTACATAGATCCTCAATGACTTAATAAGATGACGTAACAGGTACAGTCATCTATAGTATTGACTATAGATGACTGTACCTGTTACGTCATCTTATTAATTCAATCATCTTATGAATTGAAGTTTAACTGTATTGACAGTTAAACTTCAATTCACACCGTCCTATGTAGTCATCCTTTATTGATAACCTATTTTCATGTAGCAGTAGGTAAAATCAACAACGAAAGTAGCTATTAATGCCTTTCAATGCAAAATAAATAAAGCAACAATTTGTACAGGCATTTCTGTTGCCAACTTTACATTTTAATGAAAGAAGTACTTTTACAGTGGACAAAACAATAAAACATATAAATATTTTATATAAGTACCGTATTGTCACCATTACGTCAATTTATTGTTCCTTGACATTTGGTTTTCAAGATGGGGTAATTGACAGCGATGTCAAATAACTACATCACCTAGAATCTACCTAATCGTTGGTATGAACTGTAAAAAAAGCATTGTTTTCATAAATTGTACTTACTTAGTTTAGACGAAAGAGTGACGTCCAAACAACAACTCCATTGACTAGCCAATTAGAATACAATTTTTCAAAGTAAATAAAATTAATAAACGTTTTAGGGTTGGTGTATAATAATAATAACAACTAAGTGCTTAATGAGTGAATTTTTTCGATTTCGATTTATGACATGGAATTGCTTACTTGGTGAGTAATGGTATTACATAATATTGACAAAAAATTATCTATCATACTTTTTTCTTCTGCGAAAGAAAAGAAAAAGAGTTTCGAACGTAGATAGGTATAAAGTTAAATTTAAGACAAATCACACACCCCTTCTGCAGACTTCATATTCTCATTCCATCGTTACATTTTAATCTAAGCGCATATGAGCAAATTTGTCGCGTGATAAATAATAATGATACTAAGAATTAATCTGCTTAATATTGTAATCCTATCCTATGGCTGTAAATCAGAATCAATGGAAGCAACATAAACACAAGACACATATTTCATCAAACACATTACCTTTTCGCCTACAACTAATTGCTTGCGGATTTGAACCCGCACCTCTTGAGCTCTATGAGAAGTCCGGATCATTGAACTAACGCGATTAGGCAAAATATACTTTAGTCTTAAAACTAACTAGCTGTCCGCGGTTTCACCCGCGCTTATGGTTGATGTGTCGTAGCGTGATGTTATATAGACTAATAGCCTTCTTCGATAAATGGGCTGTTCAACACAAAAATATTATTTTTTCATTTCTCTCTCTGTTAAACGAATTCTTTAGCTTTATAAATTAGTAAGGATATAGATATAGTTTGCTTTTTATGAGCCACAGCACCAACCTCTTTTCACGAAATCTGTTACATGAAGTACAACTATTTCATATGTAGATACTTAAAGGTTTACTTGTAAGAATCACCTTCATGATTTGAGAGGTCGTTGCTATTACGCGGGAGTATTTTTAATTAATGAAATAAATTTAGTGACAGCCAATAAACTAAGTTCAGACAGTCAGATGTAATAAATAAACCCAAAATACTGTCTAGAATACTAATTAGTGAATAGTTTTAAAAATAACTCATAGACGATAAGCCAGAGGCTCTTAAACTATTTGGTCCCATAGACCCCCTAACGCTTATTTAAATGCTACTTAGCTGGTCTTAAAGGAATTTAGTATGTCATTATCTTGCCCTTCTCCCAGTTCATCTGGAGTCGGCGCAGCATGTCCTCTTCTTCCATACGTCCCGGTCAGCCGTCATCAAGCTATCTACTCCCATTTCAATCATATCATCTTTCACACAATCCATCCATCTCTTATTTGGCCTTCCTCTTCCTCTCCATCCACTAACATTCATACTCATCACTCTCTTTGTCACATGTCCTTCCTCTCTTCTCATCACATGCCCATACCAAGGAATTTAGTATGTGCAACTCTCATTATTGCACCATTTTCTTCTCTCAAAAAAATAGATAAGTATCAAATTAAGGGATTATGAATGTTGAAGAGGCGATTGAGGTGTGTAAGGATCGTGCCATATGGCGTTCGGTTCTCTCTGCTTATCCCGCTAGGGAAGTGGCGTGTTAGTTAGTTAGTTTAAACAAAATTTTAAATGCAACGAATTTAAAACGTAATCCTCATTATTTAATTTGGATTTACAATGATAAAATTTTGAATAGTTACTCTTTTCTTCATGTTTAAATAAATTACCAAATCGATAAGAAGGCTGTTTGTATAGTATGAACCTTAATCTTATCTTCGATATACTTACTTGGATGATGTTCTTTCAAAGTAAGATAAAGATCATATAAAATTTATTGATGAACATTCAAGGGCGCCTGTCAGGTAAGAATGTAATCATAGAAATTACATATTTTTGACCTGACTACACCAGCAGGAACTCCCATGGAAATAAAAAATATATATAAAAACACATGTATATTTCAATCTATCTTGTACCTATATTTTTTGTTTGACGGGCTCGATAGCGCATTTGATAGTGACCCTGCCCCATGCGCCAAGAGTTGTGGGTTCAATACCCACCCATGACAAACATTCGTGTGATGAATACTTGTGTTTGTTCTGTGTCTGGGTGTTAATATCTAATATTTAAGTATATTTTTGTAATACCACTATTGTTTCTGATATCCGTAACACAAGTGCTTAAGCTACTTAGCTCGGAGTCAGATCAATGTAAGTCATGTCGTCGGTTTTTTTTATTTTATTTATATTGGTTAATAGTAATTAAGTGTAGATGCAGATGCACCTAACTAAAAATAATTCTGGCGGCGCCAACGTAAATATCCTTCATTTCATAGTTGACATGAAACCTATTATAGTTCGGGACAAACACTAGAGGGACGATAGGTATAGTTTAGGAATCATTGAAATAGACTTCAATATATGTAAGCTCCCTATGTTTAAGTGTCAAGAAGATAATAAATACCGCACAGGAAACTTTGATAGATTGATTACTTACGTGTCAATATTCCTAATGAGTCTGTTAGAAGTCAGGCTCATCATTCTTTAAATGCTGTGGTAGCTCAATAGTAAGGACACGCACCTCACATGAGAGGGGTCTGTATTTAATCCCGGTAAGTACCAGTGCTGGATCTAGCCAGCGAGGGACCCAGTAAATGCTTACCAAAAGGCCTTTGCTTATAAAAATAGCTCTTCCTTTGTTTATCTTGCAGTCCCCATTTACGATTGAAACGCTGGCTTCAAAAGCACCGGACCCGTAGCATTTGCTACCTCCTGTTGTAAGGCTAATCCGGCCCTGGCAAGTACGTACTTACCTCTAGGTTTTTTTAATCTAAGTACAAATTAACTTATCTATCCGATTTGTAATAATTCAATAACTAACACCGTTTCCTCTACTTTGTTTATGGCAAAAAAACAAGCCGTGCAAAGCCAAAAAAAAAATATTACATATTAACGTCTACCACTTGCTTGAGCGAGAACATCGTGAGGAACCCTGCACATTAAAATAAAATAGAATAGAATAGAAATATCTTTATTCATGTAGGCTCCACAAAAGCACTTATAAATAAATATAAATATGAACGTGTAAACATGATCCTATACGTTGGTTGGTTCCACTATCTAAATCTAAGGGATATCTAAGGGTTAGAAGGTCAGGTCGTCAGTAGCTTTAATGTAATAATAAATATAAATAATATAAATATTCGATGACATCACATAGATTGATCTGATTCCGAGGTAAGTAGCTTAAGCACTTGTGTTTCAGATATCAGAATCAACAGTGGTATTACAAATATATGCTTAAATATTGGATTTTAGCACCCATACACAGAATAAACACAAGTATTCATCATACGAATATTTGTCCTGGGTGGGGATCGAACCCACAACTCTTGGCGCATGGGGCATGGTCACTACCGAATGCGCCATCAAGCTTGTTAAAAAAATGTAATAACTTGACTTGCTAAATCTAATATTGTGGTCCAAGCGACCCCGACACTAGTACGAATACGAGGGGAGCGGACTAAAAAAATCTGTAGTCCATCAGTTAGATTATAAAAAATATTTAACACTTATTTTTTTCATTTATTTGTCAAACCAACACAGGCGAAGATACAGCAGTTCAAGTCGCGTGTGACGTCACACGTAGGTACAATTTATATTTAAAAATGACGTCGCAAGCCCCCACTCCAAGATGCTCTTTAGCTTTGTATTTTTTGTTATCTTGATAAAGCAAAAAATACATGCCTTGTATTTTTGTATAATATAACTGATGGACTAAATAGATTGATCGTTTTTTGACCCAGTATTGTCTCCTATAGGATATTTAACCCATTTGGACCCAAATACAATTTGGCAGTAGAAATAATGAAATTTCTTTACACATCGCGAGAAACTAATATTATTATACTAAAAACGAAAAAAAACTGAAAAATTTGTTTTTCTTTCACTGAAAAAAAAAAACCGTCCTTAAATAGGGACAGTGGGCTCATGCAGTGTGAAAATTTTCAAAATATAATTTTTCAGCACATGAAGTTTTCAAATAGTTTTTGAATTATTTGATGTCACATAGTACCTCGAAGTTGCAAGAAAATTTTTGAGAATATACTGGGACTATCATGCTACAAACATGCTACATCATAGTACCACAGAAACTGTTGGGCGCAAAGTCTCTGTGGCTGTATGTCTCAAATAGTGACAAATGATCAGTGAAAATGATGCTGATCTTACGTGGTATCACTACTAATGGGGTGAAGACGTTTGCAAGTTCTGCATTTACGCGGACAAAACCTACCACTATTTGTTGCACATATAGCGGTGTGGTACAGTGAAATTGATCGGTCAGCTTGATCTACCCTGTGCAAGCCCTTGTTAAAGATTTGGCAAACATGTGTGATGCCAACGTTCACACTTATCTTCTCCACAGCGCTCTATCTCTATTTATTCCCAAAGGAGGTCGCTATTATAGTCTGATCCCATGGTACAGGCACTTTCCAGCAGACGGACGAATAAATTTGATAACTTTTATCAAAGCGAAAGCAAGGTTGTTCAAAATGAGTTTTACGTCTCATAGTTTGAGCCAGCATCGCTACTATCCCAGCCGTCTTTATCTCTTTTCGTAAATACTTTGTTATAAACAGAATTAGTTTGTATATTGTCTTCACCACCTTCTTCTTCATTAGTAAGGACATACGGTTCTGGGGGATCCGCAACTAAATCTATATGTATGAGATCGTCTTTTTCAAGCATTACAGCACCCAGTGTTTCTTGACGCCCGTTAAATTAATTTACACTGCTGATTGTTCATTTAGTCATTGTTTGTTCAAAAAATACTTGTCGACAAAAAGACGAATATTTAGCCTCTGATGTGCCCACTGGCCCCAATTGGGGACACCGTAGTAAAACCTCTCCTGATACAAAAAGTACCGAATTATTTCATTATGTTTATATTTACTGTGTAGTATACTGTATATTTATGCATTTTATGAAAGAAAATTAACAAACTTAGAGGAAAAAATTAAAATGATAAGTAACTTATGTTGGGGAATCACTGGTGCCTAAAACAGCTCAACAAGATTAACGATAAAATCACTTGTAATAATTGTTTATCACTATTTTGTCTAATATCATGTCAATAACTTCATAACCATTGCATATTCACAGTAGAAAGAAGTAAACTCTGTAATATTATAAAATTGAGGGTCCTTGTTCAGGTGTCCTCGTTTGGGGACAGAGGGTCCATATGGGTTAATAAACATATTTATTAGAGGTCTGAAGTACCATGTCTGAGACTTAGAAAGAACGTGAACAGTGAAAACAGTTTGCTGATTTTCTTGCCTAGCATCGATATGCTATGCGTATAAAAGGCGGTGTAATGGGTTTGTGAATGTGTACCTAAGCGTCGAGCTAGCTAGTGACAATTTTTTTACGATATCCCATCAACCCAGCTCAATGTTAATGTTTGGTGAAAACCGTTGAAACTGTTGAAAGAGCTTATTAGAAAGAGACTTAGATTCAGAAGTTACGAGCATGGTAGTATTAATTATGTTTTTAACGATCCGCGTACATACTGCAGGTTACAGATACCTAGGCTATTAAACTCATCCTGTCTGAATGGCATCTACAAAATAAACTTGTCTACTTCCGTAAGTGGTATATACATAGGTAAAGTAGACATCAGGTGTGTACCTACCAATTACCGGTATGGATTGTTTGTGGAAGATCTGGGCGAAGATACGAGACACGAAATGGGATCGATGGGAAGGGGGTGTTCGACGAATTGTAGGTACACCGTTTTAGTTTGACGGCGCGGCGGTAATGAAAAAAGGCAATTAATTTTGGCGGGAATTCTACCTATTTTTACTTCTTTTCGGGTTGTTAGCCGATAACTGGGTTAACATGGTGGATGATAAAACTTCCACTTAACCAGAAACCTGAGTTGTATGAAAGTTACTATCTTTAGCGAATTAATCAGGATGTCTAACAAATAAAATCTATCACCTACTTAATCGACTTTTATGCCTATCCTTCCTTACATAGCTGCTACGAAATTAATAGTTGGCAAAAGAGATAACTCTCTCCTTGACTGAGATATTTCTATCTAAATAAAGTACGGTTCACTACATTCTACCTATTAACATGTCAGCGAAATCGATGATTAATGTTGATTAAAAAATAAAGAAAATTAAGAATTTACAGTTAATGAATAGAACCTTATTTCAATTAAAAAATATTTCTAATCACTTCTCAGCCATGAAAAAAGCGCTACCAAAAACAGTGTCATTGTAAAATGTCACGGAATCCATGCAAAATCATAGGTTACAATTTTTCTCTCCACAAAAATAGCAAAAACATGTAACACTAAGCTAAAAAGGGCAAAGCGGACTTCGCTGCTCGACCATGAAGCTGCTTCAAGCGGTTGTCGCGGTGCTGACTGTACTGCTGTTCTTGGCGAGACAAAACGTATTCTGCGGAGTGTACCCAGTATGTATCTTGGTATCGTGTAGGTTATTTGCGATTGGTTATTACATACGAGCGTATCAAAAAGAAGTGGTCTGGGCTCTTTCTTCCTACGACCTATAGTAGTTGTAAGTGGTATACGGCCAGGATGACCAAAACGTAATGTACCTAGTAGTACTAAACCTAAATGAAAAAGCCTTTCTGTCCTCTTTTCAATTTCCTTTGACTGTGACCTGTATGTACTTTTCGCTACTAAATGCCCCTGTCAGATCAATAGATCATCGTCATCTTCATCATCATAACATCACGCCTCTGATCCCCAAAGGGGTAGGCAGAGTCAAAGGGGCAGCAGTCCCCTTTAACCACATTCAGCCAAATAAAACTGGGCTGGGTTAGAAGGAAAATTTCGTAAAAGTAGTGACAAGTGGCTAGCTTGTCGTCTACACAATCACAAACCCAAAACCCGATATACCATTAGTCGCCTTTTACAACATGCTAGGCAAGAAACACAGTTGGCAAATTCTTTTATAGTCCCAGACCAACACGGGACTATAAAAGATCAATAGATAAGATTTAATTTACCCTTAAACTTAGTTTAAGTACCTACTTAGCTGAAAATTGTACAAATACTTAATAGAAAGTATTTTCATCATACTGCCAAAATAATCATCAAGGATAGGTAATGACGAAGATCAGTATCGGTTCCAAAAACTAGACGGACGACAAACTAACTAGACCTGCTCTGACTTCACAGGCGAAGAGGCTCGGTCTACCACCCAGCTTTTGCACACTCAATCAGTCGTCTGCTTCATCGTGGCCCCGGTCCTGCGTGAGCGCACGTCGTGCCAACTCCTGCGACGACGACATTTCGATGTCTCGGCCCAAGTACAAGAAAGATCCCAAGATCAGCATCGACAATGAGGATATAGATAATCGTCCTGTGGAATAAAGCGCGTCTCGTACAGTAGAAAACTTTCCAGTGAAGTAGTCTTAACACGCGTCGTGATAAGACTATAAATTTATTAGTGCCGTAACAAGTATGTTATGCGCCCGATGGAAGTCTCTATAGCAGCGCCTGCGCAAGATTGAAAACAGGGTGCTGGTGTGGTCTTTACTGCGGCCTGGGCATAGAGTAGAATACCTCCCCGAGGAGTAGAACACGTGTCATAACCAAACTTTTATGCGCCGAGTGGAAGCTTTTACTTATAACAGCAAGACCCAAAACAGGGTGCTGATATTTCCTCCGCCCATCCAGTGTCGGAGCTCTGTGCCTTGGCCCTGCTAGTTACAACTTGTCCTATCACCCTGTGAAGTAGAGAGTGCACACCCATCCATAAACATCTCGTCGAGCAGCGCAGCAGTCCAATCGTGTTGTGTTGTTATGAACATAGAATAAAAACTGCAAAACAATAACTCGTCATTTGTTGTTTTATTTTTGTCCAACTCTAAACAGCAACATACCTTGATATCAAACGTGGAATTTAGTATTTCCTCCGAGCTATGTGGTGAGGGCTCCGGGACCTAGGTTCGATCGCACCAAGGTCTGATTAAACGTCTTAGTATTTGTTTATGTTATAACTGACGACAGAAATGCCCGCTTAAACATAGAGGGACGACTATTTTATATTACTGTCATCAAAACATCGAGTGGATGTGAACGATACTTTGTTTTATGCTGGTTTCAGAGTCACACGCGCGTCTCGTAAGACCTTAGTTGAATTGTAATCAGCGCGGGACGTAAGCGCGGGCAAGTTTTTCACTATCCATCCGTATCTACAAGGCGACACCTGGTTTAAGCGTGACTCTGAAACCAGCCCTAAAGGCGAGTCGGTGACCTAAATTCAGAAATAGACCATTCAAATACCTACAAAAAAGAACAGGCATCACTGTAACTACTTACTACTACTTAGGTTGCTAATTAATAGGTACCTACATTAAAATGCAGCCCTTTGGACATCTAACTCTGTCATCAAAAAATCTTTATTACAGCTAGCAAAAAAGATAAAGTTACAAAATATTAATATGAACATTATGACGACTCTCGTGTCGGTGATGTGTAGGACCGTCTTCTGGTTGCTGGCACCATGAGGTACCGTACGTTCTTCTTGTAGTATGGGCAAGCCGGCTCGTCGCAGCCTAGTACCTCTGCCTCCTGAACCACGTGGCCTCCTCTTTGTAGGAGCTCATCGCCCAAGAGTAACCTCCTCGCGCAAGCCAGCAAGCAAGGACCACAGACTGCCACCGCGCACAGTGCAGCCAAGAATTCCAATAAAAACATCACCGCTTCATACCACATCATCACTGATCTTGCTCTTACTTGGTCCCATATGGACCATCAGTACTTGTTACAAAAAGTAGTACGATAAATAACTAGTGTCCTAGTGACCCAGTTTTAAATAAAAAGTTTCTCAGAAAATAATACGCGTAAAATTAAAAAAGTTAAGAAATTATTGCCCTGACATTGCCTTGACATTATGTGCAAGTCAAAATATGTAACGTCAAAATTACTGAAAAAGTAAAATAGCGGCCAATTATATTGATTTTTATCCTAAAATTCCTACTAATTCTGATACAGATACTTACCTACTTTAAGGATTAAAAGTTCCTTATGTTTAATTATCGGCAAAAAGTTGCACGAATAGAATAAAACCATTGTTAAATTGAAATATAGTGCTTGCCGAGTGGACTTGGTTAAATTAAATCTACTTCACGTATTGAACTTCATGATCATTCAAGGTAGATTAATTTTAAATAAATTGATGCATAGAATTGAAATATATCAATTGTTTTATTCATTATTCAAGTTTTATAAATAATCTATGTCCATCTCCTATTATTACCTAGAATGAAACGTAAGCAATATTTTCAATCAAACCCATTGTCAACGTGACATTGACAGTTTTCAGAATTTAGATCGGCGATTTCTACGGAGTGTACCATGAGTGGAGAGTGAAATTAAATTCGTTTAGTAAAAGAAATGGATAAATTGTAATTGCCTAAATTAATCGTTACTCTACATATCAAGAATCTAGTATTAGTATCTAAGTGTAATTCAAACAATAGTGAAAATGCGGTCCAGGATAATTATTCTGTAAGTTGCTTTTCTGTAAAGTACAGATGTACTGATTTAGCAGTAATTTAGCTAGCTATGCCCATATTTGTAGGTTTAGCGGATTTAGTACCTATTCATCCTTGAAAGTTTAAACCAGTTGCATTTTATTTGTTTTACTTCATGTGCTATTTACCTTTAAAATTTGAGAAGTGAATTAGATTGAAATATTTAAATTATCCAAATGTAATGATTAAAGTTTTTTTCGTTTTATTCACATCTAGCTATAATTTAGCTAACTGGTAAGTTCTCATTATTTTAATTCTGATTTAAATATCATTACTTAATCATATAGGTGTTGGAAGCATAGAGGTGATGGTATTACCTTTCTAATCATGCTCTATAACACTTTTAAATAATTATCTTATTCTGAGTAGTTACTATTGTGTGCTTAAAATAAGGTTCAAATATGTTTTATTTTGGTTTGTGTTAATGAATGATTCTAATAGGAATTTTGTTATTCATTGAGGTCATAGCTTAATATGGGTTTAATAGACGAAAATAACATAGGTACATTTTATTTCAACTATGTTACAGCACAAATTTCTTGCCACCAAATGAAGCGTTTGTACCAAAATATGTTGGAACCCTGCCCAAGTTTCAATATTTAAATAAATGTTTATCCAATCATTATTTAATTTTATATTCATGCAGTTTATTTTATTTTTGCTTATGAAGCACCATTTATCAAGAAGCATTTCTTATATAAAGTATAAAGTAGAAATATAAAGTATCATCTTTCTAGCGTTATGTCATGTTATGTTAGACAGGGTCCATTTAGACCATGATCCAGGATTTAGCAAGTCTGGTAATTACATTGAAGCCACTGTTAATCTGACCTTCGTAAGCCTAAGATAGGGGAACAAGACAATTTTTGGATCATGGTTACAAATCCAAAGTTTAAATTTGCCAGTTTTATCACAATGTTTTCCTTCACTGTCGAGCTAGTGGTATAAATATGTAGATAGATTTGAAAAATCCAGAGGTACACGCTCAGGTTAGAACCCGCACCCCTTGGTTATAAAGCATGTGTCCTTACTATTGAGCTACCACCGCTCCTATAAAAGTACTCAAAGTTATCTACTTTGTGTACTTTTTTTCTATAAAGGATACTCTATATCAATAAAATGCACATACAAAATATATGGAGTAGAAATCATTGCTTGCAGCCTCATCTTGGATTATAATTTTAAATATAATGCTTTATGATACCTTTGCTAACCAATTTAAATGCACACAAGGTTTACCGGCCAGCACTGTCTTAAATAGAAATTTGTACTGTAACTCTATGTTCTATAAAATATTTAGGCCATAAATGGACAAATGTGATAAACTTATAAACTAACATTGTGTGTTATATTTGTTTGTATCGGTGAAAGTAGTCATGTCTTAATATGTTAACAATTGAAATGTTTTTGCTGATTTGAATGGGTGTAATGGTGCACCATTCAAAGTCTTTACTGATGGAAGAATGAAGGAATTACATTATTCAGCAATAAATAATAGCATTGCTTACAATGCTAGTATTTATTGCTGCATAATATAACTACCTAGGTATAAAGTTTGCTTTGTCATCATAGTTTATATGATGACTCATGTCATTTGGCCTTGACATTACTGACTATTATTATCTACATTTAGAGATATGAGATAGCAGTACTTAATAAGTCTTAAATTGTAAGTTTTTTATATATACAGAACAATATGTTTCAAGGATATTCTTAAAAATATCCTCTTTTCAAAATCTTTTCACATATTCTCTAAATATTCAAGGATGATCACCAGCTTTTTATTTCCATGTACCGTAAACATGAGTTACTTTGCCCAATTTGCATCACATTTTTTTTTTAAAGTCACTAGTTTTGCAGGGGTCTCATAGGTGTAAGTTATTATCCGAGAGGAATAAACGATAAGAAAAATTTTCTGAACCGTTTTTTTTTTTTTTTGGGCCAATGTTGGCCTTAAAGAAAGGATTCTTTGACTCTTAACAATTTTCTCGTATAAAAACAAACATTATAAAGGAATTGGCCAATGAAACTATTTTGGAGTGTTAAATAACTAGGTAAACAAACATTTCTCAAGGAAAAATAAACATGTTTCATCAAGAAATCAACCTTTTTTATTTTTTTTTCATGACAAAATAAAACTTAAACTTGAATCGTAACTAGATCTAATTTAACAGTCTTTTTATGAGAATTATCATAGTGGTATTAAGGTACTTAGTATTATGGCAATTACATCCCCAGGGCGGTGATACTATCCTGTATAGCAGCAACATGGCTGTTTGTCTACCTGTACCAGGAACTGCTCAATGCATACGAACAGTCTGGACGACTGATGGATATAGAATATTCATGGTGAGGTCTTAAATATTAAATAAGTCTATAAAAACGCTTGCAAACAACTAGTTAAATTGATGCAGCAACCTAAAGTGAGTCTTAGCCTCCAATAATAAGTCAGCCAGTCTCCATCTCTATCATTGCAAACTGCAAAAAGAATGTGGCAATTGTGTTCATTGCCTAGCATGTCAAAGGCGACTAATGGTATATCAGGTCTTAGGTCTGTGATTGTGTAGGCGACGAGCTAGCCACTTGTCACTACTTTTTCACAATTTTCGCTCTGACTCAGCCCAGTTTTATTTTTGGCTGAATGTGGTTATAAAGGCTTGCTGCCTCTTCGAGTCTGCCTACCCCTTCGGGGTTTACGGGCGTGATGTTATCTATTTTGAGATACAAGCTTGTATGATAGAAATCGAAATTAATATCAATGTTTTATTGTTCCTTTACAGGTTCTTCCGATTACTTCTCAATATAGGTGGCTATGCAACAGTGCTGCTTCCCGGGTTCATATTGTACAAATACCTTGACAAATCTAATTATTTCGATAAGATAGGTGAGTACATTACTGCAGAACCATAGAGCAGTTGCTAATCAATGGTGATTATAGTAATGCATGTTCAAAGTTTCAAAATTTAGTTAAGACCTTTGTACATTTGAAATTTTTTATGGTCTTGGCTTTCATGGCTTACAAAGTAGTCGAATACAAATTCATTTGATTTGATAGTGATTGCTTTTGATGGAAATGTAATTCCGAGATTTACTCGGAAAATTGAGGTGTAAACTTATCAGACTGATTACCTTTTTATTGAGAAGGAGATTGTGAATATTAAATCTAATGACTTGATATGCACAATCTGGCGCCTTTCAGTTACAATTTATACATGTGCATGTGTAATGATGCTCAATAAAATTTGTATTGAGTGATTACTTAGCGTAACAAGTTATTTAGATTATATTTAAATCCCTTGTATAATCTTTCCATGTTATAGATTAGCTCTAAACCTACTCATTATCCTAACTAATAAAATAAATCCGATATTAACTCTGTTCTGATTACCATGATGCAATTGGCACAAAGACATTTAAAAGTTTATTTATTTTTATTTCCCTATATTTCGGTCCCGTGTTATATTACTATGCAAGCGGAGCCGTATGCAAAAAGTAGTAAATATCAGTATCATAATTTATAGTTTATGATTTACATACGGTATAGTACCGTTTTGTGTTAATGATATCCTTATCATCATCAATAAAATGTCACTGAAGCAACCATATCTCAGTGGGTTATGGTTCGATGATAAGCACGTTTTTGCTGATATGGATTTACAAACATGAAGGAAATATCTGAAAATTAAAAATAAAAATACTTGTTCTTTTTTTTTAAAGGTAAGTATTTAATAATAATCATACTACTGTTATGCGGGATTCGCTTAAACTATGATGATCTATCATAGTTTAAGCGAAAGCTAATATAGGATTTAGCGAGTCTGGAATTAACGTTGAAGCGACTGCGATCTGACCTTCGTACCCCTTATTATACCATCCTTAGCTATCGGAATGTGCAGGTTTCATCACGTTGTTTTTCCTCACTGCCGAGCTAGTGGTATAAATACGTATTTAAATCTATCTATCCATCTATATTAAATCTATGTACGTATATAGTTTTAAGAAATCCAGAGGTATGTGCCTAAGTTTGAACCAGCACTCATCGTTTAAGAGGCACGTTTCCTTACCATTGAGCTACCACTGTTCTTATAATATAACTATCGTACTTACGCATTTATATATCCGGGTCGCATTTGACCGTATTTTCCCAGGTAACACCAGCTCAAACCATTTATCCCGAGCTCTGTACGCGTGCTTCGGCGAGCCGACGGAGCGGCTCCCGGAGACGGCGAAGCCGCCGCGCGCGGACGAGGCGCCGGCGCGCGAGGGCGCCGAGCTCGCCTTCTGCTTCACCGGCCTCATGGGCGCCTACCTCGTCTGGGGGCTGCTGCAGGAGAAGATCATGACGCAGGTCAGCGCATACTGATGGAGTGGTTGTCGGAGGCGGCGGCAGCAACGGAGGCCACACACATCCAGATGCAAGAGAAATACCTGTTTCATTAACAACTTTTTGCTGATTTACCGAACCGGGTCGAACCTGTGCCCATTTCGCATTAACGGGGCTATCAAGTCATTTTAACTTAATTGATACCACCGATCGTTGCGAAGTTTTTATTAGCTGACAAAATGCCATAGATTTGTAACCTATGCGTCATAGCGTGCAACGCTCAATTGACTCAATATTCAATCATTTCAAATTTAATGACATTACACATGAACAGATGTCTTAAATAAGATGATTATTTTAAAATGTGGATTTATTACGTAGTGCAAAATCTAAGCGTTCAAACGCAACATCTGTTCTATTCCTTCATTCAAGTCTACGTGACCGATTGCGGGTAGCTGACTAGTTCTATACACCTGATCTCGGTTCCACAGAGCTACGTAATGGCGGACGGCACGTTGATGAAGTTCAACGACTCCCAGTTCCTGGTGTTCATCAACCGGCTGCTTGCGTTCTTGGTGGCGCTGGGGCGGCTGCTGTGCACGCGACAGCCGCTCGTCGCCGCGCCCCTCTACAAGTTCTCCTTCTGCTCAGTTACTAACATCATCAGCGCTTGGTGCCAGTATGAAGCGCTGAAGTACGTCAGCTTTCCTACTCAGGTGAGAACTGGCCTCTGTTAGGGTAGTAGATAGCACCAATCGTTTTTTTTGTTTCTTTGAACCTTTGCAATCGCTCTTTAAACCATAAGCGCATTCTTTGTGGAAATCTTCAACCAGTTTGCTGGTCAGATGTACCCATAACACGCTATCCCATAAAAAAAAAACATTTCTGATGGACCATTGGAAGGCTACTCCTACCGTATAAATGAAATGGTCCCTTCTAAGCCTCTTGACGTATATTTACCGCTCGATTTCTAATGTAACAATCCGCATTTTGAGATATTTATGCTGTTCGCAATTTCTTGAGAGCCAGGTTTCCCTTACCATGAATAAAAGTATTATACTCAAATATATTTAAGCCCACCCCCCTTCTCACCGTCCAGACTAAGCCCTTCTAACTCATCTACCACAAAGTATCAGTGACTTGACGTATGTTGCTCCCAGGTACTGTCCAAGTCGTGCAAGGTGATCCCGGTGATGCTGATGGGCAAGGTGATCTCGCGGAACAAGTACGAGGTGTACGAGTACGTCACCGCCGTCATGATCTCCGTCGGCATGGTGCTCTTCATGTTCGGCAGCCACGACGACTACTCCGGTCAGTTGCGCACGCGCACACACACACACGCACCCAATGTCATGAATAATTGACTACATGTTAATGTACATGAAAGCACATATATGTTTCAAACAAAACTTATGTTCCGTTTGATCTACAGTTAAAGACTATTTCTGTTTGTTTAGAGCTGGCCTCTTCTCATTACTTGTCGCTCAATTTCTCATCTTACCCTAGGCTATAGGCTCAAACGAGCTAATTCCTTCTTAGGTTCTGCCTAAACTCTTGGATATTGCTGGCGTGATATTACGTATGTGTAAGGTATGTGTGTGTTATTGTGCACAGTGTCGACGGTGACGACGATGTCCGGCCTGACGTTACTAGCGTTATACATGGTGTGCGACAGCTTCACGTCCTCCTGGCAGGGGGCGCTGTTCGCGCGCTACTCGTGCTCGCCGCTGCAGATGCTGTGCGGCGTGAACCTGTTCTCGTGCGCGCTCACCGCCTGCGCGCTGGCGCAGCACGCGGCCACCGTGCACGACCTGCGCCTGCTGCAGGTAGGCGCGGCTGGTAGGGTACAGTCGCTGCAGATGCTGTGCGGCGTGAACCTGTTCTCGTGCGCGCTCACCGCCTGCGCGCTGGCGCAGCACGCGGCCACCGTGCACGACCTGCGCCTGCTGCAGGTAGGCGCGGCTGGTAGGGTACAGTCGCTGCAGATGCTGTGCGGCGTGAACCTGTTCTCGTGCGCGCTCACCGCCTGCGCGCTGGCGCAGCACGCGGCCACCGTGCACGACCTGCGCCTGCTGCAGGTAGGCGCGGCTGGTAGGGTACAGTCGCTGCAGATGCTGTGCGGCGTGAACCTGTTCTCGTGCGCGCTCACCGCCTGCGCGCTGGCGCAGCACGCGGCCACCGTGCACGACCTGCGCCTGCTGCAGGTAGGCGCGGCTGGTAGGGTACAGTCGCTGCAGATGCTGTGCGGCGTGAACCTGTTCTCGTGCGCGCTCACCGCCTGCGCGCTGGCGCAGCACGCGGCCACCGTGCACGACCTGCGCCTGCTGCAGGTAGGCGCGGCTGGTAGGGTACAGTCGCTGCAGATGCTGTGCGGCGTGAACCTGTTCTCGTGCGCGCTCACCGCCTGCGCGCTGGCGCAGCACGCGGCCACCGTGCACGACCTGCGCCTGCTGCAGGTAGGCGCGGCTGGTAGGGTACAGTCGCTGCAGATGCTGTGCGGCGTGAACCTGTTCTCGTGCGCGCTCACCGCCTGCGCGCTGGCGCAGCACGCGGCCACCGTGCACGACCTGCGCCTGCTGCAGGTAGGCGCGGCTGGTAGGGTACAGTCGCTGCAGATGCTGTGCGGCGTGAACCTGTTCTCGTGCGCGCTCACCGCCTGCGCGCTGGCGCAGCACGCGGCCACCGTGCACGACCTGCGCCTGCTGCAGGTAGGCGCGGCTGGTAGGGTACAGTCGCTGCAGATGCTGTGCGGCGTGAACCTGTTCTCGTGCGCGCTCACCGCCTGCGCGCTGGCGCAGCACGCGGCCACCGTGCACGACCTGCGCCTGCTGCAGGTAGGCGCGGCTGGTAGGGTACAGTCGCTGCAGATGCTGTGCGGCGTGAACCTGTTCTCGTGCGCGCTCACCGCCTGCGCGCTGGCGCAGCACGCGGCCACCGTGCACGACCTGCGCCTGCTGCAGGTAGGCGCGGCTGGTAGGGTACAGTCGCTGCAGATGCTGTGCGGCGTGAACCTGTTCTCGTGCGCGCTCACCGCCTGCGCGCTGGCGCAGCACGCGGCCACCGTGCACGACCTGCGCCTGCTGCAGGTAGGCGCGGCTGGTAGGGTACAGTCGCTGCAGATGCTGTGCGGCGTGTATCCTGTGATACACTCGCTACTTATAGGGTACACTTGCTGCAGACAGAAACATTCGCTGCAGTCATATGACACACTGTATCAGTAATTTGATTTGCCCCCAAAAAGTTCCGATAGAGTGAATATCCCCCCGCCGCTTCTGGCGCTGCCCCTTTTAGTTTTCCGTCCGGGAGAACCCGCAAACGCCCTGTTGCATTAAATCGTACCTTACTTCCTCCAATATTAAGTTAAAAATTAACAAAACATTGTTAACTGTATCTGTCGTATGTACCCAGCACCCAGTATTCGCGATGGACTGTCTGCTGCTGTCCGCGAGTTCGGCGGTGGGCCAGCTCCTTATCTACCGGACGATCGCGAGGTTCGGAGCCGTCGTGTTCACCATCATCATGACTCTTAGACAGGTGAGTTGGTGTGGATACTGTGGGTGGATGCTTTTAAACTATCGCGGTGGAACTTACATTGACGTGTAACCTTGATCAAAAATTGCCTGGTCCCCATATCTTGTAATATCAGCAGTAATTAAACCAGGCTCGCTAAATCCTTGATCATGGTCGAGGCAGACTAAGCACGGGACATAATGCTAAGAAGATGATGTTGAGAACTGTTTTTTGTTATGACTTCTGTTTAAATAAAATAATCAAACTTCTCGTTGTAAACGAAACTGTTCCGTTTTATAGTTTCGCGATTAGTGATGTCCTGCTTTTTTTTCCTGTTCAAAGCAGGACATCAACATAACATAACATAACATAACGTTATGTTATATTGATATCCTGCTTTGAACAGACATAAAAATTGTCATGATTGCTCCCAGGCGGTTTCGATCCTGCTGTCGTGCCTAGTATACGGTCACCGCGTGTCGAGCGGAGGCGGCGCGGGCGTGTGCCTCGTGTTCGCCGCCATCCTGCTGCGCGTGTACTGCCGCCAGCGACTGCGCCGCCGCCGCGCGCTGCCCGCCTAGCGCCACCGGGGAGGTGTGTACTGACCTCGGACACTCATTACCGTCACCAGTCTACCTGCCCGCCATCCTGCTGCGCGTGTACTGCCGCCAGCGACTGCGCCGCCGCCGCGCGCTGCCCGCCTAGCGCCACCGGGGAGGTGTGTACTGACATCGGACACTCATTACCGTCACCAGTCTACCTGCCCGCCATCCTGCTGCGCGTGTACTGCCGCCAGCGACTGCGCCGCCGCCGCGCGCTGCCCGCCTAGCGCCACCGGGGAGGTGTGTACTGACATCGGACACTCATTACCGTCACCAGTCTACCTGCCCGCCATCCTGCTGCGCGTGTACTGCCGCCAGCGACTGCGCCGCCGCCGCGCGCTGCCCGCCTAGCGCCACCGGGGAGGTGTGTACTGACATCGGACACTCATTACCGTCACCAGTCTACCTGCCCGCCATCCTGCTGCGCGTGTACTGCCGCCAGCGACTGCGCCGCCGCCGCGCGCTGCCCGCCTAGCGCCACCGGGGAGGTGTGTACTGACATCGGACACTCATTACCGTCACCAGTCTACCTGCCCGCCATCCTGCTGCGCGTGTACTGCCGCCAGCGACTGCGCCGCCGCCGCGCGCTGCCCGCCTAGCGCCACCGGGGAGGTGTGTACTGACATCGGACACTCATTACCGTCACCAGTCTACCTGCCCGCCATCCTGCTGCGCGTGTATTGCCGCCAGCGACTGCGCCGCCGCCGCGCGCTGCCCGCCTAGCGCCACCGGGGAGATGTGTACTGACATCGGACACTCATTACCGTCACCAGTCTACCTGCCCGCCATCCTGCTGCGCGTGTACTGCCGCCAGCGACTGCGCCGCCGCCGCGCGCTGCCCGCCTAGCGCCACCGGGGAGGTGTGTACTGACATCGGACACTCATTACCGTCACCAGTCTACCTGCCCGCCATCCTGCTGCGCGTGTACTGCCGCCAGCGACTGCGCCGCCGCCGCGCGCTGCCCGCCTAGCGCCACCGGGGAGGTGTGTACTGACATCGGACACTCATTACCGTCACCAGTCTACCTGCCCGCCATCCTGCTGCGCGTGTACTGCCGCCAGCGACTGCGCCGCCGCCGCGCGCTGCCCGCCTAGCGCCACCGGGGAGGTGTGTACTGACATCGGACACTCATTACCGTCACCAGTCTACCTGCCCGCCATCCTGCTGCGCGTGTACTGCCGCCAGCGACTGCGCCGCCGCCGCGCGCTGCCCGCCTAGCGCCACCGGGGAGGTGTGTACTGACATCGGACACTCATTACCGTCACCAGTCTACCTGCCCGCCATTCTGCTGCGCGTGTACTGCCGCCAGCGACTGCGCCGCCGCCGCGCGCTGCCCGCCTAGCGCCACCGGGGAGGTGTGTACTGACATCGGACACTCATTACCGTCACCAGTCTACCTGCCCGCCATCCTGCTGCGCGTGTACTGCCGCCAGCGACTGCGCCGCCGCCGCGCGCTGCCCGCCTAGCGCCACCGGGGAGGTGTGTACTGACAGCGGACACTCATTACCGTCACCAGTCTACCTGCCCGCCATCCTGCTGCGCGTGTACTGCCGCCAGCGACTGCGCCGCCGCCGCGCGCTGCCCGCCTAGCGCCACCGGGGAGGTGTGTACTGACAGCGGACACTCATTACCGTCACCAGTCTACCTGCCCGCCATCCTGCTGCGCGTGTACTGCCGCCAGCGACTGCGCCGCCGCCGCGCGCTGCCCGCCTAGCGCCACCGGGGAGGTGTGTACTGACATCGGACACTCATTACCGTCACCAGTCTACCTGCCCGCCATCCTGCTGCGCGTGTACTGCCGCCAGCGACTGCGCCGCCGCCGCGCGCTGCCCGCCTAGCGCCACCGGGGAGGTGTGTACTGACATCGGACACTCATTACCGTCACCAGTCTACCTGCCCGCCATCCTGCTGCGCGTGTACTGCCGCCAGCGACTGCGCCGCCGCCGCGCGCTGCCCGCCTAGCGCCACCGGGGAGGTGTGTACTGACATCGGACACTCATTACCGTCACCAGTCTACCTGCCCGCCATCCTGCTGCGCGTGTACTGCCGCCAGCGACTGCGCCGCCGCCGCGCGCTGCCCGCCTAGCGCCACCGGGGAGGTGTGTACTGACATCGGACACTCATTACCGTCACCAGTCTACCTGCCCGCCATCCTGCTGCGCGTGTACTGCCGCCAGCGACTGCGCCGCCGCCGCGCGCTGCCCGCCTAGCGCCACCGGGGAGGTGTGTACTGACATCGGACACTCATTACCGTCACCAGTCTACCTGCCCGCCATCCTGCTGCGCGTGTACTGCCGCCAGCGACTACGCAGTATTGCGCATACTCATTATCATCAGTCTACCTGTCCACCTAGAACCATCGGTCAGGTTAGTACATGGACACGCATAATTATAACTAGTCTACCTGACCGCTTAGGGCCACCGGACAGGTGAAAACGGACACTTATCATGACTCATGACTTAAGCTTTATAGAAATTCGCCTATATATTAATGTCGACCTCGAAAACCTGGGAGATCCAAAGTGTATTCGATCAGAGGTGGCAAATCTTTTCAAGCTGCGTTTACCAAAATGTAGACATCATTGATTCGTCAAGTGCTAGAGGGTGTGATTCTTAACAATATTATTGTGGTATGTAATGTAATTGAGTTGATTAATTTTAGATCTCAAAGAAAATACGTGCCCTACATCATCATCATTGACTGGCCCGTTGGTCGGGTGGTCAGAGACCCTGGCCACGAATCCAAGGGTCGCGGGTTCGAATCCCGCTAGGGGCAAATATTTCGTGTGATGAACATGGATATTTGTACTCGAGTCATGGATGTTTATAAACGTATTTAAGTATGTCTATCCGTTCACCTAGTATCCTTAGCACAAGCTTATAAGCTTAGTTTGGGATTAGGAAATTGGTGTGCCAGTCTGAAGAATTTATTTATTTATTTATTTTTTACGTGCCATGGATGACAATGGTTTTATATCTGCACTACATAGTTTCCGAAGTAATAATGTTTTTTTTTTCCAACAGGCTAGTCATCTATCAAGATTAAAAATTCGGCGAAAGACTGTCATCGGAACTTTTAGTCGTGTTAGTTAAGGAAAGTCTTAGATAGAGCTGTAGATAGAAAATCAAACTAGATTGAAATTGTCAAATTGTCTATCTTAGCATTCCAATATGACGTATAATGTCACCGGGGTTATAGTAAAATTTTATTTCGCTGGATATTGACCAGTGATATAACCCTATTTAAATTATTTGCTGGAAATCGCTAGGATATAGGCTTCGTGATATTTGATTGGTCGATTGTTTCAATAACAACGCGAAGAAAGTAGCTTACTGCTCATTGATCTACTCCTATAGGGAATGCGGGCGTGATAATATGCAGTATATATGGCTATTATTATATAGGCGTATATTATTTTATATATATATTATATGTCATTCGTGTGTGATATTGTCAAACCATAGGGTCACAGATAGTGATATTACAATCCCATGGATATCTGTGAGTCATAAAAGTTGTTGGTTTGAAAATATGCGCGGTTAAACAATTACTAGGAAAATTATAATGACAGATAAAAAAAAAATGCGTAATAATTAATGTATCATTTGTAGTACTTTATTTTAAAGTGAAAATTTGCTATCGCTTATTTAAGTTTCTAATTCCGAATGGTTCCATATATTTTTTGGCTTAACAGTCCTTACTTTAAACATATGAATATGTCTATCAAATTTTTTATGTGCTTTTCTATAAAGTTGCACGCACATTAAACGTAATTTTTTTTTTCTTACAACAATATGAAATTGTACGCGATTGCGTACGTATGTACCTTGACGTAACGTAACATGTACGTAATTTAACATTATATATAGTTTAGCACGAAGAATGCTTATTGGTCTCATCAATAAGTGGTTATTTGTGAGGTCCAGTTGTTTTTAAACTGATAAGATCTAAAACTTCCTTATAGATATAAGATAATTTCCTTCGACTACACTATTTCGTTACCATACGCGGATTGACCGACAGACATTTTTGACTTCGTTATTAAGTACGTTTATTGAGAACCAATAGTGAGCAGCGAAATTGACAATGTGTATAAATAGTAAGTAAACATTTTTAGTGTACTTTATAGTATATAAACGAATCTGTAGTAGTTTCAAAACCCCAGTATGCAATCGAATATCATTATACATTATAGTTATATAAATAAATTGTTATGTAAGTGAACATATCTGTAAGTAAAGTTGAAGTTTTTAAAGGTGTTTTAACAATTACCATTCAAGACGCTTCCAAAAATATATCTACGTTATTTTAGTTAGAAAATAAACGTACATATGTTTTTTCATCGTGTATTGTCTATAAAAGTATAGAATAGGGATGTTGACTGACAAGTCAATTAAGATAATTTTTAAAAGCTGTCAAAACGCACATAGTTTTTGTATCGGATTGTTGGTTTATGACGTCACTAGTTTGTATAATCAACTGACTAAATATTAAGCAGTTTTTGTAAAAGAAAAAATTATAGACTTAATATAATAATAAAAAAAAACGGATTTACTACATATTACGATAATTTCTTTTACGAAATTGATATTTCAAAATTAAATATAAATGGTGTCAACATCCCTATTGTCATCATAACTATTACCATTGAAAGCTCAACTTAAATCTGTCTTTATGTGTTTTTTCTATAGATCCGTTAGTACAATGGTGCAAATTTGCGTTGAACGCGAGGGATTGTGTCCCAGACAAATAGTTTCAGAAGAAATATGTATATGTTTCGGAAATGGTATTTGTATAGAAATAATTTCTATAATAAATGAGTGCTTATGCTGTGTTGAATGTACGTGATTCATATTTATTACAGAATATGATGGTCTTCAAAGCGTAGGTTTGCATTGTCGGAGAACCAGTGGCGTAGCGTAGTGGGGGCAAGTGGGGGCGGTCCGCCCCGAGTGGCACCACCTTAGCACCCACGCTACGCCCCTGCGGATAACAACAACGATATATATTCAGGCAATCGGAACATGTAGTATATGTTTATTTATATTTCAAATCAATAGATATACATGTCTACCTATTTACTAAGGATTCTAATGTTGCCAAATCTATTCAATCTTTAATATAATTAATATATGTACATATTAAATACTTATATTATTATTTAGTCTGTTACACTTGCTTGCAAAACTGCATTGTAGTCGTCATACTTCAATGATTAAATACTAAATATGCACACATCAGTTACGTTATGAAATTACGTATTAAACGTACTTTCAGATCTTATTAAATTTTTTGTAATAAAATAATATAAAAAGTTTATTAGGATCTTATGGTTAGATGTTTTGGTCCAGCTGCCGCAAAGGTTGCGAATTCCAATTATGCTAAAAGGAAAACGGTCGTGCATTCAGGGCCGGACCGTGAGTTTAGGGGGCCCTGGGCTAATACTACTAAGGGGCCCACCTAATTTCTCAAAGTATAAGACGTAAACTTGAATTAAATGAATTGAATAGGTTTGATAAATTATGTTTGTTTTTGCATTATCATCTATTTTTGACTTGACTTAGCCCTTGAATCCATGGGGCCCTGGGCTGAAGCCCAAAAAGCCATATGGTTGATCCGGCCCTGCGTGCATTGAACATGGACTAGTAAAAAAAGAAGGACGCGCTGTCATACTACAGCATGAAGGTACCCTTATGTATGTGTGAGTGAAACTTATGGATACCAGATATCAGAAATTTGTAGCGCAATCAATGTAAGTTGTGTGTCAAGTTAGTAGCGCGAAGTCTTTCTTTTTTTACTTTACCATGGTATTGGTCATAATTATTCTCATGGGTTCAACATTGAGAACCGCTAATTCATAAATTGTTTGAGTGGAAATGTAACTCTATCTTAAGACGACAATAGCTTCTGCATTTATGACGAGATGAGGAAAATAAATAGTGTTGTCAATGTTCTTCAGTATTTTTAGTGCAATATTTTGTGTATCTGCATTATGACATGGGCTACATTATATCAAAGTACCTATCACGTAAAATAAACCAGTAAATTAGCTTGAAGTCTTATGAAGGCCAGGGCCCCGTAAGTTGAATAGTGTTTTCAGGATATCGTTTGCATTGAACTAAAAAGAATCTTGGTCAATAATCAGGTTAAAATAAAAATTTCCATTAACCACATCTTCCACCTGTGATATAATAGACGTAAACAAATAAAATAAAAGGTCATGCGTGTTCTTTGTAGCCCTTATCTTAATGTCATAGATGAAATACACATGCATAATGTGTTTTAGTATAACTAACCTTAAGTTTTATGTCAGAAGATCGATGTCAATTGCCAGTGATACGAGTTTTATTGATATAACATAATTGTAACTCGGCTCGGTCATAATTAAGAAATTAGATCATTCCCGATTGTCCTTTTGGTAAGTAGTTAAGAAGTATTGACATCCTAAGTTTTTGTCCTCGGTAAACTAATGTACTTGAAACAAAAGTTAAGTTGGTTTTAATTATCTAATAATTAAGTTCAGATTCCTGCTCGAACTTCTCATTAGTTGCATCAAAGGAACTATCGGGAATTATCTCCTTTAAAATACAAAGTCAATGACATATCTTTAAGCAGATGATAAGAACCCTGGTAGATCTGTATAATCCCAGTGTTTGCTCGAAAGTAATAGTTATTAATTAAAATTCTAGAATTGATACATTCTTAACATTTTAATCTGAAAAATCATAAGGAATGAAATACTATTTATACTTTTGAAATTATCTACTAATAGCAATGAATTGTACTTAGAAAAATAATTCAATATACCTAGTTTAAAATTGAATTTCCCATAAATGGTTAATTACTTACTATAGAAGGGAATAATTCATAAAATTCAGATAGAAAGCATGAAAAAATAGGATGTGTTTACACAAGGTACCTTTACAAAAAAGGTTTTTTTTCTTCAAAAAAATCTTTATAAAGGGATTCTTGTAATATTATCTAAATTGATTTATATTATTGGTTCTTAACAGCTTCTTAAATCATCTTCCGAACATCCTGTGTATATTTTAGTCTCGATATTATTTGCTTATTGCTTGTAATAAATATTTAGCACAAACTTAATGGATATTATATTTTTGTGTTGTTTATGTAACGTATGTAAATGTTAAGGACAATATCTGTGGTAGGTAATGATACCTACTTGCACATTTTGTAAACATGTGTTGTATGTGTACTAGGATTATGAGACTTGATCAGAAATATATTGGGAGTTACGTTTGAAAGTTAATTTCTTGTTTCATTTGAAGATGATTTCTCAATATTCAAGTTCCCGTGGATTTTTAGTTGAATAATTAGATTATTTAGAACTTCTAAGAACGTCTTAAGCTAAGTCGATTTGTAATTCATCAGTCAGTTATTTTTTCAGTCAAGTTAAGAATAAACAATGATAAACAAAACACAGTTGATTGAGTAAACATTTAATATAAGGTGTTACAGGTACAGAAATAAATATAAATCAATAAGTTTATGGTAACTTTACGGACAAAATTAAATAACAAGGAATTGGTAACTATTTCACTGACAACATTTGTTTGCATGACTGCCAATGGTCTTCAGAAACTGACGCCATCTCCGCTTTCACGTACTAAAAAAACGGTACCAGCAATACATCAATGAAATTTTAATAGTTCAAAAGTAAAAGTGGTTATTTTACAAAAAAAAACTGTATAAAAATGATCTGTGGAGTAGCCACTATATACTTTTGCCTCGTTACAACTTCACTGGCGTACAGCACCATCTGTTGGCAGAAGTCGGTACTACATCGCAGTTCGCGTCAGAAGCATGCCGCGTGCTTATTCGGAGTTGTTCTCCATGTCTGTGCCGACGTTGGTGGGCATGTACTCGAAGAGTACCGCCTTCTTGTCGTAGCCGCACCTGAACACGTTCCAGGCTACATCCTCTGGTGTCTCGCCGCCCTGGTCTGCGCAAGCTTCCAGTACCTGTAAAATAATAATGAATTATCCATAATATTACCATAAATAAAACTGCTGTCATTACCTTCTACTGTTGAAAGTACAATTTGCGCATACACATTAGTCCGCTTAAATCAATTTTTCAATTCTACAATTGTCAAAAAGTTTGATTATATAAAAAGATCTTTCCTGAGCTTAGTGCAGTTTTTAAAATTAATACGAATAGAGAAAACTTGGAAGTTCCTATTACAGTATGCTCCAAGTTTTCTCAAATTATTATCCTGATGGACTCAAAACATGAAAGCATACGTACATACTCCCCGAAGGGTAGGTAGAGTCAAAGAGGCAGCAGGGCCCTTTAACCACATTCAGTCAAAAATAAAACTGGGTTGGGTCAGGTAGAAAATTGTAAAAATGCAGTGACAAGTGGCTAGCTTGTCATCTACACAATCGCATACCCAAAACCCCATATAGGTACCATTAGTCGCCTTTTAAGACATGCTAGGCAAGAAAACACAAGAAACAGTTGGCACATACTTTTTAAATCCCAGACCAACCACCAGATATCTTCTATTTCCATAAAGCTTACCAGGTTGTCAGATTGTTCTTTCACAAAGCAAACTCCGATTAGAGGTTTGAAAATGGACAAAGAAGTACATCAGGTGCCGAGACTTCGTGATGCATTGTGACTTAGGTGGTGATACAAGAAGGTCGCGGAAGCGCTACCCAGTGTCATTGGTCGCAACGCTTAGCATTCCGCACACCGGCTCGCGAATGAGCACCTCCACACGTCGAATACGTAATCGCGTAAACAACTCTTTGTTTTGACGTTCAGTACCTACGGAAGGGTTTTAAATGTATGCAGAAACGAAGCGTTCTGGTTGATGGTATTATTGTTTGGTGTTTGTTTAACTCTACATCGGAGAAAGCTAATATTTTAGTTAATAATGCATTAGAAATATATAACATTATTAAAAAACTATGGCCAATTTTGGCCGAATTTCAACCAGTGGAGCGGTAGTACGCTCAATGGTACGCGCCTCTTGACCGAGTGCGGGTTCAAACCCGGGCACGTACCTACCTCTGAATTTTTTAATCTTTATGTTGTATACAGCTTGGCGGTGAGGGAAAACATCGTGATGAAACCTGCACATTTAAATAACACATTGTCTGGTTCTCCTATAGATTCAGTCAGATTAGCAGTCGCTTTAGCAATTACCAGACTCGCTAAATCCTAGATCATGGTCTAAGCGGACCCCGTCTAAGCACGGGACATAATAACGCTAGGGAGATGATAAGAAGATAGAATATTAAATTCAGATAAATATAACTTACCTTAGTAGCGTTCCTGGCATCCGCCCTAGCGGCCATCTTGCCCAGCACCGCCGTCTTCTGCAGCTTGCCGTCCTTGCCGATGACCTTGCACTTGAGCAGCACGCAGTACACGTGCCGCTTCAGCGCCGGGTCGTCCGTCAGCTCACCGGCCAGCAGCGCCTCCACCAGCCGCGGCTGGACCCCCGACTGGGACAGGCACGCGTCGGAGTGCGCGCGGAACATCGCCTTCTCCTCTTTGCCGAGAGTCTGCAAGCGTTTGAGAGTCAGGACCAGCCCAGCACCTCCCATGGCAAAGCGGCGATCATGTCTTTATGACCGAAGCGTGAAAGATGGAGCGGTCAAGTGGTCAGGACAGTAGTGGTTTGGTCGAGAGACTCTGGCTACGAAACCAATGGTCACGAGTTTGGATGGATCCCAGTAGCGGCAAATGTTTGGTGTGGACATTTCTACTCGTGTCATGTATGTTTATAAACGTATTTAATTTCGTTAGATATTGGTGTGTCAGGCTGAAGATCATAGTTTTGTTACCTATTTTAACTGTCCAAAACATCACAGATGTTTTCTCATAACGTTATCCCTCAGTCCTCTATCTGTATTGATTTTTAATCAGTTAAGTAGGTAGACGTTTAGATTATCAAGTTCTTTATATTTAAAGGGAAACATGACAGCTTAGTGATTTTAAATGATTAGACATTTAAGTATATATACTTAAGCTATTTAATTCAAATCATTTGACTTAAAAATGAGGCCGCGAAGCGTACAGGACTAGGCCCTTATCGAAACAAATCAACTAATTAACCCAACGTTCTCTGTATGAAAAATCTTTAACAAATTATTACCCGCATGCGTCGGTTCATCTGCAATCCGGTTCAAGGTAATCGTTCGAGAAAACAATTAAAAATAGAGAAAACATTAGAGATTACATTATTATTCAAACAAAAAAATCGCAAATAAAGAACTGCATAGTCTACTTTACTAAACAATATAATAAAAACTATGAATTAAAAGAAAAGGGTTTGAAAACTTACAATGCAATTCTTGCATCCGGTAGAGGCCTGAAAAATAAAATTTGTGTTCTATTTTCATGTATTTACAATATTTTAGTGTTATGTTAGTAAGTAACATCATAGCGTCACAGTGCATTCATGATAAAAGTCCAAAAGATTTTGATTATGAAATTAGAACCTGCCATTCAAACACCATAATTTATTATGTTACTTAAGTACATGTCTGACAGGCGCACTCAACTAGAATCAATAAAGTTTTGGCCATTCATAATTATTGATTTAAAACCATAATGATCTATATGTACTAAAATCTACACGCAGAAGCATCACCACATGGCACCATAAGAATTATCTGACCTGCATGAGACTAGGTGCAGTAGGTATTTATAACAAAAATATCTTTAACGTTTTGACGGTATGTATCTTTGTTTTGATCTCGGAAATAGCTAAACCGATTTGACGAGACTTTTACTGAAAAAAAGCTTGTGTTACAAAGAGTAACTTAGGCTACTTCCTATAAAATAGAATCAGGGTCAATCACAAAATCGCGCGAACTCGCAGCCGACAACTAGTTGCATAATATGTCTGCTCCACAATATCGTATCGATGCACCATTAACCACCAGCCACATAATGCGCTCCGCTCAGCATGGCTATCAGCGCAAGCGCCGCCCTGGGAGTGGGGCCGACGGGCGCTATCAGTCGTCCTTGTGGCAGACACAGCGGCACCAGAAGCAGGAATATCGCTGCACAGCCGTATCCACGCATAGATGCATCAACAACCACCAGTCACCTGATGTGTCCCACTCAGCAATGTTATCAGGGCGAGCACCACCCAGGGCGTGGGGCCGACGGGCGCCATCAGTCGTCTTTGTGGCAGACGCAACGGCACGAGCAGCAGCACAGGAGCCAGCGGCAGCCACAGCAGCGCTTGCAGGAGCACTCGCGCGCGCACGCACGCACGCCACGCTTTATGCGCGCGCGCATCCTTCGCGCGATGCGGTGCCCCTACTACGATGTTCGTTTGCGTCGCTCGCGGTGTTGTTGAGTGATGGAATTTTGGTCTGGAATTTTTTACCATTTAAAGTGGCAGTTTTAAGAGTTTTACACCTCCTATCTTAACATAGAAAGTGTATTTAAAATTTTAACTTTTTAATAAATATTATTGTTTAGAATTCCTCGAATTTACTGTACAAAATGTATTATCCTTTTAACCCAAATCTCTTTTAGTTGTATCTACACTGTTTCTTCCGGAAAATTAAGTGATTTGGCAAGATACCTCTCTCCTCCACGCGATGTTGCGTGAGATCTGGCTGGATTTCCCAGCCCCTTAAACATCTTTGGTAATTTATGGACGCTCTCCTACACTTGGCTTTGTAATAACCGTATAGGTAGGTACATTACATACCCTCTCATCAAATATAATTTCCTAAATATATTTTATCAAGTTTCCGATAAATTCAGAACGAGTTGCTGAGACAGTGATAAGGGTGCAAAACATAAATACGAAGAAGGTAATTTGATATCGATTTGATATTCTAAGCACGCTGTCGACACTAAGTTCGGTTTTAGATAATAAAGGAAAATCATGCGAAAAATACTCTTGTGGCCTCGTCACGTTATTTCCTTCGCAAACCAATGTGTTTCCAAAATTTCACAATTGCATTGTTACCTACATTGCTTAAGCATGAAGTTGCAATGATTTGGACATGGTTTATACACGTTTCAAATTTTGCATAGAAGTAGTTTTTTGGGCGGTCGAGAATTAAAATGTCTACGATTAGACATTTTATTCGTCTCTACTCGTTTATAATACTTTTTTTCTTCAGTGTATCATAGTAGGGGCTTAATAACTATGCGCGAATCAACGCGTCTGTTTGTTTATAAACTGAAGCGGACGCTATCCCACAACACGCCGATCACTCGCCAAATATTCAGCATTGTCTCACCTGTATTTATTTATCTTTACGAACCAAAACTTGGGGCCTGGTCGGGAGGGTAGACAGTCGTTTACACAGCTACGCATGTACAATGTTCAACATAGAGTAGTACTTAGTTTGAATAGTCTTTTTGGATTTTTAGTAGTTGCTTTCGTCTCCTCTGTGGTGCAAACACGGACTAGTAAAAAAGAAGGACTCCGCGCCATTAATTAGACGTTGAAGCTTCTCAGGTGCTCCAACCTGACACGTACCTTACGTCACACATTGTAATAATAAGCCCTCCAAATGACAGATATTTGATATCTGGTATCCATATGTATCTCACTCACACATTCATATAAACGCGGCTTAACGCTGTAGTATGACAACGTGGAGTCCCTCTTTTATTACAAGACCGTAGGTGCAAATAAACTCTCGATTCGTCGTTCGGCAGTGAAAATCTCGAAAAGTCGCATTTGCTTATTTTTTTTTATTTGTTTTGTACTTAAGTCACATCAGACTTATTTAGCGAGATATTTGAATTCTTACGATTATGTACCATATTGATAACAATAATTCTTAAAAAAATAACCATAAACAGTACTATTCCGATTCATAAATATTTTTTTAGGAGGCAGTTTTTTCTTCTGTAAAATTTTGTCAAAAGCATTTACGAGGTTTTTACTGCCGAATGACGATTTGTCCTTTCGATTGATCGTAAAGAGTAGGTACCAGCTTAGACAGCTAAGCCTATTGAGTTTCTCATGACTGTTGACACCACCAATCAATAAACATACCTTATGAATAGTTCAAACCCGATGCTTGTATAGATTCTGTATGTTACATTGAGTAGTTATCAAACCGCCACATTCTAAGATTGCCAATTAACTTCAATGCAGGAAATTACTAGTAGGTAATCTCCTTTAATCAATATTCTCGCGTTTATAACAACAATAAGTATTTCATTTTAGACTTACCACTATTAAATATTTCCTTATATTATCTGTTGTTTTCACTAAAACTTTTGTAGAATTATATATATTTTTTTGCGTTTTCGAAGAAATAAATACTTTTAAATTTTTGTTTTGTGCTAATTTGTCGTTTCTAAAGTTGATATTCTACATGATGATCTGTAAACAAAACAAAGTATGGATTAATAACACTTGCTCGACTGTAAAATAAAAACATCTTCATCGTGATAAAATTAAAGTTGCACAATCAAAATAGCTAGGATGCTTAAGAATGATTTTGACCAGAAAACAAAATGGTGGCTGTGTGTAATACTCATCACCCGTAGAGGTCGAACTAGAAACGGGTTTTGCTCACACTGAAGGGGGGAGTTGACTGCCCTGGCAGCTTGTATTTCCTTCTAAGGGAAGAGGCAGCGTATAAAGATGCTGGAGAGTGGGAAAACTCCCCACTAGGGGTTGAGACGGTACGTGCTCACACTGGAGTGGCCTGAGTCGTTCCGTCACTGGCAGCATATACTCATTAGTAGGGGTCGAGATGGTGCATACAGACACTGAAGACGGGGTGCGGCGTGCGCTGCTGGCATGTATGGGTAGAGACGGTGCATGCATGCGCTGTAAAGCAGGGGGTGGATCTCCTTGGTAGAATGACACTTACTTGTAGGGAGTGCGACGGTGTATATAGACACCGGAGAGGGATAGGGGCGGTCCTAGCAGCATATATTTTTACTGGCTCGATGGCTCATTCGGTAGTGACCCTGCCCCAATGCGCCAGGAGTTGTGCGTTCGATCCCCACTCAGGACAAACATTCTTATGATAAACACTTGTGTTTGTTCTGTGTCTGGGTGTTAATATTGAATATTCAAATATATATCTGTAATACCACTGTTGATTCTGATTTCCGTAACACAAGTGCTTAAGCTACTTACCTCGGAGTCAGATCAATGTATGTGATGTATGTAGTGTAATATTTATAATATATTTATACTTACTTGTAGGGGTCGAGACGGTGCATGCAGACGCTGGAGGGCGGGTGCGGCGTGCGCTGCGGGCAGGCGCGTTGCAGCACGCACGGCGCCAGCCCGATCGCGAGCAGCGCCGTCATTACTATCCCCGTCAACATGCTTCAGTACAGAAAATAAGTCTTGTCATGAGAGACATATATACATATCATCACGCCCGACTGCCTCGTTGGTCTAGTGGTAGCATGCGCCGCCTAAGGACCAAGAGGTCCCGGGTTCAAATCCAGGGTCGGACGAGGATCAGCCAACTACTTAGAAGATATTACAGTGCACAAATATCTGCGCAAACACAGTCACACTCTGTTGTTTTACTCTCATAGTCCGGTGGGACGGCTCCCCGACATGACCAGAGAGTGTTCAGGACCAATAGCTTAACGTATATCCCAAGGCATATGGGTGATTAAACCGCCAAATGTTGGCCAAAACATAAAGTTAAGTAAGTACCTTTGTTGTTTTAAGTTAATACAAAATAGAAATACGCCTGTGGCTGCTATTACGGCAATTTCTTGTTTCTAGGTATCTAGTAGGTACACTAGGAGCATTGTGTTCCCTGCCATTACTTCCCTGAGCTAGCAATTCACATTACATAAAATAAATACACTTCAGCTTTTAAAAGTATCCTGCATAATGTTATCAGTTGCCCTTAATATTTTTTGGTCAAGTGGGGGGAGGTAAATGCAATATAATTGATAAATTATTCAAAGTCAAAGTCAAAATACTATTTATTTATATAGGTTTGAATCAAACACTTATAAATCGTTAATTTAACAGGAAAATCCACTAATAATATGAATCTACCACCGGTTCGGAATGTTGCCTCTACCGAGAAGAAACTGGCAAGAAACTCGGTAGTACCTACTCTTTTCAACAACATATTTTCAAGGGTGTATAGATCATATTGGCATCTGAACCATGTCTTGAAGTCTGCTTGTCAGACACCAAAATATAAAACAACGATGTTAACAAAATTTAAGCACAAATTAGCCAGACCAGAGCAGACCAGTCCCCCAAGGTGGCACCTATTTTAATTAATAGACCAGCGAGTACCTTGCCCTATGAGTTTCAGGGGGGGGGGCTGCTGCCCCTCTTGCATACGTCTATGGCCACGCCCTAAGTACATACACAACGTTAAAATAACGCACAGACTGCTTAATTCCATAACATCGGTTCTAGAAATCAAGTTTAAAACCTACTCTACAAAATATTTCCACTGTAAAAAGTAAAGTAAACTAAGATTCACAATTTGTCTTACTTTTACTTCTCTAATAAAGTGGATTGAAAGTGCTTGAATTCATAGTAGCTGTTGATGCTGATGGGGTTTGCGAACCACAACATTTTAACTGATGGGGGAAAGTCACAAAAGTTTACAACACAACACAAAATAATGAAGAGGACGTACAATCCTGTTTCTAAATTCTATTTGACGTAAAATGGCAGCGGAGCGATGATAGAAGATTTATTTTTTTTAGGCACATTATGATGTTGAAACTTCATAGTCGAATTTTGGAGAAAAGAGGTTTTCTTTTTTTTTAGAAGAAAAATAAAATAGATCCGTAGTCTTATTTGTAATTGGAAGCGCCTAACGAGGTGTAGAAATTATACATAATATGTAATGTACCTACTTTTGACCAAAAAATCTAACATCTAACCATTCTTTTTCACAAACTTACGTCCTTTATAATATTAACAAAATAATACAATTATAAAAAACTATATATATGGAATCAATTTTATACGAAGCACATGATGGGAAGTAAATTATCCATAAGCTGTATAGGTACTGTGGGAAATAAGAACATCCAAGGTTTTTGGGAACGCTGTATTGAAAAGGTTAAGGTCAGTATTCAGGACGTTGACATTTTACATTTCTGACCTTTGGCACAAAAAGATAATATAATTTCTTGCCATAACATCATTTCTAGATATTTTTTTCCAAACAAACCATACTATCATTTCTTGATAATATTTGCCAATGTCGATCAATTGTTCAATAATTAAGTACTTTTAATGAAAAGCGGAAAAATTGTTATTTTATAGATATCGTAGATGTTATTATTCTCATAGTAAGCAGCACATAATGTCAATTTTACACACATAATTATATTTGTATCTACCTCGTTCAGTTTGATATTGTCTTTATCCCTCGACACGGAAATACTTCAAAGAAATTAAAAAATTATATAATCATTTACATTGTAATTCACTCATACCCACTGTTCAGGTAGGTACAAAGCAACTTTAATCAGTCAATGATATTTAAATATCATTGGTAATAACCATATTTAGTACTGTAGTAAATAGGTAGACTTTCGTATTACAAGAATGGATGGATTACGCATATAACAATAAATACTATTTTATTATAACCCGACAGGAAATATTTTAAATAACACATTCGATGGTCAACCACAATTATTTTGAATGTCCGATCTACCTACCAGCATTTTAACTAGAAATATTTTTAATACCTATGTTCCTGCGACAACCAATCACCAATGGAATTATTATATTATCATTGTTTTATGCGGAAAGATTGATAGAATAGTTTATAGAAGCAGTCACAGTATTAGATCAAGTCTACCCACGACATTTTTCATGACAGCATATTTACACCATTAATGAATTATATGTAGTATACCTACCTTATCAATAAAATGTTTGTCAGGGAGGAAAAACGATTATCCTTATAAAGATAATCAGTTTAAATCAGCAGCTAATATTTTTTGTTTTTTATCAATCAATTGAAACTTTTGGTTTCCAGGTCTTCGTAATTCAGAAATACCTACATAAGTCTCAATTATCGGCAGTGCATGTGCTTACACTTATGCTAACCCTGACTTATTTCACCGGGTTAAACTATATTCTATAGACATACATCAAAGAAAACACAAAGAAGTACTTTTGAGTCGCAAAACTATCAGACCCACGGAACAGATTTTTGTTCTCAGTATCTGTGCCTCAGTAGCATGCGAAATTGAGCACCGAATATTCACATCTACAGTTAAGTGATTCGTCAGTGTCAACAAGCGGTGTCATTACCCGGATGAAGTCATCTGCAGGGTTAGCGGTTTTAAATAGACGATTTTTTATCTGTACCACCCCCGCATAGATTCGGATAAAGTCACCCCCCCCCCCCCCCCTGTTGTGATTATAAAGCCGCTACTGATTATTTTGAATAATATTTTGCATAATGATATGGTCTTGACAAATGTAAGTACTAGAGATGCCTAAGCTAGGCTCATTGGTACTAGCGATATCGATATTTAACTACGTTCACCATTAGAGGATATGAGTTATGTGATCGTCGATTTTTATTTATTCACTAGGTGCGAATAAGTTTATCGATTCCAATAATCGAAGGTATTTTTAAGTAAGTATCGAATTCATTTCACAGAGACAGACAAATAATATTGTTTCCGAAGTTATTTATGAGACTCAGAACAGTAATTTTACTTTTATTTATGTATATTAACCATGATTTGCATTGATTTTTGTCACTCAGAACTGTGGTACGCCATAACTTCGTTTTTTTTTCTATAACAAAAACTACGAGTTCAATAATTTTGGAAAATCTTCATGACGAACCACTTACAGTCCACCCTTTATCTTACCTATTATTTTGGTGTCAGGTACGTCAGAACTACGCAATTGGTGATTATTGTATTGAAACAGCTGCTATTGATGCATTTATTTAAGGCATTGTTTTCTTGCTGTTTTGGTAAAGTGCACGTAATTGTAATTATTCACGGACGGAATTATTCATCTAGCTATATAATTAATGATTATGAGTAACATTTGACCATATAAGCACGGAATAGTAAAAAAAGAAGGATTTCGCGCTGTCATATTACAGCGAGAAGCCACCCATTAGCATGTGTGTGTAAGATGGATAGCAGATATATATCAGATATTTGTGATTTGGAGCGCATATGTCAATGTGTGATCTAAGTTGCGTGTCAAGTTGGAGATCCGCAGGTGCCTTAAAATCTAGTTAGTGGCGCGGAGTCCTTCATTTATTACTACTTTGTCCGTGCATATAAGTAAGAAAGTGTAAGCAAGCAATACTAATATTACAAAGCTGAAGAGTTTGTTTGTTTGCCTAAACGCGCTAATCTCCGTTACTACTGGTTCGATTTGAAAATTCTTTCAGTGTTAGATAGCTCACTTATCGAGGTAGGCGGGTAACAGGCACAGCTAGTACTAAATGTAAACATGTTTCTTTTTTAAATGACCCCTGTTGATTAACAAATCAAAATTAGAAATAGTAGGTAAGGTACTTATTTGTGCTTTACCTCTGAATATGGAGAGTAGTTATAAGGGAAAAGTGAAGTCCCTAAAATATTATAAAAAACCAATTAGGTAATTAGTAATCAATGAGCATCACATCCAGAGGGTAAAGAAAAGGGTAATAATTGACCTTTTCATCAAAAGCAAGACAAATATGAAATGAAGATAAGAGAAGCAAAAAAAATAGTAGGTATAAAATAAGTATAGGAATCTATTTCGAACGAAAGGTAGCCTTTCCGTCTTTAAATTCTAATCTATTTCTATGCTCAAATTCCTAAATTCGTTTAGCCATTTGGGCGTGAAAACGGTAACTACGTATTTATAGTATTATTATTGAGTCAAGATCGCAAAGAAGTGAAGTAAGTAACTGCTAAGATCATGATACACTCTGTATTATAGATAGACATACTGGCACCTATATGGTCGGTTATAGAATAATAATTTTATGCTTTGTGCCGGATATATGTATTTCCCTCTGTACCTCGAAGTGCCAATCCAAGCTAAATCCTTTACTAGGTACCTAAGTTCGCTCATGTATTTTTTATTTTGCAATGTCAGCTAGGCGTAGGCTACCCACAGCCTTAGGCCAACAATACAGACTGTCCACGATAAATCAAACCTAGGCTTTTGCTTACGACTTGTGTGACCCGCTTCCAATGACACACGACATGAAACAACATTTTCTATTTAACGACCGGTGACGTGCGAGGGAGGCTGTACAACTTGCAAGTTGAGTGTAAATGATATCCGACACAGCTTGTGATCTCATTGCTGGGCTGTGGGCGGTGACCCACAACTTGCTGGCTGGCAGAACGCGCGCGCGTGCCTTTGCCTGCCTGTGACAAGCTGAGCGCGGCCATTTTGCGCGCCAAAATACTAAAAAGTTTTCGTGGTAAAAAGGTAGTTTTCGATTAATATTTATAACGTAATAGTGAAATATATTGTTGTAGACGTGATTTTAAAAATACCTTTCATTGATTTTTCTGTGCAGTGCTTGTAATATTGAACTGGTATTTTATTAACAATTGAGTTTTTAATGTTGAGGTTGTAAACATTATACACAATAAACTTTTAGCGGATTTATTGGAAAACATAAATATTGTGGCTATCAGTTTCGTGAGTTTAAGTGAAATTGTGTAATTTTGAATTGGATGCTAATGTGTGGATGCCGGGAGAGGATTCCTGATATTGTAGTGAAACGTAAGTTACCTTAACCTTTAGTAAAATTAAACTAAACTGTTAATGCAAAAGCTTTAATGAAAAGATAATTTAAATCAAATGTTGACAAAATATTTAGAACATTGACAGCCTACATTTTAGATTTAGGTATATCAGTTACATACATAAAGTTTGTATAGCCCGTGTCTTGGGAATATAGATAGGTTACTTGTCTAATATTAAATTAGATTATATTCTAATAGTGCGCAAAACAACAAAATTGGTTAAAAACGAACATTATCCAAAAGCGATACGGAAATAAAGCTTTTCGCATTTATAATTTTTACCCCCGTGGTACCCCTCATTGTTCGAGAGGGGGATGTTAGGGGTATTGTGCTGTGGGCTGAAGGGGGAGACAGGAATAGCCTAGGGTAGCCCCACCTGGCCCTGCGATAGCTCCAACTACCTTCGTAACTCTTAAACACCAGGAACCAGACAATGTAAGTAATAGTGTCACGTCCATACAATTATTTTCATGTGTGTCTTCAAATTGCTTTTCACCGTCGAGCGCTTAGCCAATGAACTGCCATCGCTACATCTCTATCAAAATAGAATATCTATTTGTAGGTATGAATATGAAGAAACTGACTTATCCTACAAGTACAAAGCTTCGGCACTAAATCAACGTCTCTTCAATGATTATGATAATAATAAACGCCATAATTATACGAGCGTGGGGTGACGCAGAGTCGAGTTTGGAGTGCTCTGCATCTCAGCTTTTGAGGCAAGCCTCCAGCAAATATGGGCAGAAAGACCTTTTAGGCTGTATATATATATTATATGTGTATATATATATTGATGTTCAAGCCAAGTTATTGATTTCTGATCGCTAACAATGACTTCTGGGGTGGTGCCAAAAAGGACATTTATCTTTGGGTGACATACCAATTTGGGCTTAAGTGTTGGATTTCATTTTTATTGTGTGTCGTAAATTATAATAATGCATGCGTGTCGTTACAGTATTAAAATGGGCTTTCTCAGAAGCTTAGACTGTATTGTTAAAGTTTGTGGTTATTCGTAATAAAGTCATCAGTTAAATCGAATTTGTATCAATTACTTATAGGAAATAAAAAGTTTTTCCTATAATTGATAAACGTACCTACCTATATGGTTAGGTACATTTATTATAGTTTTAAGGAAAAAGTCCAAAGAACACTTTTGCTTATAACTAACTAACTACCTAACTAAACTTTTGCCTATAGTTGGAACTTAATGAAATTGACTAAACTTTTCTCTCACAATAGTTTTAATAATAAGTACTTTGCGTACTTATATATACTTAACTGAAAAAAAAATTCAATTCGCTTAGTTTTTTTTTACATGAAAGAGTATCCTCACAAACGTCCGCGTTTTAATATAACTAGAATAGTCACCGAGTTCGTAGTCAGTAGTAGCGGTACTAAAAAGCCCAATCTTCTCATCTTCTTAATTTGAACAGCGAACCGGTTAGTAAAAATAAAAGATGGATCATCCGAATGATTTGCTAGTCCAATGCACGTTGAACAGATATATTTCACCGGCCCACGTACGAAGCTCCAGTTGACAGCACTTCATTATTTTATTGAGCCAATTCAATTAAACCTATCAAATCTGTCATAAAGTTTTTGCCGGGCGCGATAATTCTCAGAAGGTTTGTATGTGAATCACTAAGAATAGTGGGCGACACCCACATTCCGATAATTATCGATATAAACATGTTAAACATGCGCCTTCATCGATAATAACTCGAAGTCTATAATTTTACAATCGATTGTTTATAATTTATTCGGCGCCCGAGGTGCTGGGACAAATTGAATGTCTACACTTTTTTATGCAATGTAGCGGTGTGATAAATTATAACTTTGTGCCTATTAAGAGAAATAGTTACAACGTTAACATGCGTGCGGGTGGCGTTAGAAATTAAGGATTTATTGCTATGTTACAAAAAAATTTTGTAATTTACTGGACAAAGTGGACAATGCCCTCATACTGAAAGTACGTGGACCAATGGACCTACTGTAAATTATATATATTTCGGGGAATTTAGTTAGTAATTTTTATCTTCCGTAAATTACACGGAATTTTCACAAGTTTTCATTCAACTACTACTACTACTACTACTAAACTTCACGCCACTTCCCTAGTGAGGTAGGCAGAGAGAACAGAAGTTTTCATTCTGTTTTTGAAAATAAAAATTATATTGGCATGCTCTGCAGACAAAATTAAACCGTTTTTTTATTTATTCTCATTGGTTGTCGTCAATATTTATTGTTGACTTACTTCGATAGATAAGTTTATGTGCTTATGTAGTTAAATAAGTAGGTAAGATGAACTATGCAGCTTGCCGTGTGAAGCGCGGCCACTGTAGAATCTTATTATAGCCACCGTATAATTTCCATGTTGTTATTGCGTAGGTCAGTGAGTGCACTCTTGATTTCGCGCCAAAAATACTAATGAGTAACCGAACCGAAGATGGATGTAAGATGGCGGCCGGCCATAAACCATAACGGGCAGAGACAATGCTATCCGCGGAGTTTGCCCAATAAATATGGGCTTATTGGGCGAGTTTAAGGAAATAACTGCGAGGCCGTCCCCGATTCGGATATCGGGTAAAATGTGTAATATTTATCGGCGTACCGTTTTGGGCTGAGAGCTGTATGATCGCTGGATATAGTTAGGGTTGGCATTCAAAATGTGGTAAAGAGCAACCGTTTTTTGGTAAATGTCAAAAATATCATGTTTTTGCTGGTGTCAGGTAAATACCTTTAAATTACTTATATATTAGTTTACAGTATGTATACAGTATATAGTTTACAGTCTCTATGCATAGGTACCATCTCTCCCACAATCAAAAAGGTAGCGAGAATCCAAGGACCGATAATCTCTTTAAGCCACATTTAGACAAAAATAAAATTCAAATGGGACTACCTATATATTTTAACAATTGTATATTTTTTCGATAAAACGGTAAATAAATGGGACCTTTACATATATATGTCCCTACTGTTGGATATGATAATGTTGACCGATACCTACCTAGTATTATTAGTACATTTCAGCTATTGAAGATAAATTGAATTATTTGGAAGCTTTGTTTAACATTTTCATGTTAACCCATTTTCTTGGTCCAGGTAAATACGAGTACCTTTCATGTAATGACCGAAATATGTGTACCTATGTGACACAGCGGACAATACATTTCTATTGTCTACTACTACCAGTATATACTATACCCATCAAGGTATGTAAAACTGGTGGCGGAAATATCACTCCTAGAGCTCTTTTTAACTGACTTCAAAAAAGGAGGAGGTTCTCAATTCGTCTGTATGTATAATATATATTTTTTTAATGTATGTTCACCATATTTCCGTCAATTATAGACGGATTTCAATTTTTTTTTGTTGTATAATATACAGTCCTAGGTTTAAAAAGTTGCCGTTACTTTTTCCAAGCATGTGCCAAATACATATCCCCGTTTGTAGCCCCTTAACAGATGCACCGACTTGATGCTGCATGCACCCAGCAAATACAATTAGTTTCTGGACAGTCATTTATCTAACATGGGTCCAATGTTAGTTTTATAACTATATGTTTTAGAAAATCAATATAGATTTTCATTTTCTAACAATATAAAACATTGTTTTGGACTCCCCAATAGCCGTCAGCCCTAATGAAAGCCAATATGTCGGCAGCATATTTGGCGTTATTATCGATATCTAATGGAGATATGACACGAGGAACTACATAAGGGTAATTTGAATACAATGTTTACAAGACTCGCATAGATTTAGGCTTGAGGTGACCGGCGACTGTTTTGGAAAATTAATTTCTGTAGGTAGACATGTTGTCAGAACTTCTATACATAGGCAGTAGGCGTTGTTCTTGCGGCTCATTTTTATTCGCGCCATGTTAATTATTGTTTTATAAGCGTTAAATTTTATCGTTGACTTATTTTGTCGGATAGATGATTGGGTACTTTGATCAAAATTATAAGACAACTTTTACAATTATCTCGATAGGATTTTATTCGGTGCATCCGTGCTTTTAAAAATAGCCCAACAGGGTTAGCCTAGTGAAAACAGATGTGATTTTTTTAACACATAAATTTAGGCACATTTTACTCGCGAAATCTCTTTTTACGAGTGAAAGGTAATCTGTTTCCCTGATAAGGGGGTAAGCTAAATCTCATGATGTTGACTGTTCCAAACTTGAAACAATAACAATAAAACAAAAACTCACATTCCTTATTATACCTAATATTAGGTGGTGCTAGTTAGTAGGTAGGTATTAGCCCTATTAGTACAATGTGTTTTTAGCTAGAATAATGAAACAATAACTAGATGGCGGAAAGTCCGTTTGGGTTTTACTCTCGCAATAAACAAACGATCAGTTCGGTTGTAGGTATCCTGGAGATAAAAAGTATTTATCCTAGTAGGTATCCAAGGATTTTTTATTTAATTTTTATGGGGCGACGGTAGACAGGTCACTCAATTATGATACGATATTAAATTCTGTACTTTAAACATCAATTGTCAAAAATTAAGTGTAGGCAGATCTGAACAATGAGAACAAACAAATTGGCTTCCGTTCCGACAAGATGGATGCTCTTAACCAAATACGTCTGTCCATTTTAACGAGTTCATTCAACAATCTTTTTGTTTACACGTCCAAAGCACTACCAATGTGTTCCTTGACCACGTAGGCTGTTCATCATTAGTGAAGCGCAATGTCCAAAATTCGATCCCACGCTGCCACCGCAAAAACTGCTGCCCATCTTTGTCATAGTAACGACATAATAACAGGGTACTAATGCGCTTGTTAAGTACCAGTACTAAGGTCAAAACAAAACATCTATTTGCGTACCGATTTAGCGGAGATATGTTAGATTGATGGATAAAGAAACTGCCGACTAATTTGGTCTTTCTTAAACCCTGCGAAAGCTTTAAATTTAACTTTTATTTTTTGTTTAATAACCTAGCTAGGCTCGTATACATATAGATACACACTGCGCTCGTAATCTCCTAAGGGGTAGGCAGAGCTGGAAGAGGGATACAGTCGGTTATTATTACATTATTACATTGGACATCGTAAGATATCCAACGTAATTTAGTCCGCCACTGTAGTGGATAACTACAGTGGCGGACTAAATTATCTCCAAGTACTTATCATCATAAACCAAAGTGGAACATTTAAACCCCCCCATTTCGGGAAAGCTCGTATTTCTAGAGGCCTCGTACAGCTCTTTCACCCCAGGCCTAAAACAGGCTTAGTCCGCCACTGATCCACTACCCTTCGGGTAAAAAATAAACCGTTTTAGCTTGAAGCTTGAGCTTAATCCAATGAAACATTTATTTGTACCTAACTATTAACATAAAACCATTTACTGTTTACATATAAATAATTAATATATAAACTCTCCAGACTGGCACACCAATTTCCTAGTTCCAAACTAAGCTTAAAGCTTGTCCTAAGTACACTAGGCGAACGGATAGACAATCTTAAATATGTTTATAAACGTTCATGACTCGAGTACAAATGTCCATGTTCATCACACGAAACATTTGCCCCTAGCAGGATTTGAACCCGCGACCCTTGGTTTCGTGGCCAGGGTCTCAGACCACTCGACCAATGGGTCTGTCAATATACCTAGTGTGATTGTGTTAGCAATACCCTAATATAGAGTGATGTGAAAGCTTCATCCTTATTTGTAAGTACAATTATTATCATACTTGTGTATCAATTTTATATGATTACGATTTTATACGTTTTCAAATTCAAAAAGGATTAAAACCTTTTTTATCTGAATTTACCATCTTTAATGAATATGCAACGCTGCATCTTGATTTACCTAAGAGCGTCCTATACTTAATATATTTATTTTTCATACTTTCAGTAATCTTACCGTACCTATAACAATAAACGTACCTCATGGTTATCTGCTAATGTATTCAATTAATTAAAAAACTTAAGTTTAAGCAAGATATTGTCGACGAAGACCAAAATATTGTCGACAGCTCAGCTAATTAATTAATAATATAACGCCAACCAGATATTTTCACAACCCAAGTGCAAATGACAGAGCTTTCTAACCGGGTGGTCTAGTTGCTCACGCGGGGGTGTGGGTTCGAGGACCGGCCGCGTGGGCGCGAACAGAATCAATCAATAACCAGCCCGTAATTGGAGATGATGTCTTATTGAACGCTATTGTTGTCCGTTTTGGGAAGTGTAAGATAATACTCTCATAGCCCGAAGCTTAGTTTATTAACTTCTGTCTCCGTTAAGGCTATATTCGCTAAAAGTATTTGCTAAAAATGTATTAGATAGCGAGCTATTTGATTTAGTGTAGACTAAAACGGCCGATCCTGTACCTGTGAGCCTAGTAATGCGAGGGAATCCATCTCAGTAGGCTGTTCTGCTCAGAGAACACTAGGAAACAAGAGAGGTTTTATTGGTGCATATTTAAACGTCAAGCGCTCAGCTTAAGTTTGGTCTATAACCTCGTCGCTAAAAGCAGACATGACTTCAGTTGGAGTATGATCAACAGATCACAACTCAAGCCACGAAACAACGTCTTTGTTCAAATTCAAATTCAAATTCAAATTCAAAATTTCAAATTCAAATTCAAAATATCTTTATTTATATGGGCTTCAAGAAAGCACTTATAAATAGTCAATATACATAAAAAAAAGGATAAGAACTAATACTACCACCGGTTCGGAAGCTAGACTCTATCGAGAAGAATCCGGCAAGAAACTCGATAGTTACTCTTTTATATGCCAAATTTTACAAATTTGTAAACTTAATTATTATATACTTAAGACTATGTAGATATCACTGCAGGTGAACACTTCATTATGAAGTTAACCACGAATCCTTGTCATTGAGGTAATCTTGTATCTTGTAATAACCCTTACTCATTAAAAATGATTTAATATATTATTTGAACTTATGTAGGGGTAATGTTATAATACTTTGTGGTAGTTTATTAAACATTTTAATACTTAGACCAATAAATGAATTACCACTCTTTTGGAGTCTTTGAATAGGAACAGCAAGTTTGTGTTTATTTCTAGTATTAAAACTATGAGAGTTTGACTTTTTAGGAAATGCTTCAATATTTTTGAATATATACATTATACAATCCAGAATAAATTGTGATGCTATTGTTAAAATATTTATTTCTCTAAACTTTTCTCTAAGCGAGTCACGTGGACTGAGGCCGCATATGGCTCTGACTGCCCTGTGTTACGAATTGCAGGTTACTACAGTAATAATGTCTTAGATAGTTTCTAGTTTCCAGAAAAAAGGTAATTTGGAGAAATAGACGCCCGCCAAATTACTGCTGTCGCATATACTAAACTTGAAAAGATTTTTTGTCATATTGTAGGCGACGAGCTAGTCACTTATCACTATTTTTTCACAATCTTTCACCTGGCCTGGGTTATAGGCCAGTTTTATTTTTGGCTAAATGCGGTCAAAGGGGCAAGCTTGCACTTTGACTCTGCCTATCCCTTCGGCGATTACGGGCGTGATGTTATGTTTTTAAAAGTTATGTTTTATCTATTATATTTTATATTTTATTGTTATTGAACCGATCTAAATAGACATTCACTCCTGCATAAATTCGAAAGAAGCGGAAAATGCATATCAGAAAACAGAATTAGGTACTGAAAAAAAAAAAAAATTCAGTCGAATTGAGAACGTCCTCCTTTTTTTTGAAGTCGGTTAAAAAGAGAACAACATAGAGGCCCCATATAGATTTCTACTACTGTATTTGTTTCAGCTAAAGTACAGGAGTAGAGAACAATATTAGGACACCATATGGATTTCTACTTGTAGGTACTTCAGTATCGAAATGAATTGAAAATTGTTTCTAACCTTTTAGTTGAACTATTTCAACTATATGTAAGATTAATTTTAATAACTGTTGTTATATCTATCCTAGTTGACCTTCCATTTTACAATGTTTCATGCACTACAAATGTAATCTAAACTGACATAATTAGAATTCTAGACCTAGTACACGGGTAACTGAAGGATTAAGTTCAAACATTAGAATACCACGTAATATTTCACATCAAAACAGGTTTACGAAACACCTTTAATTAAGCAATTACTTCTAACTTAAGTCCCTACGGATTACCATTTGGCGGATGCAGTGAACAGCTCTATTTGCATTCGATCCAATTAATAATGCACTCTATGCTCTTATATTACGGGTGTAAGTGAATTTGTGTAGTTAGCGAGGCAACCGGTATTCGCCCACATCGATGGTGACCCAATTTCAGACGGTAGGAGTGACTGCCTCGGAGAGATTGTGGTGATGAAAATCTAATTTACATTGTATCCGGTACGTGACAAGTCGGGAAAAGGGCTCAGCTATTTTTATGTCAACGTAAACGTACAAATGCTAGTTAATACCATGTCGGGTCGAGTCACATCATAGATTTAGAATTTTTTGACATCCTAAATCTATGAGTCACATACATTTTAGATTTCGTATAGACTTGACACAGACAGATGTCGCTATACGCATCATTTAGACTGACAGAGAGATAAAACGAGAATAAAACCGGTATTATTTCACTTTAAAAAAATATTTTTTTCATGAAATAAGTTTTTTACGTCATTTCTTAGATCATTTATTTAATTAAGGTGAAAAACATGAATATTAAATATTTTCTTCAGAAAAAACCAACCTCTTTTTTTTTAAATCGTGAATTTTACACAGATGGCGTATTATTACTAAGAAACACTTAACCTGTGCTTGTAGCGGCATCTTGTATTAATCCTGACAAACAGACTAAACTTTGCTGTAGTTCCAATTACTCACCACTGTCGCTGTTCTTGCGCGAGTTATAGCAGTAACTTTGCAAGTATGGGCAGTGACCCTTTGTTGTACGTAGTATATTATTTATCTGTGTTAATACTATCCAAAATTAACTGAAAAGGAAATTTTTTATTGATTTTACATGGTTATCGTAGACCGGGATCGGGACACCATCCCAGTTACTATACTCATAGCATAGACTCTCGGTCAAAACAATTTAGGTTTCATGATTACAAAGCAATTACAGCGGTGGTAAGGACACGCGCCTCATAACTGAGGGGTGCGGGTTCAAACTCGAGTACATACCTCGGGATTTTTCAAATCTATTTACATATTTATACCACTAGCTTGGCGGTGAGGGAAAAGAAATGAAACCTGCAAATTCAAAAAACTTTGGATTTGTTACCATGATGCAAAACTTGTCTGGTTCCGCTATCTTAGGGTTACGAAGGTCAGATCGGCAGCCGCTTCAATGTAATTACCAAACCTTGCTAAATCCTGCAACATGGTTTAAGCGGATCCCGCCTAAGCACGGGACATAACGCTAAGAGGATGATGATTACAAAGCGATTAAAATGTGATTTAACAAACAATTCAATGAGGTCATGACCTCACTATACATACAGAATTATACGTTGTTATCTATATAAAGTCAATCGATTTCTATTGTATTGAATTGTAATACATTTTTGTTGGATAATGAATACTAACACTTTGTTTGTATTATCTGTGGTAGCTCTATATTAATTGTCATTGGTCATAATTGTCTCTGTTCCGTTTATGTCGCCTTTTTATTATACACGTTTTACTTGCAACCTTTAATGTTTTATTCCTAAAATAACCATAATTCTACAATTTTGTTAGTTTCTTAGAGAACTAGTAGCGCCTCGCAGTTTCACCCGCGTAGTTCACGTTCCTGTGGGAATACGGGGATAAAATATAGCCTGTTACTCTCTGATAAAGTAGTTTTCCATTGCTGAAAGAATTTTTCAAATCGCTCTAGAAGTTTTGGAGCATATTCAATTCAAACAAACAATCAAATTATAGAGAATGAATCATAAACGTCCATTTTGGGTTGCTATAAACCTCATTATTAACAAAGGTACGCTAGGTATTAACTAACATCTTCAGTAAACAGTTTCGCCATATGTATGACAAATGCGTCCAAACATACCAATACCGCAAGCTCTGAAGGGTTAGTCAGAGTCCAAGGGTCAGTAAGCTCTCTGAACCAATTAACTATGGAGTTGGGTTAGATGGAGAATAGGGGAGCGGACTAAACAATTCTATTGAGACCGTCAGTTAGAGATTATAAAAAAATATTTAACATTAACATTTTTTTTTCATTTATTTGTTAAACAAACAGTGGCGAAGATACAGCGGATTCAAATTGCGCGTGACGTCACACGTAGGTACAATTTTTACTTACAAGTGACGTCGCAAGCCCCACTCCATGCTCTTTATGTTTGTAATATTTTGTTATCTTGATGAAGCAAAAAAAACCGCTTATAGTGTTTTTATTTAACTAATTGACTGATTAAATAGAATGATAGTTTTTTGACCCAGTATTGTCCCCTATTTTGTAAAGCAGTGTTTTTCAATGTTTTTGAATACGTGACTCTTTACAGGTTGAAAAATTTTTGCGACTCTAGGCCAAAAAGAAAAAAGTTTCTCACTGAAAGTGTAGAGCTTTGCCTTTTTCTTTTATCCCGCGACTACCGCGACTCGCGACACTAATGTAAAGTAAGCAAATGAATAAATAAATTCTCCAGACTGACACACCAATTCCCTAGTTCCAAACTAAGCTTATGCTTGTACTATGGATACTAGACAAATGGATAGACTTACTTAAATACATTTATAAACATCCATGACTCGAGTACAAATGTGAATGTTCATTACACGAAACATTTGCCTCTAGCGGGATTCGAACCTGCGACTTGCGAACCTGGCCAGGGCCACGAAATCAAGGGTCGCAGGTCGCAGGGATCCCCTGATCTGTAACCATTCGATCAACGGGCCAGTCATAATATAAAAAATTGTCACAAGTGGCTGGCTCGTCGCTTACATGGGTTACACTGGTTTGGGACTAACCCGATTCCTTAAACACCATTAGTCACCGTTTACGACATGATAGCTAGACAGTGAAAACATTTGGTAGGTACATTAATTTTTGGTCCCACACTAACATAGAATGTATGACAAATAGAGAAGCAATTAATCCAATATTCGCGCCGACTGTTTGTCTCGTGGAAAGCTTTGCGTCCGCGCAGGCGGCAGCCATGCGTCGTAATACTTGTAATCTACACCCCCGCGTACGCTGATTTCACTGCAAATTGCTTAGTACAAAATACGTAGGTTTTACTTATATGTAATACATTTATCATTGCGCCTGTAATCCCCGAAAGGCAAGGCAAATTCATTTTCCTTTATTATTTTTTAGCTATAAATAGAATCAAGTTGGGTAACATGGAAAATTATGAAAAGTAGTGACAACATACATACATACATAACATGACGCCAATAATCCCCGAAGGGGTAGGCAGAGTCAAAGGGGCACCATGCCACTTCAACCACATTCAGCCAAAAATAAAGCCGGGCTGGGTTAGATGGAAAATTGTGAAAAAGCAGTGAGAAGCGGCTAACCTGTCGCCTACACAATCACATACCCAAAACCCGATATACCATTAGTCGCATTTTACGACATGCTAGGCAAGAACCACAGTTGTCATATTCTGTTTAAGACCCAGACCAACATGGGACAGTAGTGACAAGTGACTACATAATCATTTTAATAACCAATACACCATCGCATTCCATGCTAGGCGAAAAATGAAGTTGATGTATTCTCTTTAATTCTGTTCTAGAACTTATGTTAGTCAAGTCAATTAAGTTTATTCAACGTATGATTGTAGATCGTGATGGAAGCAGCTCTTTATGAATTCATAAATGGATTTACTGAGCAAATTGTACGCAATTCAATCTGTGGGTGATATCCTGTCAAGTCTAGATTCTTATCTGAGATTGATTTAAATAATTTGAATTTGAAAAGACTACACGTTTCAATTATAATTTAAAAATGTTTAGCTCTTGAGCGAGACAGAATTACATATTTTTATTTTCAATACCTTCAGGAACACCTCTATTTTCGTTTTGAAACATTGAACAAGTATTTTTGTCAACCGGCAACCTCGTACTTTAATCTATTTGGCAGAAAATATTAAATAAAATATAATGTGATTCACGTATTTACAATGTGTGTTATATCATGATTATGTAACGTTTTTCCCTTGGAAAATATAGATATAAAAAACAACCTTTTGAGGGACTTCCCTCAGTAGGTATCGCATAGATAGCAGATATTAACGCTTAAACAAACCTCATAAATAATTATGTCCGTCCATTGAAACTGCATGAAATTAAATAAGTATATAATTAGGCTGTATTTGATTGGCTTGAAAAGATCTTGATATATTTTCTTAGTGCATATTTATCTGCATTAGGTAAACACCAGCCAGCTAACATTAGCTAAACAAAACGTAGTATTTTATTAAAATACATAGTGATTGTCTTGTCAGAACGGCTTTGAACGTTTACGGCGTGGGAAGAAAATTCATTCGAGTTTATATTATAACGTTTTCTTTGTGAAGTTTGTAACAGGTGTTAATGTTGCAACAGGTAAACAAATGCGATAAATTTTAATAAACGTGTGCCCACTCTATGTTGTTTTTTTATTGTATCTTTACAGTTTTGCATGACCTGTTTATGACAATCTCTTTTTTCTCTTTATGTGTAGGTATCTACATAATTATGTGTTATAAGTAGTATTATTTATCAAAAAAAATTTAGGATATACGCTAATTATTTTTGCAATAACTGTATTGTTTATAGAAAGTATTTTTTGATTAATTTAATAAAATAACGTAGGTTTATTATTTAGGTTAGCCGTATTGATTTGGTTTTTAAAAGATTTACTGAACCTCAAGAAGGAAATTCTTCGTTATAGAGTATATGCTGACAATTTTTATACATAAATAGCCAAAACACGAATTGCCTTATAAGGCAGCCGAGTCCAGGTCAGGTAACGCATCCGATCGGCCGCAGCTCAACGGAAGCTGAAATTAGCGCGCATCGGCGCCGGCGCACGGCGCAGAAACTAAATACCCAAATGCGTTTGTGATCGCGCCGCTCCTGCCAAATAAGGCACGAATCTCGGGTTTCGCGCGCGCCGCCGCCGCTGGCACAACACCAGCCTGCGAAACGCTCTCTATTCCCGTCTAATACACACGAAAAACACGTAAAAACGTTTTTATTTTGGTTCCGAGCGGCCTCTAAATTTAGGCCGTATGGAAACCGAAAGTAATACGAGCGATTTTGGTTGGGGCCGAGTTGTCTGTATTTAGATTAGACCGGCGCGGCGCGGGCGCAGCGGTCGCAGTCGCCCCGTTGATAACGCATCGCATCAGTGCATTGTGATACCGTGATACTGTGATACGGCCCGATGTTTGCGCGTGTGCAGTGAACGATTAAAAGGATTTGGATGTCACAAATGCTGCCCGAAGGCGGAGGTATAAAATGTTTTATTTTAAATGTTAGTAGCGTAACTCGTTTATGTCATCGTTATCAGTCGGTGGCCCCGATAGCCCGCAGTGATAAGATAATTCAATAAGTCAGATGAAATACAGATTTAACAACAAGCGTTGAATGAAAATATTGTGTGATTGTCGGAGGGCTTTTCAAGCCTAAATTTTAACTTATTTTTTGACGTTTTCGTTATTAAGATTCATGAATTTATTATTTGTGTTTTGTGTCTGCCATTTAATAATTAAAATTAAGGGGATATCTTCAAGTCTTAGTAAATATGAAATCGAAAATTTCACCGACATGTATGTAGGTGTTGAATTAATCTGATATTTATATTTTTAAATATTTTTTGAATAATGTTTAAATAAGTAGGTAAGTACATACATTATTATAAAATCCCAGCGGCTGATATCCACAGCGCGTTTTCCTGCTAGATTATATTTCATTTTAAGTTAAAATAAAAATATAAACATTACAAACTGCAATTTGCCTCTTCAAAGTTATTCATTACGATTCGCCCTGTCGATTTCGGGTTTATTATCACAACAATACGTTATACAAGTCGTTACGAGTGCAATCATGTTTATTCTGTAACTGCCTACGCTAGTTCACGCAATGCGGGTGATATACAAATGCTCGCCTATATACATATATAATCTACACTTAGTTTTTACATGTCTACGATTTATGTAAGATATTTAAATTAGAACATAGTTTCTTAAACTTTATTGATGTGACCACTTTTATTTTCGGAGATGTAGTAGACTATAAAATTATAGTATGAGCTATTCATATACATACGTATAATAATAAATATAAAATATCTACAATGTAGATAGTTTGTTTATTACCTAAGTACGTTAAATGACTAACTCGAGGATTAATTTATTTGATGATGAGGATGATAGCAGTTAGTAGGTTTTTTACATTCACCACTCCTATTCAAACTTTATGCAAAACCCAGAGTATGATTTATTTATTCTGGTCTTAATAGTAATAGTTAATAGTATGTGCAAATACCTTATTTGCAATTACCTTTATATATGAACGCAAATCTTTAATATGAACACATGTAAAATGTTCACACCTCATATAAATTGCGATGTTCAAAATTTAAGGATGACCAAAATAATAATTATTCGCTTCTCACAAAGTTGACCAAACATCAAGATAGTAGAAGCAGTAGAGCTAAAATAGAAGAGAGCAACTTGACGTAACCCTGTCACACGTGAGCACCGAAAATATCGCGTGGGATCGCGGCACATCGCGCGGGACCCGCTGAAGTGGCTTACATTGCAAGTACTTAATTAAAACAGTAACGAAGAAATAACACAACAAACATAAGGTACAACGGACAGTTTAACATATGACTAGAGCAATAAAAAAATATATAGTTGTGAAATGAGAGAAGGAGATAGAGATATTTCAGTACTTTTCAGTATTTCTTATAATGTTTAAAATAATTTATTTTTCTAATGTCTTTGTCAGATTGTACCAACTTATTTAATAGTAAGTAAGTTCTTAATGTTGTGATAATTTTGAAATAAGGAAATTTTTGTATGGGATGATTTTTTGTAAATTAATATACTTATTATATGATGTTAAATGAAGAATAGTTTAATAGCTTCTAAATAATTTAATCGAACAATGTTTCATGCGGATTGCTATTGGGGTTAAAAACATATTTATTACAGCCCATGTCCTCAAACATGTCTTTGTCGACATGTAATTTTCATGTTTAAGTAGTTAATCACCAATAAATTGTTGAAGTACTTTAAGGTCGAGTACATGTTTTAAAGTAAGTAAGTTAAGATACGTTGTCCTGTGTTGGTCTGGGACTTGAAAATAATGTACCCACTGTGTTTCTTGCCTACCACGTCGTAAAAAGCGACTAATGGTATGGTATATTGGGTTTTGGGTATGTGATTGTGTAGGCGACGAGCTAGCCGCTTGTCACTACTTTTTCACAATTTTCCATCTTACCCAGCCCATTGTCCCGTGTTGGTCTGAGATTTAAAAATAATGTACCAACTGTGTTTCTTGCCTAACATGTCGTAACAGGCGACTAATGGTATATCGGGTTTTGGGTATGTGATTGTGTAGGCGACGAGTTAGCCACTTGTCACTACTTTTTCACAATTTTCCATCTAACCTAGCCCAGTTTTATTTTTGGCTGAATGTGTTTGAGGGGACCTGTTGTCCCTTTGACTCTGCCTGTCCCTTCGGGGATTATGGGCGTGATGGTATGTTTTTATTAAAATGTTAGAGAACAGTAATTTTCGCTTAAGAAACCTCCCAATTAACTCTATTTCCATTGTTGTCGTTACCATTCACCACTATGCGTTTTGTCACGTTATCACCTGCCCAATTCGTATTGATTTTTACTACAAAAAGAACAAACACAGAATCTGTGTCACTTGTACCCAATTTGTCATTTGTTTGCCGTCTTGTTATTTCAAGAAAGCACGGTAGCGGTCGATTGTCCATTTAAGGAGCGTGTCAAAATGCCTACACAAGAATCAGTACTGGGTTTGCTTTGGCTGTTTCTATGTACACACTACAAACATATTGTTTTCATTGAAATGTTCAAAATTACTCAATATGTGTATTAACGAAGTAAATATCATATTCAATTTGTTTAAGCAGGTATCCACATCTATAGAGTGGGTATCAGGCCACAAACGTTCACTAACTAACTAACGCCACTTCCCTAGCGGGGTAGGCAGAGAGAACCGAACATTCACTTAATTATTACACACAATCTTAATTATTGTTGAACCTAACAATTGCATTAATAGCTATAAGGGTCTTATTATAATTATTATCATCAAAATATCAGCTTCTCGCTAATCACATTTAAGTTGACTGTAAGAACAAAAAGATTGGTCCTTATGTATATTTATAATATGTATGTATAATACTATCTGTGGCTTAATATCCTGTAAAAAAAATAATAATATCAATTATTATTATATTAACTTCACAGTTGACAGGTGTAATAGATCACTTTTAATTTCTTTCATTTGGTTTTAGGTGTAAAGGCCAAACGCCAGAAACCACTGGTTTGCATACATTTGCATTCAAATTAGATCAGGCCGCAAACAAATTGTTATGGAATGTATTGACAGTATAAATTCATTCGTCAGTGGGCTAGAAATGTTGTGCTGAAATTTAAAAAAACTGAGGTTTAAAATGAAACTGACGCAAATTAGGTATAAGGAAAAACTAAAATAAATGTACTTAGGCACCTACAGCAGTATTTTAAATGTCAATATTATTTGAATTATTCTATATTAAACAATGAATTGACATAAAAAAACAATCTATGTCATACATACATTTAGAATACAATGATATGTATGCTTTGGCTTTAACATGTCAATTTTTAGTCATGGTTTTAGAATTATTGTAGGTAGGTAAATTGTAAAAAGTCAAGCTGCTTTAAAATGTAAAAAATTAACCATTTGTCATATATAAGTACTTAGCTGGAACAAGACAGCAGTAGGAAAATTACGTCTACAACAGAGCAACAACCTACCTGACAACTTATCTTGAATAATAAATATAATACGTATTTGAAGGTACCGGTGAAAAACCTTCCAGTTCATCATCTGATAAGAGTGGGACGAAGACAAAGATGTACAAACACACATATTTATTAGCCGGCGCAGGCGCAGTGTGTCACGAGGTGTTTTCAGTTATCGCCCCCCATATTTGGGGGCGGCGAATGTGTCGGCCAATTCACGGCCCCACCAAATGCAGCCACTGTTTGCCGTTCCAATATTCTTTATGTTTTTGTATGTAGGCCAATCAGATCGTGAAATATAATGCTCGGTACGGGGTACGATTACCTAGCTACAGTATCTTCATACTGTAGCTTATCTTTTATTAGGTAGTAATTCTATGTGCTAGTTATAGTTTAACAGTGGTTATACGTAAAGGTATATTCGACTAGTCGATTAAATTGCGACTAGTCGAATGTCTTTTTATGACTATTCCCACAAGAAACTAGGGTTTTGGTTACACAAGTACCTATCTAAGTATTTGTAGTTATTTCATAGAAATGCTATTGGAGTAAGTGGCGTTGAAAGGAAAATGAACGCTTTTAGCAAACAATCAAATTAAAGGTTAGGCGTACTGTATTTAATTTCTGGCTGACCCTGTCCGACATCACTATGACAGAGATGTTTTGTCCTCATCTCTATTTAAGTACAGTGATACATATTTTTATTTTCCTGTCTGTCTGTCTTGTCTGCCTTAGTCTACCTGTATCATGTAGAGCAGTAGTTAGTATATTTCATTATATTTAGTTAAATATCTACTTTGAAAGTTTATAGAATTGTTTGTGTTAGATGTAGGTGGACATTGTAAAGTTTAAAATACAGATAATATGGTTTATTTTATACTCATGTTAAAATGATTTTCATACTATTATAGCATCTTTCCCAAACAAGATTAAATCACACATCCAAAAACTGCCCATTCCATAAAGAGAAAACATTTAAGCTGTCTTAACTATTTTATGATGCTTCTGAAAATGTCAATATTTTAAAACATTCACTTAACTACAATAGGAAGGTAATAAATCCGAAGTATCTTAAAAATCCATATTTATCAGTTGATCATAGGCCATATAAGCTGTTACTTTCATTTTAATGTCCCCCATAGAAGTTAAAACGTAGCAGAAATATGCACCCACTTAATTGCGTACGTTCAGTTTTGGCATTGTTATGTAAAACCATCGTCCCACAATGGATAATCCACATCTTTGGTCACAGTTTTGTTGTAGCGGTGTAATAAATAACTTTAATCATAAATCTGCACACCATTTTCAACTTAACTCCACCGCGTTAAGAGCGCTAGCTGTATCCCGATGTTCTCCTACGCTGATATGATTCATGCTATAGTTACTATACTGTATAAGTTTGTTCTCCATTCGCCAAATATGGACACTATTAGCATTCCCTTTATGCGGCTTATTTATAGCAAATTATTTTGTAGGTATGATGCAAATCCGTTTGTGTATCAGATTGGGTAGAGGGAAATTAGTCCGAACCTCTTATTACCGGTAAATCATACTATACAAGGATCTGATAAAGGAACATTGTAACTGAAATAAAACTAATTAATGGAAGTTAAATAATAATAAATAATGTCCTCCTAACCGATATCGGTCACGGCGGCCAATCTCAACAGGATTAGTCAACTGCGCAGGAGATATTATAGTGCACAAGTGTATGCGCAAACATAAGTGCACTCTCTATTCCTTCACTCTCATAGTCCGGTGAGACGGCAATACGACATGACCGGAGAGAGGTCAGGCGCAGGACCCACGGCTTAACGTGCTTTCCGAGGCACGGGGGTGATTAAACCGCCAACTTCCTGACTCCGGGCTGTTACTGAGTAATTTCAATATTGAAATACCCAGCCACAAATTTTTGGCCCGACCCGGGATTTGAACCCGGGACCTCTTGGTCCTTAAGCGGCGCATGCTACCACTAGACCAACGAGGCAGTCAATATGAATGAATGAATAATAATAATATAATAACAACTAACTAAACTTAACACCACTTTCTTAGCGGGTAGGCAGAGAGAACCAAACTAATAAACAATATACAGGGTTATTTGTAAAATATTAATAACCCCGGAGGAGTAGATCACAAACATTATAAACAATAATAACATTGTTTTACGATTTTTCTTATATGGACAAAAAAAAAACGAATTTTCCTACAAACTACATCAGCTTGTATCAGATTATCTTTTACAAATGACCCTGTATAGATTATTACATAATTTTATTTAAAAAATAATAAACTTCCTATGTATTTAAAATTGCCTCTGGTCGAGCTCTAATATAAGGTATTTTTACTAAAAAGCTAATTATTGAATATCAAAATGTTTATAATCATTTTGTGATGTCTGATGATGACTTTTCTGCAAGTTCTTTAAATAAGGTAACATGTGTTAATCACACCAAGGTAATGAATCTATAAATTTATGAAAATTGGTTGCATTTGCTTGCTTAACTGGTTGTTTAAGTACACAAAGAAATTAAATTGTCAGTTGGAAGCGTGATTGAAATTGAATAACATTTCAACATTCAAGCTGATCTTGTGGGTAGTCTATTTAAGTAGCTTATCAGATTATAGGTACCTGACTCTAAAATAGCTGAAGATTGGAGTTTGTATAATTGATACCTACTAGTTAGGTATTAGATACATACAAGAGAACAAGCAATATTTGGGAAGAATAAACATTAAATAAATATTAGACGATATCACAAGATCAATCTGATTTCAAAGTACCTATGTAGCCAAATCCAATTAGAATTCAGCCTGTATACTTTTGGTTATAGGATATAGTTAAAGATGAATTTTTAGGGACCTTAAGAAGCTTACCCACTAAAGGCCCACTTTATACATTCAAACTTGCATGTGCAGCTTACAGATAATACCTATAACATTATCTATAAGCTTAGGGGAGGGCGGGGTTGGAAGTGCCGGGGGTAAGTTGTTCCGATGCAAAAATCTTAAAAACAGTAAGAGATAGCAACATGTTCGTATAGTATCCGATGCTCTGGCAACCTTGCGCATGCATGGCGGTCATTTTAGCCACGCCAGCGACCCGGCGCTAGCGGCAGCATGTGCATGGTTCCTCCGTCGTCAAGTTAGAAAATATTTTTTCTTTAATACTTTTTGGTCTCATGTAAACATTTTTAGTCTTTCGGTGATGGGAGTTTCACTAGTGTGTTTGTTACTTAACAAGGAATATTAATCTGTTAATTTTCAATGCATTGTACAGAATATTTTCTTGGCATATGATAAATAGTTGATGTATTGCATACGGGGTAAAAAGTGCCTTTGGATGGGGGTCATTTGTGCCGCGGCACAACTGACCCCACCCAAGTATAATGTAATATCCTTTATTGATTTTTTAAAAGAATGAGAAAAAGCAAAGGGCTGCTTATGCTTTCAACAAGGAGGGACGAAAATTAAAAACAGTTACGCGTGAATTGGAAATTTGTTACACAGCGATACTACGGTATGTCAAAAATATAAAGAATGGTCTCACTCTTACGGCTGGATATAAACCAGGTCTACTCAACATTTAACCACTACCTAAAGCACATCTCGGATTAACTAGGGTTAATACACGACTTAAAAGGAAGTCAGCGGTTCTATCGAACACTCCAGAAAAAAAATACTAGCAGAAAAACAGGCTAATAAGAAAAAAAAAGAAAAAAAAATTCAGTCGAATTGAGAACCTCCTCCTTTTTTTTTAAGTCGGTTAAAAAGGAAGTGAAACCACAGAGAAGAGTAAGGAGAATGAGAAAGTAAAAAGTGCTAAAGGAACGAAATCAAAAAGAAACAAGGCCAAGAACCCCGCCAGAAAGAAAGTTCTTATTAGGGATGATGAAAGTACCGATGAAGATAATACACATAATTCTTCTTCTTATTCATCATATGCTGTGACTCTTTGTCTAATGTGTGTCTAAAGAAAAATGAGTTAAATGTAGCGCATGTAAAAACTGGGCACATACGCTATGTGCAGATGTCGAAAACTTGCCATATTATGTCTGTCCTAATGGCTATTCTGATCAGTCAGATAAAGAATAACTTGGCTTGATGATTTTTTAAATCGTTTCAAAAACCTATACAAAGATAATTTGTGACGAATAATTTGTGTGACAGATTATTTAAGAAAAGTAAGTATCTAAATAAGGAGAAGAGAAGAAGAATTTAGAAGTTTTTTTCAGTTCCTATAATTTAACAAGTGTAACAAGTTGTTTATTTTATTGGTTTTTATATAAGAACTTAGTAATGTTTTTAAATTGTAGATTTTTTAATAATTTTTCTTTTAATAAATATAAAACGATCAAATGTGTTGTGTTTTTATTTAAAATAAATTTCTTATCGTCTATAAAGGCTAAACATTACCAACGGCACAACCGACCTCACCTGGGGCACAACTTGCCCCAACGAGGGGTCAATAGTGCCGCACGACCTCTGTTTAAAAATATAGTACTCTAAATAAAACTATTAAAAAATCACGGAAACTGGGTATAAATTCAAAATCTAGATTAAATTACACATAAGATGAACCTGAACTATAAACCTCAGCATTGTTCTTACGCCATTAATTTAGGGATTAGTCCAAATCGGCACGTCCAACCCCGCCCTCCCCTATTTATTTAGCCTGGGTAGTCTAGAAGCAGAAAAATTGTCTGGTTCCCCTATCTTAGGGTTACGAAGGTCAGATCGGCAGTCGCTTCAATGTAATTACCAGACTCGCTAAATCCTGGATCATGGTCTAAGCGGACCCCGTCTAAGCACGGGACATAACGCTAGGAAGATGATGATGAGTCTAGAAGCAGAAAATAAATACCCAACCAGATCCCTATTTAAATTAATCTACACATAGCTAAAACTTCTTTAAGAGCGATATCGCGTGGGCCTGCAATGCATAAAAGACACTCTGTAAAGCAAAATATGAAAATTATACTTACTCATTTAGGCGCGATAATCATAAATGACGCCGCTAATGTTGGTGATCGTCATAATCAAGACAATAAAGCACACATTAATGCCGCATACGAAGAATACAATATAGCGAATATGTATTTACCTACTCCCACAATACCTTAGCGCCATATTTGTGCTAAACATTTATAATGCCTGATATTATAATATCTATCGGTTCCCAAACTTATTGAAGCCGTGTTGTTGGATAGGATTTTAAAGGTAATTGCTCCTATAAAGCATAATAATTCATACTTACCTAATACCTATTGATTAAAGTCAATCAATGGAGATAAATATCAATGAAACGGAGAAGAAATTGCAGTTAAAAACGTGAAATACCTTAAATATGCAAGTTATTATTGTTTTTGGAGAGGTTTTGTTTTATTGTCATTTGTGCAATGCATGCATACATTTTGTCTTTTTATTCAGGGTTGGTCCATTTAAGAATGATTCGCAAAATGAAGAACTTAATTCAATAGTACGATAAATACCAGAATCAAAATCGTTAAATCGAAAAGGCTAAGGTTGGGAATGGAAATCCGAGACATAAAAGCTCTCCACTCTAACTTTTTGTGCGAATTGAATCTCACGTGCAACTAGTGAATAATCCGTGTTTTTATTTACCAGTTGATATACATATATAAGTATGTGTTCACCTTCGTGCGTTAGCAGACAGCAGTACATTACGCTTTTACAAATGCCGCGGCCCATGCGTGGCCGGTCACGTGGCTCTGTTTACGGCTTTCCGAGATACCTTTATTTATAGATGGCCAATTTTCAGCTGAACGCGTTACGAATATATGCGTCTTTGTAACTGGACGGCGAAACGTCTAGAGATATAAGGTAATATACATTCATACTATTATGCTTGCAGTGCCCGAAGGGGGCGATTTGAGCAGCAACAGACACCTGTGACCACTTTTAGTCAAATAAAATTTAGTTGAGTTAGATGGAAAATTGTGAAAAGTGGTGACAAGTGGTTAGAGAGTCGAGTGTATAACCATATACCCAATATTTATCGAGTGGCGTAACTATGGAATGTCAGGCCTGGTAGAATGCCACGGGCCCCCACTTAGAGGGGGCCCCCGGAGGATCGTGGGCACTGGAGACGCTCCTATGCTCTAGCTCGCTCTATTATAATTGTAGACGTCTTTGAATGAGGACCCCATCGATTAGCCACGGGCCTCAAACCGTCAAGTTACACCACTGTCATTATCTTTTACGATATGCTAGGCATAGAATACAGTTGTTACCTATATCCTTTTTGAATACCAAACCAACATGGCGTATAAGATGCTAATCTACGGTATTTATTGTTGAGTACTGAAATATAGTTCTGCTAACTTTACATTGCTAAATTTAAATTCACGTATAAATTGTCACTAATACTTAGTTATTAAGACTTGGCATTTTAAAAGAGTATCTATCGAGTTTCTTGCCGGTTTCTTCTCGGTAGAATCTACTTTTTGAACCGGTAGATATTGATCTTATTCTGACGATTTATAAGTACTTTTTAACCGACTTCAAAAAAAAGGAGGAGGTTCTCAATTCGACTGAATGTTTTTTTTTTTTTTAAGACTACGTAAATAAAGACAATTTCATTTCATTTCATTTCTGCTTCGAAGTACAACACGTTATCTTAAAATAATATATAAAGCTGAAGAGTTTGTTTGTTTATTTGCTTGAACGCGCTTATCTCACAAACTACTGGTCCGAATTGAAAAAAATATTTTTGTGTTGTATAGTTAATTTATCAAGGAAGGCTATATATAGACTATACAAGATTAACATAAACGCGGATGAAACCGGCACAGTTAGTAATAAATAATTAATTTTGTTACTTGATTTCGTTAAGTGGGTGTCACTTTGGTTCTTTACATAGATGGATACTTTATAAATATACGGCATAAAAATCACATGATGATATTTAGGCTTGTGATTTCGAAGGTACAATATGATAGTAATGAGTGGCGATTGTTGAAATAACGAAACTGTATGGGTTGGTTAATTCATCCTTATTTTCTGGTCTGGGTAAATTTCCAATAATGAAATATTTTGGATCGTCATTAAAGTTATAATTATAATAAGGAAATATTTGATGAATGACAAATTTATCAAATATTTCCGTAGTATTTTGATATATTTGAATTGTGCCTACATATTGTGTATGTTCATGGTATATCCGGAACACAAAAACAAGACGAGTGCTTTTCCTCCTAATAGTAAGTACCTACTTAGATGTTTATGACGTACAAAAGGTTCATTTAGCTATGACGAATCATCATCTTCCTAGCGTTATGTCCCGTGCTTAGACGGGGTCCGCTTAGACCATGATCCAGGATTTAGCGAGTCTGGTAATTACTTTGAAGCGACTGCCGATCTGACCTCCGTAACCCTGAGATAGGGGAACCAGACAATTTTTGAATCATGGTTACAAATCCGAAGTTGTTTGAATTTGCAGGTTTCATCACGATGTTTTCCTTCACCGTCGAGCTAGTGGTATAAATACGTACCCCAAGTAACACAGATAGCAGTATAAGGTCTTAGTAACAGCAAACCCGGGAGCGATAAGCTTAAAAAGCTGTTGATTAATGTCTGAGTAAACGTGTACAGCTCTTATTCAAGCAAATTGGGCACACTTTTAAATGCTTTAATTTGAATAATAGCAATATAAAATCTGAGTAGTAGCAATGTAATTGTCCACATAGCTTAATAACGTTTGAAAAACGGCAGTCGTTACTTATACACAGATGTTTTATCATGTTTATTCAGATAAATATTTGAGGCTGTGAAATTCAAAAACTACTCAGCTATAAGCACATTTGTACCAGACTAATTCAAATAAAATGTGTGTTTCCTTCAAGAAATTGTTGACATCATTCATATTTATTAAGATATTATATGTGGACGGAATGCATACTTGAAATTATTAAGTAATTTTTAAATATACGAGTTTTAGCTATTACACAAGTGAAATAATATTGCGCAAGTAATTTTGTCGTCAATAACGTATGTCCTGTAACAATTGGTTTTACGCGCCGCTTCAATATCGTAGTTTAATGATTGAAATAAGTTAATGTACAAGACAGAAATAAGGCAAAAAAACTTTTAGCGTAATTCCTTATTTTAGTGTTTTAAAAGCAATAATTAGTTTATGTATAATACTCGAATTTGTATCTGAATTAATAAAACACAGCATTTGATAGCAAAAATAATTCCAAAAATATTGTTTTTGAGGTTATAATGGCGATTCCTATAAATCTGATTATTAGCTGCTCACGGAGCTGTTTTACCGAGCTGCTGCTGAATAATAGTTTTGACTCGTCATATTACTAAGCTTTTATTTGGCAAAGCGCGGTATGGCGGAATAATTTCTGAATAACAGTTGAGTATTTGTTCACATGTTTTATTAAACAGCTTATTAGGGTTCAAAACAGAACAATCAAAAACTAGAATTTCGTGGAAATAAGATTAGGTGATCGATCGAACTTTATTATTTATCTTAATTAATATAATGCAATCATTTCACTAAAATTTAAAAAAAAACTAATTAAGCTAATGAAATAAAGCTATTTAGGTAAACAATCTAACGTAAAAAGGATGTAAAATATTTTTTTTGTTTTGTTTTATCTAGAAAAAAAGCTGTGGTAATCATGTTTTTTTTTTCAACTTACGTACTAAGTCTAGCTTGAGTTAACTACTCGTATGTACTGCATACCTTATTAAAAGGCTAAAAAGGGAAAAGAAACGAGGTCTCTTCTGGTTCCCCATCTATTCTAATGATAATGTAGCAATTTTTCATTGTCTGAAAACAAACGGATATTATACCTATGTAAACGGAAACCTAAAACGAAATTAAACCTAGATAGATTAATTGCCCCCGAAACCCCCTACATACTAAATTTTATGAAAATTCTTGAAGCCGTTTTCGACATTCAGATTACAATATATATAGGTATACAATAGTTTTTTATTTAAAGATAATAATATCATAATGACAAATAATTTGAGTATACTATACAAATTTAAAACCTCGGACACAACAATAGGTAGATTTATACTACCGCATTGAATGTACTACAAATACAAAACGCTAGAATAAAATGATTCGGACCGCGCGTATTTTTATATTCGTTAATATTCTCATCTGATTCATTTCCACTAGATGCGTAATCTTCGTCACCCACACAGTCTGTATATGAAATTGCGGGTACGGAACACTCTTCTACGTACGATCGCACTTGACTGTTAAGGTTAGCTTGACCGCTTTCTTCCACAGCACTAATTCGTATATTCGTATTTGCTGTCTCTTTATCTGGTTTTAGTAATTTTTCGTAAACACTTTCGACGAATCCCCCCAGTTCTCCTATTAGATTTCCACGGAATTTCTTCCATTTTTATTAAAGTTTACTAAACACTATGCTGCCTACGCCCAACATACAACAACTAACATTTAATAAATATCTACAAATAAAGCAATATTCAGCATTCTTCTGTGTAAATACTGTTTAACTAACTTTAAAACTGCTAGTTTCGGTATAAGAATAGAAGTATGTGTAAGAGAGTTATAAACTATGTCTACATTTCTTTTATAACAATATAAGCTTAATTAGAACCCAGAAAATACTTTATATCAGCAGCTGAATAATTCGCAAAATAAAGAACCTTATAAGATTTCAAAATAATATTAAAGCTGTTATTCAGATTCAAGCATTTTAAAACCGAATTTTAACACTATTATTCAGCATCTAGTTGCTGAAGGTATTTTATACAGAATATAGCATTTTTAACAGCAATAAGCTTAATAATGTTTGTATAATAGTATTGTACATTGCGTTTATTCAGCTTGTTATCTTTTAGCTTACTGTTATGCAAATTAAAGCTATGTGAAACTCTGTAAGCTTAGAAACGTTTGTGTAATATTGAGAATAAAAGTTATTACTAAGCCTTAAGAAAGAAGCCAAAATTATACAAATTTTACTAAGCTTAAAAAATTATAATAGCCGTAATACAACGTTAGTCAGAATTTAGCTATTTCCTTAACTGTAACACAAATGTTACGTAACTATTAACTGTGTTATGAGTCGCATTAGTACTGTTATCATGCTTGTGTGTTACTTGGGATATGGACTTGAAAAATCCAGAGGTACGTGCCCGAGTTTGAACCCGCACTCTTCGGTTAAGAGGCGCGTGTCCTTACCATTAAGCTACCACCGCTCTCATTTAGCTATGACGAATGACGAACAAAAATTTTATTTAGCTTTTTCGTCATTACCTCAAAAGGAGTTTATTAAAATTATACCTAAAGATAAAGCAGTTACTGTAAGTGACAAATTTGAGTAAATTTGGTGTTTTTCAACTCACGAAAGGCATTGTTTATAAAGTAGGTTTTCGTTTTTTATAAGGGTTAAATTTTGCCTTATTTTATTAAGATAGAAGATACATTCACTCAATAGTAACCTATTTCTATCCCGTAAAAAAAGCTTTTACAGAGGGATAAGTTATATTTTTCAATGCAAACAGATGACGTTCAATATTACGGTTTAGAAGACTAATTATCTTAGCTGACGCAATGACTACGAGTATTAATGATTCCCCTAAACCTTACTCTTACTTCATCTGAATCTTAGTACCATTATGTTTTTTAGCCATATGTAGGTGTACCTTATATGCATAATGACGTCACGGTTCAAAGTCACAAAGAGAAAGACCGCCCCCCGGTCACTTACATATATATACTAAGCATAAAACAATATAAATCACCCAATTGAGGCAAATGCGAAACATTACTCATGTCCCTGAATAGAGATGTACCGACTACCGACTAGTGGGGTACTGCCATTTTTGTATCCTGCGACTAGTTACCATTTAGTCAACTAGTTGGCGCGTAAACAAAAAAAGCGTTCAATAATCTTTTTTAAAATTTTGGTACCGAAAGTTTACTTACAATAGAACTGATTAATTAGTACAAAATTTGTAGACTTTATCTGTGTCAATTCGGACACTGTATTTGAATATATTGTGTGCGAGTCGTCAGAAACTCGTAAATAAAGTTTATGAAAATTTCATTATGAATCAGCTGTGTTCGCGTCCGTATATCAACTTGAGAACTAATAACATTGTATCTTTAACAAGTTATCTTTATATTATATCTTTATTAATCATAATTTATGCCCCTTTTGTCTCTGCCTACACTTTCTGGGCTTGCGAGATATGTACTTAAATGCTATGAACGAAGAAATATCTAAGTAATCTAATTATTAAATTCTATAAAACTAGTAGGTAATAACCTAATACTCCCGTTATAGTTACATCCAACAATGACACCTGTCGATAACTTAACAACAAAGTAGTCGGCTACTAGGACATATCGCACAAAAACTAGTTAACTAAGCTGCCTTTATACGATTTTAAACTCTCGCGTTGCATTATCACTAGAAATAATACTGACGGGACTAAACGCGATATGCATATCGCGTTTAGTCCCGTCAGTATTATTTCTAGTAAGCTGCCTTTGTTACTAGTTGACTGCACTAACTAGTGGTCGCACCTCTACTGCACACTCGTCTCTGTCAAGAGGACGCCGCTCTACGCTTACCTAGTTTCACGTTTTTTGCCGTCATACTATTGAATGGAATATCATTGGGCTATATGACATCACATACAAAATGAGGAACCAGTCTGTGTGGCGCATTCGAGCTAATTACATATAGGGGAAAAGCCGCGAATTGTTAAATTAATAGTTGAGTTTGTGTTGTATGTTTACTTTGAAAGTGTGATGTGTCGGTACTGTGTTAATCCTTATTCAGAAGGTAAATTGTAAAACATTATAGTAAAAATTGTATGTACCAATGAAGGTTATTGTCTAGCATGTCGTAAATGGCACTATTATAATAGTTGTGATTGTGTTAGTGCTGGCCAATTGTAATTGTTATTACAATTGGCCAGCACTAACACAATCACATAAAAAGTAATAACTTTGTCACAATTTTTCATCTGACCAAATTCAAAATTTATTTGTATCCAATCTTGATTTGTTCCACTAAGTAAGTCATTTTTCTTTCGGATTGCATTTTATATTTATAAAGTTTGTTATACCTACTTTGAAATCGGCTTCGCTAGTTAAATGTTCCCAGTATCGGGATTTAGTGTGTTAATCCAGGTCAAGAGTGAATCGTGTGTCAAATTGAATTATTCCAAATCCGTTGATACTAGCGTTCGTCCGACAAAAGTGTAAACTTCGCAATATTTTTTTTGCGTACGAAATGACGTCGTAAGCCCAAGTAAATTTTCATGGTTACTTAACGTTCACCGTTTTGATATAAATGTTTTTCTAAACATGTATATGTCAATAGAAATAGTTGAACATAGTTGTTTTTATGTTATGGTTAAAGTGTTCAGTTAATTTTGATGTTGACTGTAGATACCCGTGCTTAATATGCATCTTTTCATAATTTATTCTGTAAATGATGAATGATTTATAATAATAAATAAATAAATAAATTCTCCAAACTGACACACCAATTTCCTAGTTTCAAATTAAGCTATAAGGTTGTTATATGGATACTAGGTGAACGGATAGACGTACTTAAATACGGTTATCGACATCCATGAGTCGAGTACAAATGTCCATGTTCATCACACGAAACATTTGCCCCTAGCGGGATGCGCACCCGCGACCCTTGGTTTCGTGGCCAGGGTCTCTGACCACTATATGTGTAAGCGGCATTTAAATTATGTTGTGACGAATTGTAATAAAATCAGTACTCACTTTAGCATATAAATAGCCTATCATTGTTACTATAACTAAATATTTTGTGGTTCTTCTAAATAAATAATGAGCCAATTAAATCTCATTTGTCCAACTTTAACGACTAACATTCCTTCGCGAAATAAGTAGGTGTAAGGTACGATGTCCCTTTCATAAAAACATGCGGGTAGCCACGTGTCAGTTGGCAGCGAACCATCCATTTGTATTTTGTAGGTGAGTAGGTAAATGGGCTTAAAATAAATTGGACAAATTAGCCGATTTGATACTCGATTGTCTACGGTTTGATAAGTTATAAAAGCACTCGCGATCATAATTACGTGTGAGTGACTTAAGCGTTATTTTAATGTTACTTACATACTTTTGGTATTATTGGTTACCGCGAACTGAAATAACTTACCTATATCAAACTTTAGTTTAATGATTTTGTGCGATGGTAGCTCAATAGTAAGGATTCGGACCTTTTAACCGACGGGTGCGGGTTCGAATTCGGGCACGTACGAATAAATGTTCACACTAGTTCTTGCGTACGCCCATGGAGGTATCTATACTGTACTATGTTTCATATTAGTAAACCATCAGAATTTAACCCATTTCTATTTCGCCAAATAATTATTAATAAACCTTGAATTTTTTTATTAAAAATAATACTTATAATAAATACTGAATACAAAAATAGTGACAAGATAAAAAATGCGAGCAGTTACTAAGCAGAGACTATCTTACTGCCTTAGGTAATAGGTAGTCAAAAATAATTCAACTACCAAGCAACATAAAATTGCAGACCATTGGGCGTTATAAAAACTTACGCAACGCATTAGTCAATAGCGGGTATTAATTGTAGCGCGCGCTAATTTCCTCTAGCCTGCCGGCCCGCCTGAATCAGAAACGTGACGTATGCGCTGGCGCAGAGCCAGCGAGACGTCGCGCGTGACGTCATCGGTATAGCATGGCGGGTGAATGGTTGCACTCATCCGAAACCATAAATAATTAGGTGAATATGATCCGATTGGCCTGTATCTTAATAACCCCGCTACATAATCTTGATATCGCGAAGATATTTCCGTCCCCGTGGAATATTATTCTGAGTAGAGCAAGAGTAAATGAAATAATTGATTTTGCACGACTGGGATAAGACTTAGGGTAGGTATCAGAAAGTTAGGTGGTTGATATATAACACATACATTGTGATATTTTTAGCTATACCTTAAGACCACAAATTCCTATGCTTTATGAGAGCCCATCTTTGGTATTAATCAATCAGCCGCTGGGTGGTAAATACGATATTACTTGAGTACTGTGACGACAGAAGTAGTAGATGGTATTGAATTCTGTCGTCGTAACCCAACATTAGGAAACAATCATTGCTGCATTATTGCAGTCATGATAATAACTTTGGAAAATACTGTTTTTAAGTGATTACCTATGCAAGTAAGACACTGACAAATACCATTAGGTAATAAGTACCTACATAGGTAGGTCTATGAACAACAGAGTATCATGCAGCTTTCTGTTATGCCTCCAAATATGTTTGTTAAATCTTTGTTAAAAAGTATCTAAGCAATTATGATACCAAGTTCAACTTTAAAACAAAATTAATCATACCATTTCAATTTCTTATATAGGGAAGAGATAGACTAAGTGACTCTTTGTTTAATATAAACAAAATCCATCTTTTCCCTGTATTCAATGGAAAAATCTCTTCCCAAAAGTGTTTCCGAATTCCCCGCTTCTAATTCAACGTCAGGTCCACACGGAAATAGGCAAATATTCTTTATCTATTAACTACAAGCTCACTTAAATATTTGCTACCTAAACAATTCCCTATGAGCGCAGAAATATGATTAATCCGTAAATGGATGTTTCCATGACTCACAGTGATTGTCTCCGTGGGAGATGATCAGATGACACACCATAAACCCACATTCGATTCGTCTCAGCTGGTCGTTGCCTACCGGACAAAAAATTGATGGCGTGTGTTGTAGCGAACCAATGTAATTTGGGATAATTGTCCATTCCATTATTACACAATACTAAACTAAACTAGAAGCCGCTCGTGGCTTCGTCCGCGTGAACATTTTTCAGTAGCTTAGGAAACTGCCCATTAAGTATCATGTAGTGTTATTTTCAGTAATGATAAACTTTTATACTCTTTTTCTTCCCCCTAGGAGTTGAATTTCGGTAGATCGGTTGACATCTTGATATTATTATATTCATATTCATATTCGGCGTCGTTATTACTTAATAGAATGTTTAATACTTATCAATTTAACTATTTTTGTGGTCTGTGAACTGAACGTTTATTAATAACACTCAGTAGTTGTTATGGAAATTTGAATAACTCCAATTGTTGGTTTTACACATCAACCGATTGTTGCATATGTTCATCATTATCAGTTGTATGATCTTCGATGCTGATAAAAAGTTTATATTAAAGATTTCAAGAACTTTATCGAAGCTACTGTTCCCCATTGAATTCGTGTGATTTACCAAAACGGCCATATTTTTGCCTTGTTTTTTGAAATCTGTCTGTACATTTAAATATATCACAGTATGTTCATAAAATCTTTTTTCCCTGTACTTACCTGTAACTGTACGTGTAAATCGATGTGTATATCCATGGTCTTGCCGACTCTCAATGTGGTAAACCTTTGAAATTAAGTACAATATTTTTTAAAATTAATATAGTATGTTAATTGGCCTTATTTACTAGCATTTAGCAGAGATGGAAGGTACTCCACTGATATAGAAAGAAGAGAGAATGCAGGGAATAGGGTGAATGAAGCGTTAGAAAAACATCTAGGCAGTAAAGTCTTAAGCCAGAAAGCTCGCTATACACAATGCGGTGCTGATTCCTACGCTAACATATGGAAACGAGAGTTAGGTATGGCAGAAAGAGCATGAAATTAAAATAAACGCGGTCGAGATGCGTGCGCTGCGTAAAATTTGCGGTGTATCGCTTACAGACTGCGTTCGGAATAAAGATGTAAGAAAGAATTTGAAAGACAACGTCGGAGTCAAGGTAAGAAAAGGCATATGCTTCGGTGGTTCGGACATGTGGAAAGAATGGACGGCGAAAGATTTACTAAACAGATATACTATGCGAAAGCGGAAGGGTGTAGGAGCCGCGGAAGGCGCAGGCTCACCTACCACGACCAGATTGGTCGTGTATTAACAGAAGGTGATGTTAGGAGTCATAAAAAACTCTAGAGCTTGTATAAAAAGGATCATAAATGTTGAAAAGGCGAGTGAGGTGTATAAGGATCGTGCCTTATGGCATTCGGTTCTCGCTGCTTACCCTGCTAGGGAAGTGGCGTGAAGTTTAGTTAGTTAGTTAGTTATTTACTAGCGCCTGTGTGCGCGGCACATTTTGCTCACAGGGGCGACGCGGCAGTCATACCTAAGAAGTTACCAGGATCTTCCTCTTTTCCAATACAATCTGTTTCTACAGCTACCAACTGTTCAGCTAAATCCCATTTGACACTAACACCCAATAAAACCAAAAGATCTGCGTAGACGCCGCTCCACGCAAGTAGTAAACGCTAATAATACCACTGCACTTGTCCCAAATGTTCCGAAATTAGCGTAGCAGATGCAGCACTCGAAACGGGAAATTGATATTGTTACCGTAAAATGGCGCACGCGCGTTGCGAAATTGGTATCGTCTTTTATTTGAGCGCGAGTATTTCGGGCTGGCCGGCCCGCTCGGGTTTCACACATTTAAAAGCAGACTGCTTTTTTGGGCAAGTGTTTCGGATTACTTACTTCGCTTTTAAGTAAGTATCTTACGACGACGCCTTGTAAGTCAGGGTTTAGTCTTTTGTCTAGACGGCTAAGGAATTGGTTGAACTCTTTATCCGCTCAAGATTTCCCTCAACAAGAAGGCTTAGCGTTTTGGTTAATTTGCTATTGCATATCGGTTTACTTCATATCTAACTTAGAACTTGGTTAGCTAACAAGTACTACCCAGATTAAAATGATCTGTCAACTTTACAAGGGATTGAGGTCATATCAAAAGTGGAGTCGGGAGTTGAACTGCATCGTTTATCTTATTCCTAGTATTTCGTTCTTACAAAACTAGACCGTAATCCTAGATTTAGCTGGTTATTAATAAATGGGTTGCTATTCTACTTTCGTAACCCTTACATAGAAAAAGGAGACAAGTAAAATAGATGAATTTGTCTTATCAGCTACTTCGTATGAGTGCATTTATTTCTTATCTGATTGTAATATCTTCCAAAGAGTCAATCTTTCTTTGGTTGACGACAGACCCAAGTCATAGCATTTATACAACGTCAGACTCAAAGCCATAGCATTACTTCGACATCAGAATTGTGTCTGACGCTAACCGCAACACGTCACTTGTTGACGGGTGTGGTCATACTTACGCAGTTGTTGATCGTTTTCCTGTGTTGTTCCAGAAGTGATGCGCCGCGTGGCGTGCGGCGACGTGTGCCCCGCGCCGCCCGCCGCGCTCGCGCCCTCGGCGCACCCGCACAACCGGTAATGACGTGTTCCGACTGTCTAAAGCTAAGGCAAGAATTGCGCGCGGTAGAGTACATGTCTCCAGGACACGCATATTTCGCGATTCAGTCCAAAAATCGTCGAAGTAGCCATTGGAGGTGGTGGACTTTCTTTGAGTGTTGTCACCCAAGCTGAACAAATAGTGTCACCCAAAAGTCACTTGTCGCCTTCTACGTCATGCTAGACAAGCAACACAATTGGCACATTATTTTTGAGTCCCAGACCGACATGGGATGCCTATGACGTATTGTGACACTATGAGTGTTGTCATTGCCGTAGTCATTGCCGTATGCGCATCATTGGATGAAACAATAACATTGCTTACGTAAACAGCTTATATTTAGGTAAAATAGAACGGATAAATATAATAACATACAAATATGACTGTCCTATAAAAGTACTAGCTAATTTATTCCACGACCATTGGCTACTGATACCTCGACACATTAGCTTTGCTACCGTTGTTTAATTTACAAATATAATAAGTGCCTTGTTAAATCCAGTTAAGACAACATTTTACTGTGTACCAAATGGTATCGCGCAATACCATCTATGGCCTACTTGGTATGATCGAATTAGAGTATGTTATTGTTTTCTTATAACAATATTAATCTTATGTAGTCTTCTATTGTTTGTACTTACTTAACACAATTATTTCTTATATTCCAGGTCATCAGAAAACAAAGAGCTTCTTCGCCAGCAACTGCTATCCGCGAGCAAAGACCGGCTCGCAGACAAGACTGAGCCGCCCAAGCAGAAGCACGTGAGGAACCGGCAGAAGAACAGATGGAAGCTCAAGTTCCACCACCAGGCGCTGCCCCAGGAGTACTTGGACCACTACGAGCAGAGCCTGCAGAAGGCCAACGCTAAGCAAGCGCAGGTGCAGAAACATAAACCTCCAGAGAAACCCAAGCCAGAAGCAAACATCGACATCAACAACATCACGAATGAGACCTTCAAGATATGGGCGCAGAGACTCGCCGGAATTCAGAACGAGACTGGCACTCTAACTGTACCCAACGTTAATGTTCTTAACATGGCAGCGAAGCAACCTGCTAAAGTTGACGATAAGAAGAAGAAGAACCCTACTATTACGCCCAGCAAGATCGTGACGTATGAAGACTTGCCGTACATGGGTGAGATGACATTAAACAACTCTAAGCCGAGGAGAGGCCGGAAACCGAAGAAGGCAGATATCTGCCACTTGATTTATGAGAACTACGGAACAGTGGTACCTGGGCAGCCGCCTCCTACCCAAGACAGACTGAACCAGCTGTCCATGTGCCCACAATACAGAACTGAAAACGCACCTACCAGTACACCCAAGACAGACCTGCAGAATAAAATAATATCGAACTTACTAGAAAAAAAATTGTCACAAGAACATAAGAAGAGGCTAGAGAATTTCTCGCCTCAAAGATTCAACAGTCCAGACGAACCGATGCCAGAGGCACCGTTGACGATTCCGGGGCCCCTTCATAGTGACGATGAGCCGCTCAATTTGTGCATAAGAGACCTTCATGACTTGAAGATACAGATACAGAAGAAGTTCGGAAATATTTATCCGTCAATGCCACTAGTCAAATCGGAGTCAGAAGTGGAACCAGAACGGGAAAGTCCAAAGTCTGAACAGTCGAACGCTATTTCAGTTATACAGAGGAATACAAATCTTCTTCCTGCAACTGCCAGCAGTTCACCAGACCTCTCGCGGCAGACGAGAAATATTTCTCCGGCGCTATCTGAACCCGCACAGTCCACGTCGAGTCCAGACAGCGATGGCAAGTTCCCCGGATACGTTTACTGGCCCAATGCTGGAATATACATGCATCCTCTAGCGTTACAAACCCAACTTCTCTACTATCAAAGGTTAGCAGCAGCTGGCCAATTACCGAACGACGAACAAGAACGGGCAAATTCGACGCCCAGCAGTGTCAATGAAAGTGTATCAACGGAACCCTCATTAGACGAGAGTAAAAACAAATTAGTGCTCAAACAAATATCTGAACTTTTAGATCCTAAAGTGATCAAGCAAGTGGAAGAAGCGAAAAGGAGTCCAGATCAGTCCAAAATGAAACGGACGTCACCGAACCCAGTTACTGGTCCAGTGAAAAGGAAAAGATCTGCTATCTTTATCCCTCCCATGCCAACCAAAAGCAACTCGACCACTCCCACTACGGAGGTAAGCATTTGTAAATTTAAGTTTACTGGTGGATCAAAACCCTCTCTACAAGAGAAAAAGATGTTGTCAGTTGATTCTGGAGGAAACTTCAGATATTACAGCGGCACTGGAAATAAGGGAAATAAGGGATACGATTATCTGCAAAGGGATTCCAACCAGGGAAGGAATTTGGAAGCTGAAGCTTCTGCATCAACTGTAGCTAAAGTGGAAAGGCCAAGTGTATCTCTAAGCAAGGAAGAGCTGAACAAGAAGAAACGAAAGTCGCGGAAGAGTCTGCAACGAGAAAAATTGGAGCAGACGTTTAAAGAGAAGGGGTTTCTGATACAAACCCAGCAGCTGCAATCAGCTGAGGGAGCGACGTATTGTAAATTCAGACAGCTTAGGAAATTCACTAGGTACCTGTTCAGGAGTTGGAAGGATTATCTTCCTGGGGAATTGGATGAGAGGGCGAATGCGGAAGCTGCGCCTGAGCAGCCCACGCCGCCGAGCGAGGGGACCGCTGGGGAGTGGGGGTGAAGGCTGGACTTGGAGGCGATGGCGTTATTTGTAGGTTTTAAATTGCGTTGCTAGTGTTGCTACCATAACGAACTGGATACCAACCATCCAATGATATACTCCATAACTAAACTACAGCTTATCTATCTACAATAACAACATTGTGAGACCTAATGTAATAATACTACTGTATAGTTCCTTATATAATTTTTTCGACAGGCATTTTTTTACCCATATTAAATTTGATTTTAGTACAATAAACTCTAAATATATTGCGAGACCTAAATCTTGATCTGTATTAGAAATGCAAACATGAAAATAACGCTTTTTATAGTAATAAGAAAGTGGATGTTTTAACTTATTGTAGGAATTATTAAGTTTTAAGTTGTGTAACGCTTTAGCCTCCAAGTTATCCTTGAAAAATATATTAGGACAAAACTAAGCCAAAGAAGTGACAGTTAAGTCCGTTCGTACATATACCGTATCCTTATTGCGTTAGCGCAAGTTTTGTTAAAGGAAAATGCGTCATATTCCAAAAGTAGTAAATGCTATGTATATTCGTGTTTACGCTCCAAAAGTGTGGTGCCTTAATTTCCGTGATCCTTGTACGATTGAAAATAGAACATATTTTCCTTTAGCAGTATTTTGATGGTATGTAGGAATGGACTTCATTATCTTATACGCCGGGCAAAATGGCTACAGGCAAGTGTGGACGCCGCGAAGGCGTTTGTGGCTGAATTTGTGCATTTATTTACGTGTAGTGAGACTCGAAGTTACTTCGAATTTGTTCTGAATCGCCGCTCCGTCCATGTACTGAATTGTGTGCCTCGCTTGCGGTTTCGTGTTGTGTACCTTATGTTTTAATACATACGGCCTATTTTACAACTTGCTGAATGTTATAATCATCGGAATAAGGCATTTAGCAAAGTCCATTAAAGATGTTAACATATTAAATGGGCTTTTTGACATAATTGTGGCATATAATTGGCGACTATGACACTTTTACATAATCTATATATAAAATCTACACCATATGACTTTCAACAACTTGTAAAATAAACCCTATTTAGATTTATGTACGGACATTGGTAAACTGAGCTCAAAAATTTTATTTTTATAAATTCAATGTGTAATTACGAAATGTGTAAGTCTGATGACAAGCGTTATATGTACTCCTTATCCATGATCCAGTACAATCATATCATCATCCAGTGCATTTTATATAAAAAACTGATTTCCGTTTTTATGTTCATATCTACAGACAAATATAGCCAGTGTCCATGCTGTGTTGGGAGTTAGGGTTGAACTACATCGATTTTAGTCTAGTTCAGTTCAACTACTTAGATTACTGTAAATAAAATGGTAGTTGATTCACAAATATCATTTTAAAAAAGATGTAGTGCAATTCTAACCGATAATTCTACTAGAAAATATAATACTAACAAAACTAGTCACTTGACACCTCTAACTTAGAATACGTTAGTCAAAGCAAATGTACATATAAAAGATGCAAGAGTCATTCTAGTCATTAATATTAAGTTTTATACTCAATTGTTAGTTGTTATTAACTTGTACAGACATTTTTAAACAAAGTAATATATGGATAATTGTTTTATAATATTAAAACGCAGTTTTGTACTCAATAAACTTTATTACAGAAGATATTCTGTTATGCAATGAAGGAATGTAATGTCCCAAAATAAACATTAACCAAATCTATATGTTTTGTGATTTAATCAACATAGGGAAGACTTTGATATAATTGGCTTAAGCTTCCAATAAATCAAAACAATTTAAATCATTCAAATAAACATTGATTAGAAAGAGTATGTAACAACGATGCAGGTTTCCATCATCTGCAATTTATAGAAATCGCGAAAGAGCTGATTTTCTTTCATATGATTAACGACAAATATAATATGAATGGTATAGCGATCAAGCCACAATGGTCCCAAAAACAGATAGCCACTGAATGGCTGTAAAAAAAAACAGATAAAATGATTACAATATTCTCTTACACGCTAAACCCATCAAAATCTTTTCAAAAACCATCAACAGTCTATAATTAACCTTGTGCGTCTCTCACAGTATAAAGGCACTTAATATTTATCAACATCTTCAATAATATATGATATACATACATACATAGAATAATGTATAAAAGATATAAAAATCTATAACATACAACCACAATGTTAATTGATCCTTACAACTAATGTAGCGCGTTCATTAGGAACTACAGATGTACTCGATTGCCGGATGAAACCAGATAGGACCGGTCGCAACCGGTCAAGCAGGTCAGCAGAAACCAATATTGGAAGTCTCTGGGACATCCACACATAAGGGGAATGTGTGATGCAGGGAATGTTTTTGACAATTTCAGTTGCTTTTTTAAGTCACGTAGATATTAAGGTTTAACTTTTATAGCTGTTCTTGATATCATATTTTTAACATATCACAATTTTTCTCTGATATTTCTAACGAGATTTCCTTAATTTTAACCGAGGCTATCGGTCAAGCTGCAAGTATTTACTGCTACTGTGATATAAATGCACCTTTACAAACCCAACTTCTGTACTATCAAAGGTTAGCAACATTTGGTCGATTCAACGACGTAGGACGGGCATTCAACGCCAATCAGTCAATCAAGTGTGTCAACGGACCCCGCAGCTTGTACTAGAGTGCCGATAGCCCCCTACCCCTCAAGAACAGCAAAACACATGCAGGTTAGGCTTTCAGAAGTGCCTTGGCGGCGGCGACGACGTGCGGCGCGGAGATGCCGTAGCGGTCGAGCAGCGCGGCGGGCGGGCCCGAGCGGGGCAGCTCGCGCACGCACACGTGCTTCACGATCACGTCGCGCTCCAGGGCCACTGCGGAGAGGACGGCTTCGCCGAGCCCTCCTGTGAGGGGGAAACGAGCTTTTAGTCGTCGGAATACGGTTGAGATTTGATCGGTAGGTATAAAGTCTTTTCATCATGGAAGGGTTCTAATTTGATATAGAATAAATATAAATGTGAGACAAGATCACATACATATGTTAATTAATTTGGTTCCATACTAAATAAATTAAGTATATAATTTACGAAATATGTTATTCTTGCTCCTCGATATAGAACAAACACAAGTATTCAAAGCACGACTGTTTGTCCTGGGTGGGGTCGAAACCACAACTGTTACGGCTTAGGACAGGGTCATTACCGAATGCGACATGGAACCAATCAAATTATAATTATATTTGTTTAAGCTAATTGTATAAATACAATTTTTTTTTTGTTAATTACTATTTGTAGCAACACCTCAAATTAAAAATCATAATTTTCCATCAAGCTAGTAAGTTTTAAACATATAAATCAAAATATCACCCCATTCTACAAACGTTACATTAAACTACCTATAATGCAGATATACCATTATGTTACTAATGGGACGGTACATTCAAAGCAACACGACTAACCGGCCTGGTAGTGGTCCTCGACGACGACGACGCGTCCGCCGGCGGCGCGCGCGTGGCGCACGACGGCCGCCTCGTCCAGCGGCTTGACGGTGAACGGGTCCAGCACGCGCGCCTCCACGCCTGGGACAAACAACACTCTTAACTCATCAAAGCGCAAACCATAGGTCAATTTTCGTGCCAGGGATGTAAATCGATTGTGATGTCTACAAATAGCTATAAGTTGCATAGAGGTGTATATACCAAGGTGGCCGAGTTAATTCGTAGACGTAGACCATAGAGAAGACGTCTGTGTCAATCGCTAACCCAATACAATACTACAATGACGGGAAGTATTTTCTTTGAAAACCGGACAAGTATTATACCTCACATCAAAGCGGTATAATAGTAGGGGCGTCGAAGTTGACGCATACGAAATTACGCTACAGTTATGGGTTTATATAACAAGTGTAATAGGCCCAATTGTAACAGGTTGAATACAGTTCTAGCTTCAACTGTTATATTGAATTGTAATAATATCTCAACATACCTTCTTCCTTAAGCTTGTTGGCGGCGGTCAGAGCCTCGTGCAGGGTGACTCCCGCGCCGATCAACAGCACCTTGTCCTTGGGGGACTCGCGGACGATCTTAGCTTGACCCACCTACAGCAAAAATGTGTTAACATCTATTAACGACGCAGTAAGGTTGATATTAAACTAAGCTTAGTAATATTATAAATATTTAAGTCCGAATGTGAGTTTGTATGTTTGTTACGATTTCACTCGTAAACCAATACATATTTTGAAAATTCTTTGATAATTAATGGAAGGCTACATAATATGATATTCCTGGTGAAACCGTTGCGGTGAAGCGTTGTAAGTAAATAATAAGAACAAAATTTGTTATATATAAACTGAGTCGCAACACTAACTTTGGATTATTGGACTTATAACTGTTTCTGTGGATTTAGACGTCATCACTCGTATTCGTATCCGCGGATATAGTTGACCATCTAGCACATCTCTGGCGGTATGACAACATAAAAGGAGATGAGCTGGATCCGTTGTTTTTGAGGTGAAAATCCGTCATGTATCGCTGCCGCCGTCGCAACTGGTGCGGGGCGGTGATGCCGGTATCTTGCCGACTAAAAACACTCTCCTCGACTGTTTCTCACGTCCATATTGTGTTGATGAGACCCCGGGAACGTTTTCGGCCCTTAACCTCCGCTTAACTCACCTTGAAGACTTCGTCGTTGGGGTAGAGGATGTCGGTGTTGGGTCGCGAGGTGCGGATGTAGCAGATGCCGCGCGTGTTGGCGGCCAGCTCCACCGCGCGCTCCGTCGACACCGCGTCCCTGGGGACGCAACGAACTTGAGTCTCAACTGAGCCAGAAGGCCTCACACTAATAAAACTGTCACTGTGCCGATATAATTGCAACCTTAAAATATATTTAAAGCATCTTAATAGTGTTTCATCAATTGATACAATACATATCTATACCATTTTTCAAGACTGAAATTAACTAATGAAACAATAGACAAAGCAACAATGTTAATAAAATACTACATATACAATTATAAATTCTGGGCTACATATAATGTCTGCAAATCTTTTCGCTATTCGTCCGATCGTTCAAGATATTCGCGTCAGAAACCTGTCAAACATCACACATGACTATGTCAATCCCGCTGAGGGGTGAGGTGTGACTCACGAGGGGTAGAAGACGGTGGCGCTGGGCACGGCGCGGAACAGCGCCAGGTCCTCCAGGCCCATCTGCGAGGGGCCGTCCTCGCCGATGCTCACGCCGCAGTGCGACCCCACCAGGTTCATGTTCGACTGGCTGATCGCGCCCATGCGGATCTGCACAGAACAATACGCATCGTTATTCACCATTTCACTCAACATAGTATAAAACTAAAAGTATTGTTTTATCATCCAATATTTCAAAGTATACGGCAAGGTTTTAGATCGGATTGGATCCAGCTTTTCAAAACAGTTGTCGGCATCATCAATCGAACGATGTACATTTTATGAGACGTGATGCCAATCAAATTATGTGGCTTTGAGACTCAAAAATAATAAGAATATGAGCACCTAACCCAGTATATTTAGATTTTAAGTTGTGAAAAACAGTTTTTGTTAAAGAAGCGAGTAAGGTGTGTAAGGATCGTGCCATATGGCGATCGGTTCTCTCTGCCTACCCCGCTAGGGAAGTGGTGTGAAGTTTAGTTTTTTTTTTTTTTTTAAGTTGTGAAATGAGCTTCCTAATCTTTGAAATACGCCTTCGGGAATTAGAGGTGTGATAATATGCATGTAACCAGTCGAACCTAAGGTCACAGATTAGGTTCGTCGATCGCTTTAATGCTAAATTAGAATTACAATTTGTGTTTTCAGACTTAAAGCCAGTTATATCGAGTGTTCGCTTTACCTGGTCGAAGGTGCGCGTGAAGAAGGCGGCGAAGGTAGAGGCGAACACGACGCAGCGGTCGCGGCACGCCGCGCCCGTCGCCACGCCCACCAGGTTCTGCTCCGCGATGAAGCACTCGATGTACCTGGCACACAAATACACTCAGATAACATTCGCGAAATTTAATCTGGCCGAGTCTGAAGATTCTGCTTAGATTTCAATAAACACGTCAGGCTTCTGGGCCTTGAAGGCGCCATTTTGTCTAGGTGTTATTGCAATGTGATTTTATCCCTTTTCCCACGAGACAGCATACAATTGTTCATTCTAAGCTACTATCTAAACGATGTTCAAGGCCATTCCAGGCGCCTGTCTATCACAAAAATCAGATATTACATAAACAGATAGCGCGTGTAACATATTATTATAGTCCGAATAAATACAAAACATTAAAGAATAAAAGAAAAATATTTAATAAATTATTTTTCTGAATACACATATAGTAAATAAATAAATTATATTTTATTTATTGGCGCAAAAATTAATCTATGTATTGATTTATTAAATGTACGAATGCTACTGCCCACGTCGCCCGACGGCGGTCGCGCGAGTACGACACACGAGTTGCTATTTGCACAGATCGCGGAAGTGTAACAATAATTGGAGTTACGCTTGTTTCAACGAACTAGTGCACGTATTGTCTAATAAATTCAAGCAGTAGTAGGAAGTTTATTATCAGAACAATAATTATTTTTATATTCAGATTCCTTAATGAAATAACGTAATTTTTTCTAGTGAAACTGTTAACTGAAGATAAATTTTTAAAAGACATAACTAGGTCCACTACACTAATGATAAATCCGATTTTTCTTTGATAATGGATGAGTGAATCATTAGGACATTTATTATACATAGTGCTTAATAATTTGTTTAGAATTATCTTTTTGGACGCTCGCATTTTCGTTATATTTCGGAGAGCCGTATTCTTCTTAGAGTCATAAGGGGCACTGATATGGGACAACATTTTTCATAATATGCAGGTTTGTCACACAGGCCCAGATAAATAAATAAATAAATAAATTATCCAGACTGACACATAAGCTTGTGCTATGGATACTAGGGGAATGGATAGATATACTTAAATACGTTTTTAAACATCCATGACTCAAATAAAAATGTCCATGTTCATCACAACGAAACATTTGCCCTTAGCGGGATTCGAACCCGCGACCCTTTGTTTTCATGGCCAGGGTCTCTAACCACTCGACCAACGGGTCAGTCAAGCCCACATCGATATATTAAAATCGCATATAAATTTTGATTTATCGCCCCAAATATTAAGATACGCTATTGTATTTCTGTCTTGTATTATAGATCTCATCTTACCTGTCAGGGTACGCGTTGCGAAGTTTGTCACTGAAGGTCGAGTTCTTGGTGTCGCCGTCCAGGGCGATCACGCTGTATGGGACAAACATAAATTAAATATTAGTAACGAGTCAATATACAGTAAATATATTTATAATATAATTAAGGTCTACATGTTCGAATGCTACTGCCCACATCGACCGACGGCGGTCGCGTGAGTACGACAAACGAGTTGCTATATGCACTAGGCCAGTGAAATGCACATAGAATACATTTCAAGATTTAGTCTTGGTGCATAAATATATTAATGAAGTTGGAAACCTCCTATATCCATAGCTATTTGAATGTGTAGGTTTCATCATGATGCTTTCTCTCGCCGCCGAGAAAGGGGTACAAAAACGTATATAGGTTTGAAAAATTCAGCGGTACGTGCCCGGATTCTAGGTTTAAGAGTACGTTTTTATTATACAACAATGTCAGACAACTTTGTCATTTAGGGGTGGCACAAAACTCGCAAAATCAGGGCTCCGCCCTTGTCATATTAATGTCTTCCTAACCGATATCGGTCACGGCGGCCAATCTCAACGAGAATTAGCCATCTGCGCAGGAGATATTATAGTGCACGAGTGTGTGCGCAAACACAGGTGCACTCTTTGTTCCTTCACTCTAATAGTCCGGTGAGACGGCAATTCGACATGACCGGAGAGGTCAGGCGTAGGACCAACTGCTGAACGTCCTTTCCAACGGGGGTGATTAAACCGCTAACTTTCTGACTCCGGACTGTTGCTGAGTAATATTGAAATGCCCAGCCACCATTTTTTTACCCAACCCGGGAATTGAACCCGGGACCTCTTGGTCCTTAGATGCATGCTACCACTATTCTTTCAGGATCCCCCATCCAAACCACACGTGATTAATAGACGACTCGTTTGGAGGTCGGCTCGTGGTCCGGTCGCGCAATGTCGTCGGCAGCATCATCGCGCTCACCGCATGTTGGTGTCGGCGATCTTCTTGAGCGCGGTCCCGTAGGCGAGGCGCGTGGCGACCTGCTCGCCCGCGCGGTACTGCGGCGCCGCCGACAGCGTGACGTCGCCCAGGTGCACCTTGGGCGCCTCGCCCAGGGGGGGCTTCGGCTTGAGGGTCACGGCGTTGTTCTTGATCTGGCTCTGCAGGTGCTGTGGGGGACATATTTATGGTACATTTAACTAACTAACTTAACTTCACGCCACTTGCCTAGCGGGGTAGCCTTAAGGCACGATCCTTACACACCTCACTCGCCTCATCAACATTCATAATCCTTTACATACAACCTGTGCAGTTTTTATGACTCCTAACATCACCTTCTGCTAATACACGACCAATCTGGTCGTAGGAGGTGAACCTGGGAATACGTAATACGTATTTTTATAATATAGCAAGAAAAGGAAGCGTTATTATACTATTAAGAGTTGGGGATCCAAAACCTGTAGGGTCTCATAAATAATATCATGTGTAGGGTCAAGTTTTACGCGTTGTCAAGGCTTAAGGCCGCATTGGATCACTCCTCAGAGAAAACTGCATTACTATAAATACTAAAGAACATAAAACCATGCTTTCATACGTTTTTTAAACATGCATGCCTCACCATGCTCTTGGTTTCGTCGCCAGTCTACGACCACTAAACCAAACGGCCCAACAGCAACAGCCGACACCAACCTTGATGACCTTGTCCCCCTCGGCGCCCAGCGCCTTCCCGTGCCAGTTCTCCAGGTCCTCGATGCCGGGGAAGCCCTTCCCCTTGTAGGTCTTGGCGACGAGCGCGGTGGGCCGGCCGCTGGTGGCGGCCGCCTCGTCCAGCGCCTTCGCCAGCTCCGAGACGTCGTGCCCGTCCACCACCAGCGAGTGCAGGCCGAACGCCTTCAGCCGCGCGTCGTATACGTCCAGCTGATTCGTAACATCAAGAAAATACATTGTTGGGAATAGCAAAACCAGCTGACAAAGTCACTTTTGTTGGACTTTACCACATAATACCGAAACTCAGTGTGCCGATTCACGGTTCGTCGAAAAAGCGGCTCAAAGTCAAAGTCAAGTCAAAGCCAAAGTCACAGTCAAAGTCAAAGTCAAAATATTCTTTATTTATATAGGTTTCAAAGAAACACTTGAATCGTCAAAAACAGTTGAAAGAGATATGATTCTACCACCGGCTCCAGCGCTGAATAGAAAAAAATTATCTAACCTAACCTATTCCGCACTGTAGCCACTTTTTTGGCGAACTGTAGTTGGATGTCCCGTGGAAATGCCCTTTCGTTGCTGGCTGTACCAAAGAAATTAAGTTTTGCCATTGCGTTCGATTATAAACAGAAAGTGTTAGGCTACTGTTTTCAATAACTACACCTTTATTTTAGGGAAGTACATAAAAATAAATATAACTTTAATTGATGATTGTACACCATCATAATACATTAAGTTAAGATAATTATAACTTATCACATAATACATTCCATATTCATAATATTAAATAAGTCATACTGTTGTATACATAGTGTAACTACTGAATAAAAAAAATAATTTCATAGATAATATTTTACACATTTACTTTTACACAACTTGTCTATGAAATTGCCATTTTTCCTTGCAATCTCACTTTTTATTGTGTAATTTAAGTTTCCGAGTCTGTCTGTCTGTCAAGACCCTTTGGAGCGCTTAGAGGCATTAAGTTGTATTGAATACTAGCTGACCCGGCGCACTTCGTAACGCCCCGTTCTCGGATTTTCAATACCCATTTTTTTATTTACCGCGCAACTTTTTAATTTTTCTTTCATAAGAACCTTCACTTGACAATAACAAACAGAACTAAAAAATAATTAGCGAAATCGGTTCAGCTGTTCTAGAGATTTGCGCTTAGCAACACATTTAGCGATTAATTTTTATATAATAGATATAACACTCGCGTCTGCAGTCTCTTAGATCTATAATAAAGACAGACTTCTATGTCAATCGCAATCAAAAGATACAGCTTTTATGGGCCATTTTTTAACTACTATAAAGATAGTCACACTATCGGAGCGGTGGTAGCTCAATGGTAAGGACACGCGTCTCTTAACCGAGGAGTGCGGGTTCAAATTCGGGCACGTACCTCTGAATTTTTCAAATCTATGTACGTATTTGTACCACTAGCTCGACGGTGAAGCATACATCGTGATGAAACCTGCAAATTCACACAACTTTGGATTTCTAACCATGATCCAAAAATTGTGTGGTTCTCCTATCTTAGGATTACGAAGGTAAGATCGGCAGTCGCTTCAATGTAATTACCAGACTCGCTAAATCCTGTATCGTGGTCTAAGCGGACTCCGTCTAAACACGGGACACAACGCTAGGAAGATGATGATCGATAGTCACATTATCACTTCAGGTTAACAGTGTGTGTACGTACCTTGTGTTGCAGCGATGTCGGCTCGGACTGTCCGAGGCGGTTGACGTCAAAGATGACGACCAGGTTGTCTAGCTTGTAATGGCTGGCGAAGTGCAGTGACTCCCACACGCTGCCCTCGGCCGCCTCGCCGTCGCCCACCAGGCAGTACACCCTGGGGTTAAAGATACGGGGTTTAGGTTCAGGTCCGGTGTGACCTTTCTTTGGTCATGGTTGTTGGAAATATAGAATGCAATATTATGGAGCCTGATGATTTGAAGACAGCAATAATGTAGCTTGAACTTGATGTGTGCTCTTTCTTATGTGGCATTGTCTGTCTGTTAGTTATACCTTATTCGCTATGTCACTGTATCCTAAATACACGGACTAGTAAAAAAAGAAGGACTCCACGCTATCATACGATAACGTGAAGCCACGTTTATGCATGTGTGAGTGAGATACATAAGGATACCAGATATCGGATATCTGTCATGTGGAGCACTTATTATGTAAATGTGTGACGTAAGTTGCGTGTCAAGGTGGAGCACCTGAGGAGTTTCAATGTCTAGTTAGTGGGGCGGAGTCCTTCTTTTTTTACTAGTCCGTGCCTAAATAATATAAAATAAATATATGTATAGTTGTTTAACGAAGTCTCGTGTATTATTTTATTAATGGTGATGATGTCTCACCGGGCTATGGGAGTGATGGAACTGGGAAGCAACTTATTTGCGTAGACACTTGTGCATTATCTGCTAGTTCGTTAATCGTTGTTGGTAATTAGCCGCTGGTAATTTAACAGCAGCCAATCCGGATTTTCTTTTAAAATCCTATTGCAGTGCTACCGAGTTCAGTTGCGAATACACACCGTTCAGGCAATTTTAGACGCATATAAAGATGGATATGTGTATGGATATATATTTAAAACTTATTGACGAATAACTGAATTGATTTGAATATAAGCACGTTGGCCTTGTGGCGGACACAAATATACATTTTAATACCTGAAGGATAAGCTCCTAGTGTGTTTAGATCTTACAGGCTTCTAAAGATATCGCTCTAAACGTCGCATATAAAGAAAAAATTAAAAAAAAGGAATTTGTAATGGCTTTACAGATTTTTAAAATGATGTGCGAATGCTACTGCCCACGTCGACCGACGGCGGTCGCGTGAGTACGACAAACGATTTGCTATCTGCACCAGCGCGGTGAAATGCACAAATAATACATTTCAGATTTATAGGTCAAAGTGCATATAACATAACGTCTTACACTAAATAAATACATCACGGAAAATAAATAATTTCCTTTCAAAAATTTTGCTATAAGTATATGATGAAAGGTTTCAGAGAACTCAACGGGTCAGAACCCATACATAAAATACTACTCCAGTGTATTTAGTCTCCGTAGCTATGTTGAAGAGGCGAGTGAGGTGTGTAAGGATCGTGCCATATGGCATTTGGTTCTCTCTGCCTCCCCCGCTAGGGAGTTTAGTTAATTAGTTAGCTATAGACTAATATTGAAGTTGTATGTGAGCTTGCCATTTTTGTATCAAAATAATTAAAATAGTAGTCCTTGTAACTCGATAATGATGTGGACATGACTCAATATGATCAAAACTAGTTGAAGAAAGTATAGCAAACTATCGATACCGTCGATAATCGATACTGAACATTATAACAGATGAAGTATCCAATACTTTAATTGATACTATAAATAATTATGTATATACCATAAGTATCGATATCCTATGAATATTAGTCCGATAACCATCTAATAGCAAGGCCAACCCTCAGAATACCAATACTAGCAACGCACCTATAAGGCGCCTGGTCGAAGTACTTCCCGACGTAGGCCATGCCGGCGGCGACGGCGAGCCCCTGGCCCAGCGAGCCCGTGCCCACGTCCACGAAGCTGAGGCGCGGCGTGGGGTGCCCCTCCAGGTCCGACTCCAGCTTGCGCAGGTTCTTCAGCTCCTCCACCGGGAACAGGCCGGCTTCCGCCCACGCCGCGTACAGGATGGGGGCGGCGTGGCCCTGCCGAATTTGGTAACAAACATTAAGTAAAGTTTCTAAACTTCTAGGTCTGTTTCTACCTTTTTCTTCCTCTACTGGTTCTCTCTGCCTACCCCGCTAGGGAAGTAGCTAAAAACGCAATTGGGATGTTGACACCAAGTATATTTAATTTTGAAATATCAATTCTGAAAAAGAAAGTATCGTAGTATGCTGTTAAGCCTTATTGATTTTCCATCATATTGAGTCTAAGATTTTTAATTTTACAAAAACTGATTAATATTAAGTCAGTTGACTATACAAACTAGTGACGTCACACGTTGACAAGCCCATACAAAATCTATGTAGTGATTTCGTTTTGACAGCTCTTAAAAAGTATCTCAATTGACTAGCCAGTCAACATCCCTATTCTCCATAGATTTACAGTGGCATGAAACTAGTTCAGTGTGGAGTCACAGCGTTTCACACTCAACCAATTGTTTAACTATTTCAAAATTATTACATTTATAAAATTATATATATGACTACCTTATAAAATGTTATATATAAGCCTTCAGATATTACAGGCGTCATTATATGTATTATGTACATATATGTTATGTCTTGGAATTCTTTGTGTATGGTGTCAATATCCCAATAATTTTTTTTAACTATAAGCGGTTCACTTGTAATAACATAGAAAATGTACGAATGCTACTGCCCACGTCGCCCGACGGCGGTCGCGTGAGTACGACAAACGAGTTGCTATCTGCACTAGGACTATGAAATGTACCATAGAATGAATACATTTCTAATATTATCAGCTAGTGCATTTTACAATAGATTCATAGTTTCATATATATATTCATTTATACAGGCCTGAGGAGGGTTTAGAAAAGAGGTTAATATGTACCTCCTTACAAAACTTATTTTCTATTATTGAATCAATTCGAAATTTGAAAATTTGCGGGACTAGAAGCCCGGTGATCCCAGAGGGGAGAACTTAAGGAGTTGGAGCGAAGAAGCACCCTTTAGCTTCAGACCAAACGAAAGGGCGCTAATATTTATTAATATGCTAATATAATCCAAAAGATGCTGGGCCGAAGTCAAGTAGATACCTAACTTCGGCCCAGGATCTTATATCGCTTCATCTCCAGACCCAAGGTCTTTCATATAATATCAAGTTAGTGTGATATATATAGTATACCTTGGAGAGGATGAATCTATCAGCGGAGGGGTCCCTGGGCGCCGACACCTTGTACTTCATGGTGTGGAAGAACAGCACCGACATGATCTCCGCCATGGACGCGCATGATGTGGGGTGACTGCAACCAAACGTCGGGAGTCAAGCACGAGTAATTTTATGGTTCACACTACCTTCTGCCTGCGGCTTCACTCGCGTGTTACAACGATAAAATATAGCCTATATGTTATCCTGATTTTTTTAATATATTTTTGTAAATTTTCATTAAAATCTATTTAGTACCTTTTGCGTTAAATAGTAACAAACATCTATACTACCATGCATCCACACAAACTTCCACTTTATAATGTTAGTAGGATTGTTCATCTAGACTAAGTTCATATTAAGTTTTCTAACAAGTAAATAAGTCCTCCTAGTGTTAGAAAAATAGATTATCTATATAATCTTCGACAAGCTCGATGGCGCATTCGGTAGTGACCCTGCCCCATGCGCCAAGAGTTGTGGGTTCGATCCCCACCCAGGACAAACATTCGTGTGATGAATACTTGTGTTTGTTCTGTGTCTGGGTGTTAATATCCAATATATAAGTATAAATTAGTAATACCACTGTTGTTTCTGATATCCGTAACACAAGTGCTTAAGCTACTTACTTCGGAGTCAGATCAATGTATGTATAGTCGTTGAATATTATATATTATTATATAATATAAAATTGGTTCATCATTATTTTAATTCATTTGATCAACGTCCAAGTTTATTTTTTACCTGGGGAGACTTAACATAAAATGAAATACAAAAAGTATGTAAACATCAAGAGATTAATCGATTATTGAACATTCTGACATTACATTGTCAATATCGTCATTTGTTATGACAAGTTTGTCGTCAGTGGCTGTATGTAACAGGTACAGATGACGTCAAAAACGTAAAAGCCTCCATTCAAAGGTCATTATCGTAGACATAAACGCTAATTATAGCATAGATACTCTTACAAGAACGAAGTAAATTATTTTTTTAGGATCACGGTGACATTTCTTCTATTACTAATATTATAAGGAGGAAAGATTTGTATTTTTGTGTGTGTGTATGTTTGTAATGAATAAACTCAAAAACTACTGTGCCGATTTCAATAATTCTTTCACAATTGGAATGCTACATTATCCGGAAGTAATATAGGCTATATTTTATTCCCATATTCCCACGGGAACGGGAACTACGCGGGTGAAACCGCGGTTGCTAGTAATCAAATAAAGCCGTATTTCCTTCTCTTTGATGGTATAAAAAATCTTGGCAAATTTTAATACTTACAACACGGACTAGTAAAAAATAAGGACTCCACGCTATCATACTATAGCCTGAAGCCACGTTTATGCATGTGTGAGTTAGAGACTTAATGATACCAGATATCGGATATCTGTCATTTGGAGCACTTATTGTGTCAATGTGTGACATAAGTTGCGTGTCAAGGTGGAGCACTTGAGGAGCTTCAATGTCTAGTTAGTGGCGCGGAGTCCTTCTTTTTTTATTAGTCCATGACTTACAACCGTGAACTTGCCCACGTGGATTTCATTTCATAAAATAAATAGTAAACTTGATAATTCTTAAGAAAGTTGATAAGCGCTTAAATAACTTAAGTTAGATAGAAGCCCCAATATCTTTTTTGCACTAGAGCCCTCGACTATAAAACTCATCATCTTCCTAGCGTTATGTCCCGTGCTTAGACGGGGTCCGCTTAGACCATGATCCAGGATTTAACGAGTCTGGTAATTACATTGAAGCGACTGCCGATCTGACCTTCGTAACCCTAAGATAGGGGAACCAGACAATTGTTGGATGATGGTTACAAATCCAAAGTTGTTTGAATTTGCAGGTTTCATCACGATGTTTTCCTTCACCGTCGAGCTAGAGGTATAAATACGTACATAGACTTGAAAAATCCAAAGGTACGTGCCCGGGTTTGAACCCGCACTCCTTGGTTAAGAGGCGCGTGTCCTTACCATTGAGCTACCACTGCTATAAAACTGCGTTACTTTAACAACGTTTTATTAATGAATATCGCATGTTTATCATAAAGTTTTCACCTAACGTTGTCATGACATTGTCAAGGTGACAAGGCTGATAATATAATGACAGATTGATAATGACCCCGAAAATAAGAAACAGTGACGTGACAATCATTCGACGAAATTCTGCGGTCAGTAATGTTTTAAAATTATTTCTAACTAGTTTCATTCCGCGGCTCACTCACGTGGTACATCGACAAAACACAGCCTATATGTTATTTGGATGTATAAGCTATATTAATATAAGGTTTCATTCAAATCGCAAACATCCATCTATCTATCCATCCATACAAACTTTCGCGTTTAAGTATATTATACTATTAGTAGGATTACGTTATGTACTATCTTTTCTACGGTTTCATTCGTTGTTAATATAGATTTTGTCAATCCAATTTGTTTCAATTGACTGGCCCGATGGTCGAGTGGTCAGAGACCCTGGCCACGAAACCGAGGGTAGCGGGTTCGAATCCCGCTAGGGGCAAATGTTTCGTGTGATGAACATGGGCATTTGTACTCGAGTCATGGATGTTTATAAACGTATTTAAGAATATCTATCCGTTCACCTAGTTTCCATAGTACAAGCATAAGCTTAGTTTGGGACTAGGGAATTGGTGTGTCAGTCTGGAGAATTTATGAATTTTATTTCACTGGAAGACTGTCTAAACTTAGCTAGACCCTTTTTCTGTTGATCTGAGAGCTAGACATATTCACTTGTTTGCGAAACATTAGTGATGTTTTCTTGCATCTCTTTCCACTTCAGTTCTAAAGAACAACGACATTGACCTATGGATGTAATAACAAACCTAATCTTTGTTTAGGATAACCTACTCAATGGTCTGCTCTGCATGGTTAGGTCATATTTTTATTTTTTGTTAGTAATTATAAATTTTTATTATTTTATTTCATACCAGGCCCACTTTGAAACATGGTTCAAAGTTAAATATGTTGAAAAGAGTAACTACCGAGTTTCTTGCCGGATTCTTCTCGGTAGATGCAACATTCCGAACCGGTGGTAGAATCATCATATCTCTTTTAACTGTTTTTGACGACTTATAAGTGTTTCTTTGAAACCTATATAAATAAAGAAAATTTTGACTTTGACTTTGAATATTTACAATGTTTAGTGTTTAGTCAATGAAAAGACCTAGATACACGTTATCGTAGGTTAAATATTCCAAGATGAATTATCGAGTATCTTTAGACGCTTTTTATCGAGTATCTTTAGACATGCATTGGCTTTACGAGTCAAAGTGTGACTAGTTGGGAATGATTTTAGAATGGTCTCCCAACGTGTCACAGTGTGGTGTGACTGGTTGGGAATTATTTAAGAAAGATCTCCCAACGTGTTACAGTGTGAATAGTTGGGAATCATTTTACAAAGTTCTCCAAACGAGTCAGTGTGACAGGTTACAGTGTGACTCGTTGGGAACAACGGAACATGTGGTGATCCCCTGGGGTGTTATACACGTGTGGGTGGGTGTCATGGGATAATTAGTATACTTTTTATATCTACTTCTCTTTTTTACTTCAAAACTGTTCATAATAGCAGCAAACCAATTTTCTAGGTCCAAATTAATAATAATGTGCTAGTGTTTATACATCTATGTCATGCATGATTAATGTTAGTCATTACATGATCATTTGTTCCTCTCGGGATTCGAACCCTAATCGCGCTAATCTCAGGAACAACTGGCCCGTTTTGAAAAAAACCTTCAGTGTTAGATAGCCCATTTATCGAGGAAGGCTATTGGCTATATAACATTCACCATAAACGCGAGTTAAACCGCGGGCACAGCTATGTACATACAGTATCGTTATAAAGTCAATAATTTATAAACCAAATAACCTGGCCGGATATTTTCTTAACACACAAACACCTATAGGAGACCATATCTTATCATGCAATGGGAACATGTTTTATACACAACTTAATTCAGTAGGCATGCTACACGATAGTGGAGGTCAAATGTTGCATAACAACCGTCTCATCGTTGCACATGGTGTGCTAAATATCCTATAGTTATAACGTCAGTCTCAAAGTATTTGACGTAGTTAGCACAAGGTCTAAAAACGGTCCAAAGGTAAGAAACATTATGCGAACAGTTACGTCATAACAAAAGTGAGTACTTGACTTGTAGATTTGTATCTTTAACCGACTTCAAATAAGGAGGAGGTTCTCAATTCGTCTGTATGTATAATTTTTTTTTTTTTTATGTATGTTCACCGATATTTCCGTCAATTATAGACTATAGATTTTTTTTTTGTTGGATAGGGTTTATACCTACTCAAAGTATTTCGCAATGTGCTATGTTGGTCTGGGACTCGGAAAGAAATGTACCAACTGTACGTAGCTGTCTTTGCCTAGCATGTCGTAAAATTGGTTTGTGATTATGTAGACGAGTTAGCCATTTTTTCACAATTTTATTTTTAACCCAAGTCAATTTTATTTTTCGCAACCTGTTTCAGGATTGCGGGCGTAAAGGAATGTATGTACAAACTAGCTTCTGCCGGCGGCTTGGCTCGCGTGGTACGTCGATAAAACATATCACACACACATACACATAACATCACGCCCATAATCCCCGAAGGGGTAGGCAGAGTCAAAGGGGCAGCATGCCCCTTCAACCACATTTAGCCAAAAATAAAGCCGGCCTGGGTTAAATAGAAAATAGTGAAAAAGCAGTGACAAGCGGCTCACCTGTCGCCTACACAATCACACACCCAAAATCCGATATACCATTAGTCGCCTTTTACGACATGCTAGGCAAGAACCACAGTTGGCATATTCTTTTTAAGTCCCAAACCAACATGGGACAGTGGGCTGGGTTGGATGGAAAGCTATGAAAAAGGAGTGACAAGTGGCTAGCTCGTCGCCTACTCAGTCACATACCCAAAAGCCCGTAAACCATTAGTCGCCTTTTACGACATGCTAGGCAAGAACCACAGTTGGCACATTCTTTTTTTTTTGTCCCAGATCAACATGGGCCAAGTCCCAGACCAACATGGGATAAATAAAAACATATCCTATATGTTATTCGGGTGTATGAGCTACATTATTCTAAAGTTTCATTAAAATCCATTTAGTAGTTTTTGCATGAAAGAATAATAAACATCTAAACAAACTTTCGCATTTATAATATTAGTAGGAGCAAAGCTTTTATCATCACAAGATATAAAACAAAGGTTACCACTGCAACTGATGGAGTGATTCATGAACAACATTTTCTACCCATGCAGAGACAAGCTAGTCTATATTCAATTTAAGAGGAAAAAAATTATTAAAGAAGAACTTTAAAACTATAACACTTTTATAACTACATTACCCAGAAGACTATGTTCTACATTTTATTGAAAGACATTCTGTGACAGACCCAAGATACAAAGAGGCAAAGTCACGGTCAGACGCTACTGAATTTTAAATTTATAATAATAATTTTCACATTGCTCATAAAAATAACATTACAGATTTAATATTATATGATTCATAATTAAGTAGGTAGTCACCTACATAAATAACATACTCTGTTAAGTAACACATTCAATTATACAGCCGCTGACTTAGATTTATTTTTTAAGGATTAAAATTTTCCATATAACCCAGCTCATTGTCCCATGTTGGTCTGGGACTTAAAAATAATGTGCCAACTTTGTTCTTGCCCAGCATGTTGTAAAAGCTGACCAGTGGTATATGGGATTCATCATCCTCTTGCCCTTCTCCCAGTTCATCTGGGGTCGGCGCAGCATGTCTTCCTTTTTCATACGTAATGGTATATGGGATTGTGGGTATGTATTTGTGTAGGCGACGAGCTAGCCACTTGTCACTACTTTTTCACAATTTTTTCATCTAACCCGGCCCAGTTTTGTTTTTGGCTGAATGTGGTTAAAGGGGGCCTGCTGCCCCTTTGACTCTGCCTACCCCTTCGGGGATTATGGGCATGATGTTATGTATGTGGATTTCAGAATTAAGCTGTAGGAAAATATTATCCTGTACGAGTAAATCAAATGAAAAAACAAACATGTGCTAAAATAATATATTATGTTTGCATTTTTTATGCAAAGATATTAAATAAGGACCCTCTTCAACATTTCTTTAATAAGAAAAACTTAATTCTTCATATATTTGTGATTTTGTATTAGCATTAAGTATAGGAGTAGGACTGCCACATATTGGACTTAGAGCTTAACCTTACTTGTTTTCAAGTTCAACATTTGCATAAAAACATCGTACTTTTACTAATGAATGCAGCCTGCAATGTAGCTATTGTTTTAGTAAGTGTTATTTTAAATTAAATACTGTTTCTACAATATGCATGCAAATATTCATTTTTGTTAAATCTGGATATTGATAAGACATAACTGAGAAAAAGTGAGGATCAATGGCACTTCTTTAACAACAGTTTGTTAACATTATTTGCTATATATCTGTCTAAAAATTAAACAAACATTGCTGATTCATACCCATGATATAAAAGAAGCCCCAAGTCGGCAACATTTTGTCATATTTCTTTCCATGATAATCTAGAACATTTGTTAAAAACAAGTAGGTACTTATTTTGTTAACAGGTAGGTAGTCATTTGATCTATAAATGTCCTACATTTAGCCTTTTAGAGTTCATTGCCACAGATATCAGATAATATTGACATAATAATGTTATTATTGCTTGCTTGGTGGCCTTGAGACAATCTCTAAGAGATCACGTGGTACGCCGATATAACCTAATGGGTAGGTACTGTTTATAAAAGTATAGGTACAAATCTACATCAAATATTTTATTTCTACTAAATCTGTTTATGCAATAAACTGCAAAAATTACCATAAATTACACTAAACATAAGTGCATACTATAAAAAGATGTAAGCATAGAGCAGCATAGACTTGCTAGACAGGCGGCCAATTTCATAAAAAAAATAAACATAATGCATGCTCCAATTTCATGCTTCAATAACTGTAAACTAACTTTTCTAGTTAGTTTCATGTAAGAACAGAACACTGGTAATAAGATTCCAGTAGGATACGTACTCCTAACCTTCATTAGACCTTCATGGTAGCGGCTAGAGAATATGAGGTTATGTTAACCACTCACCCGGATTTTGATGCATTTGTGGCGACGATGCTGTCGATTCTTAGTTTGTTGGCGATGTCTTTTAGAGCTTGGATGTCTACGTTCTTGTCGCCCTTCATTTTTCTGGGAATTTTTAAGAACTTTTGTGGTAAATAAAAAGGCACCGCGTTCGCGACCGGTCACTCACCCGCCGCGCGATTCAATGTGACAATGACAGACTGTCAAATGCTACGCGAGCGAGTCCACAAATCATACGTTCCGTTCCACACATGTAAATTAAATTGAATTAAAACGGTTTTCGACATTATTCTGCCGGTAGAGTACAAACTTACTTATCTTTAATATAGCGATTATAGATTAAAATATATATAGAGATATCATCACGCCCGTAATCTCCGAAGGGGTAGGCAGAGTCAAAGGAGCAGCTAGACCCCTCAGCTAGATTAAAATTATAACTTTATGTTTTAAACGCTCACAAAACGAAGTCTGCCATTATAATTTAATAAATATAAATCGTTACATACATAGATAAGAGGAGAAACATTTTCAAATAGATGCCTTATTTTAAACTTAGTAATTTAATATTAAACGCAATCCTTTCACTAAATAATAGGCGTATACTTACTTAAATAAAAATTATAATGAATTTAATAGTACCAGTTATTGTAGTAGAGAAGTAAAAAATAAAAACTTTGTGTATTTAGTTTACTTTCAACCGCTGAATCTAAGACTTTGAGAGGGTGATTGATGAGGTAACGGATGTGTAACAAGAACATGGCCAGCGCGGGCCGCACTAAAAACAAAATGAGCGAAGTTTGCGGGGCAAAAAGTTTTCAAGTCCGCCATCTTAGCGAAGCGTTGTCCATTGCGCGGTGTGATAGCAGAACATATTAGCATGTGATATAAGAAATTAAGATATTAAATACGTTAAGCGTGTTTCAGCTGCATTACAAAACTTTATCTACATCTTGATTAAAAATGTTTGAGCTTTTGCTCACGACTTCATCCGCATTTAAATAAACAAAAATATTTTTTGAAAATCCGGTGTGAATGGTGGTTTATTCCACGCAATATGTCACGGAAACCCCCAGATGGCAACGATCGTGGAAAATTTAATTAGCTAAAGTTACTCCTTGTAACACTATTTGAGATTAACGTACCAATAGACACAACCACTATTTCTCTAAAAGTCGGTACCATAAACCCTAATATTATGAATTTAGTAATAATCTGCTATTACAAACCGACACTTTAACTTTATTTAATATGTATAGATAGATATTAATATTTGTAGGTAGAGATAGGTATTTGCAGGTATAGTCCTATAGTGTGGACTTGGGGAGCCCAGATCTGCGCCCGAAGAATGACCAATCGGTAGTGGACCGATTTCCCTAAGCCCTGAGCCTAACACACCCTTGTAGGCCGAACCTAGGTTTACTTAGATGGCGCGTAAAGGCATTCCTCACGTTAAAAAAAAGGCATTTGCAGACATGCCTCAAACTAAACATTTAATAAAATACAGAGATAAAAATAGTACTTAAGTTGGGTACCTACCTATAAACATGTGATCAATCTTTGTAACTGATCGATTTTATGTAAACAGGACATAAGTATGTACCCACTTAATAATAGAATAAGGTACTAAAATACATTCAGGGCTATTTTGGCGTACCGGAAAATTATTTTTTTATGTATTTAGCAACAACCAAAAGAAAAGGAATGTGAGTCCTTCAGTGCATTATTTCATTACGTTTGCCGGTTTTAATATTATTGAGCCGTTTAATTTTATTGATACTTATTTCAGCATTATTTTACTACTGAAACAATGTCTACGCGAGCACGAAGTCGCAAGCTGCCTATAGAATGTACATAAGACTTTTTTAATTTCTACGCTTCTAAAATCTGATCAGGATCTGCGCAACTGTGACACACCGAGTCCACGAGACAGGGCTCTCCTAGGGACTCACAGGTTCAGATCTCCTGTATTGCTGCTTCTGATCTACTTATACTCAGTAGCATAATGTGGACCAATATAGACGTGGGTGAAGCTTCATCGGCGAGGCCCTTTGTCTTCGCTCTCAAATCTACCCAATACTTGAGGCCCCTGTAAGTCCAAGGCCCACCGCACTCACTACTTAAGCCAGTCAAAACGATTCTACCCAATTTAGAGATGCTAATATTAAGGTTAAATTAAGAAATTACATGAAGTAGCAAATTATAGTTAAATAAACGCTCGGCAATACTGTTAGCCATAAATATATATATATGTAAATATACCTAAATATCATTGCCTATCTGTGCTATCGTACTAAATGTCGTTATATCTAAGACAAATGTACATAGGTAGATTATAAGTAGGAATAGATTGTTCTGTCGATGGTAGTTTAGGGGTAGGTGGAATTAAATTTTTAATAGTATTATCTATAATATAAAAATGAATTGCTGAATGTGTTGGTAAGCGCAAATCTCGAAAACAGCTGAACCGGTTTCGCTAATTCTATTTTAGTTGTGTTTGTTATTATCAGGTGAAGGTTCTTATGAAAGAAAAAAAAGTTGCAAGAAAAAAAAAATTGTTATTAAAAATCCGAGAACGGGGCGTTACGAAGTGCGTCGGGTCAGCTAGTTTAAAATATTTTAAATGCGTAAGTGACTTTGTTCTCTTTTTGCTCTTGATCTAGGTACGCATTATGGATTGGATTAATGCAGTCATTTTCCGGAATAAAATAACACCTAATTAATAACATGTTAAATCAAGAAACAGCTAAATATTTTTTATTCATCCATTTGCGAAACTCTTCGCAATCGTCACGCCGAAAATAGCAAGCTAACGTTACGAGCGGGCAATATCATTGATGCGATACGATCAAACGCCTGTGATATTGTATTGATACAGAAACGTACGTGTCCGATAGCCGATATATTCACCAATCTGTCTTGATACAAACAATGACTTTTATTTCTTAGCTGTAAAGCCTATTTTGCATTGATTCCTATGCCAAGGGCCCTGGAAAAAGTTTACGATAAAAAGAGGGTGGCTATTCTAAATCGCGCTGACGAATCATAGCTGGACCTTCACTTCACCTGACTGTGTTGGCTGAATGGGGACGTGACTTTGTTTCGGCGTAACATTGTTGAACACATAAGAAATTGATGCAAGACACGCCGAGAATGAGAATGGCAGGATGGTAAATGTATTGGAGGGATATCCGGGAGAGAATACTCTGATGGAATCTGAACGTTTGATGTCTTTGATTGAATGGTCGTGTACATAGTAAAAAGGTTTGTATGTCAGTAAACGGGAAGGATCATGAAAATTTACCAGTTTTTTATATTACCTACATTTATTCAAAGTTATCTACATGGGTATGTACCTACATCTGTTTCTATAATTCCATAAGAGTTAAGTGAAATAAATAGATTAATAATATAACCAAAATAAAATAGTATGAAAAGCGAGTTCTACTCTTTTCTTTATTTACTTATTTTTTTCAAATAAGTATTACTTTGTAGTAAGGTTTGACAAAATTGCTATATTATTTTTGTAGGCGCTTATAACAACACTGACCAGAAAGAATAATTATTGTTATAAAAGCATCAATCATAAATAAAGACCATGTCTACATTGTATATCGGTTGACCGTTGTCCGCCCTTTGGCATAAAGACACGCGCCAAAAACGCTGGGCAGAACAAACGCAACAACAGCGGCGGATAAATAAATATAAAAACAATAAAACTGTTGTCTATGGCCGGGAAAATGGCCGCGCTGGGCAGGGGCCGGGTAGGGCGGCCATATGGGTCGGGAACTATCGGACTTTTATGTCAGAATTTTAAGATAAGAGCATTTTTTTTTTTTTTTTTTTTACTTTGGGAACTCCCACGAGCCGTCACCCCCTGGACGGGGTTCCAGAGGGCGGTGTGTCGGACTCGAACCGACTAAACCCCAAGGTGGCCTCCAGCGGCGCATTTCCGGAGGAGCCTGTATCACCACTGTCGGGACTATACGACTGCTCCTCCGGTGATGCGCATGCCGCGCTACGCGGCCCACCTCGCGCGGCGGTGGTCGATGCTGTGCAGCCCACGACAACACTCGTCGGATGCACAGCACCAAGCACGCGCGCGCGTCGAGACATGCCAGGCCACCCAGCATGTCTCAACCACTCCGCCCAGGGTTCGGACGCCAATCATCCCCGTGACCGGCGTCGTGGGCCCACTCTCGCGATGTGCTCTCTGCTAAGCCAGAGGGGCACGCGGAGAGCGTCTCGTCGAAGGGGCCGCCTTCCGCCCGGCGACCCAAATTGAGGGCAGAGCCCTGTCGTCGCAGAGGGAGAGCATCGATCCCTCTACTCACAAGGGGGACGCTCGATCCCTCTGCGACCCACCACAACGCGACCCAGCGCGCCCCTGTCGGGTTGCCGAGGATAGGGAGGCGAGCAACGACAACACTCAGCTCCTCCTCTTCCTCGGCAACACTGGTCCGGCCGCAGGGAGCCTGAATACGGGCGGACCGACGCAACTGCTCGTTTGCTAGTCGTGCAGTTGCGGCTCACCTCGGGGTCCCTTTTCGCTTCAGCCCTGTCACGTCAGGGCCTACTAAGCCCCCCCGGTACGACAAACCGAGGACCCCGGCGGGGGGGAAGATAAGAGCATGGAGCAAGGTTGCTTAAGTCTGGGATTCAACAATAATATCAACTGTGCTCTAGGCAGGAACACAGTTGATATCTAAATTTTTTTTTTATCTGCATGTCGTAAAAGGCGACTAATGGTGTATTGAGCATTAGGTTTTTAGGTTTAGGCCATGTAAGCGAGGAGCTAGCCCTAAGTTACTACTTTTTCCCAAATTTCCGTCTTGCTCAAAATAATATAATTTTCGTCTCAATTGTGCTTTATGGAGCTTTTTTGCTACTTTGACTTTGCCTATCCTTGCGGGAGTTATGAGCGTGATGATATTTATATGGACAGTGAAGTCACAATACCTTCTAAATCCAAACCTTCATTCCATGTGAAATTTATTTAGGTCTAATTAAATAAATAAAAACATCAAAATGCTCATGAAATGTATGCTATTTTTTTTTTAGAGACGTACCCATCATTTTCCGAAACCGTGGCCACGTTAGGCGGGGGCACCACCGTCGGCAGGCGGGGAGGGGGGCTGATGTTCTGTTTTCAAATTCAATTGGGCTCTGTCCCGGGGCGATCTTTCTCCTTGCAATTCAGAATTGAATATCAATCGAACGATTGGGCTAAAGGAAGGTGTGGATATGACTTGGTCATTTTAATATTTGCGTTGGAGTTAACTAGGGCACTATTTATTGTATGTTGATTATCATTAGGATTATTGTGTATCGTGTATCGATTCATAAGTATCTAGTTGTAATATTACTGGAAGAAAAAAAAAAATACACCATCCTGATATAGTTCATATGCTGCTTCTGACCTCAAACTTTAAGTAAATAGTGTGTTGGACATGTCCAGTCTACTTATGTATTAAAATATTGTATATTTTCGAACGTAAGTAGGTACTAACCATAATTCTCTACATTATAACGTCGAATGCACACTTATTATCACATCTTAGTCATATTGGGCTTTATTACAAAAAGTGAATAGTGCCTATTATGATTACACCCATTCTAGAGATCAACCGAATAATTGGAAATGTTCTCACAGTAAATCTAAAAACTATAATGATGATTTTGAAATTGTTTGTTACTAACGTTGATTGAAACATTATTAAAAATTATGGAAAATCATAAAATATTTTCCATATTATATACACATTAACCCTATCTGTGTAGGTACTTACAAATTCAAAATATATCTACGTTTAGACTAATAGATACAGTCGCATCCACGCTAACCCTTTTCACGTATTGCCGCGGTCAGCGCGCTATACGTTCGAAAATTGTAAAAGGGCGAAACTTCTTGAGCAGTTCTCAGTTCGTTCGGAAATTGTATCATTGAACTATAGATGCGACGAGGCGTGCGGGGATACGAAATGCCGCCAATATTTTAGACGCATGAGGGAAATCTGTACAGAGGGAAAGCTACGGCGATAGGATTGATTTCGTAGCTACGGATATGAAGCTCGTAGCACAGATACTTTGCACTCATTTAAGTTTTAAAAATATTTGTTATGCTTGCATGATCAATTAGTAATATATTCGCCGAGTTAATCAATTATAGTACTTACTGATCAACTCGGCGAATTCTTAATTTCATTATCCATCATGGATTCAATTTCAGGTGAACATATAATGTGCTCTATGATTGGCAGTTAGATATAGGTACATAGTTAAAATTATTGTCCATTTGTAAGTGACCATCACTTGCCACCACACTGAAAACTTTACTACTATTGGTTATAACAATAAAAAACTCTGCGTGATGTTTATCAATTTGTTCTTTCAAAAATAACCATTTTTTTTTTGCCTCTATTTTCACGAGTTTTTTCTGAATTAGTAGCCAGGTTCGTTGGTCATTTACATGAATATAAAAACTCCTTTCATCTAATCACTGGTCTAAAAACTTAAATATCTAATGTTTGCATACGCCATTTGCTAACAAATAAAAAAACTTTATTATTCTTTTGCGGCTTTTCCTTTAATTTTAAACAAATTAAAGCAGTTCCTTGATATTATTACAAAGAAAAAATCTATTGTACACATTTTATTACCTATGATATTATCCTTCTGTACAACTACGATTCATGCGATTTCAAATCGCCTTATTCTGATTCCACTTGTAATACATTCCGTTCAATATCTGTGGAATAAGAAGCGTGTAAACATAGAATAAATAAATAACAAAATAAACAGGCTTTGATCTGTCTGTGGATCCATTTCTCGAGATTGGAAACGAATTACAATGACAAAGGTGGCATTTTGGGGGATTGTTTTGGGATGTTGGTATTTTTTGTTGTTTCTACGGATTGAATTAAGTTGCTCTTCGTTGGTTGATGCTTAATCTTTATTTATAGAACTGGGCAGCGGGGATTTTCTTTTATAATATAATAATATCAGTGTTGAGGAAAATCATCAGATTGTCTGTCAAAAACCATAGATTTAGAATTTTTTGACTACGCAACTACTGATTTCAGTCAATGCCATAAATAATTATTCAAAAGTATAAAAAAACGTTTTAAATACCTATATTATTAGTATACAACTGAATCAGTCGATAATGTAAAAGTGCGTCTTTGACAACACTATTTTTAGCTCACACATAGACGTCAACCAACACATGCTTAAATTTATTTTGGTCATGTCTCCGAGCCGTCTTTGTGTATCTTGTACATCCTAAATCTATGGTCAAAAACGGTTCAATTTCAGAAATTTCACACTATGTTATGTAAGTTACTTTGATGAGATTTATCAACTACTATCTGATGCAATAATAACCAGAATCATTATTTTAGGATCGTTTGGTGGATTTCAATTATGGCAATGTTTTCCTGCTAGTTTGTATATATACTTATAACAAATAAATTGGAAAAAAAAATGAAAAAATCTATAAGTAACAAATTTATATACATTGCATTAAAAGTGCATTCACGAAAAATTATAAATCAAATCTAACCATGTATTATACGATAAATTTTAATAAAACAAACCAAATTCGATTACAGCATTATTAAACATCGTCAAACGTAACGCCGAATAGCAATAAACGCGATAACTAGATCAATTAGCGCGCATCGATCACGCGCTATCCCGCTGACGTGATTAGCGTGTCCGACACGCCGCGGGACGGGCGACGCGTGCACGCACGCCTCGCGGGTCGCGTGCTAGGACTTAGTTGAAAACGTATTGATGTAGAATGTTATTAGTGGTGTAAGTTAAGGTTTAATTTTTAATATGGCTGGTCACATTTATTTTAAACAGGGTTTTTATATACTGTCATAGGTCGTTCTCTCTAAATATGTTCTTTACCTAGCATGACGTAAAAAGCGACTATTGGTACATAAAGCTCGATGGCGCATTCGGTAGTGACCCTGCCCCATGAGTTGTGGGTTCGATCCCCACCCAGGGCAAATATTTGTATGATAAATACTTGTGTTTGTTCTGTGTCTGAGTGTTAATATCCAATATTTAAGTATTTATTTGTTATACCACTGTTGATTCTGATATCCGTAACACAAGTGCTTAAGCTACTTACCTCGGAGTCAGATCAATGTATGTGATGTCGTTTGATATTTATTTATTTATATATTATGTGTTGGGTTTGCGATTGTAGGTGACCACTCTTCGCTACTGTTTTATAATTTTCTATCAAACCCTGCTCAATTTTATCTTTGGCTAGAAGTGTTAACAGAAGTATACCTACTGCTACTTAAATTTTGTCTACCTCTTTATGGATAAGTCTTTTGACGTGTCGTGATGGTACGAACGCCAAAAGCACACATTTTTCAAGCTAATTATTATCAAAACACAAATATATATTGTAGCTCCGGCAGGAGGAACTTTAATCTCTATATATGATAGCACGCGGAAAAAAGCTAGTGACTATATCAGAACTAATATAACAGACTATCTATTAATTTAGTTATTGTAATACGGTCATAGTGCAATGCAAATATGTATAACACAAAACGCGAGTTCCTTAATCTCCAATTTTAACAATAATTCCCTCGCGATTACTATTTGTTTGTAGTAACGGATCAGCGTACACGCAGGTCGCGTGGACGCCACGCGTGTTTCCCGCGTGACACGTGAAAGTCACGTGTCTGTCACGTGCGTTTAGCGGGCGGTTTAATTAAGCGTGTAGGGTCAAATTGTTGTGTTAGATGTTTTGAATGGCGTTCGTTGTATAACATGGTTGTAATCATGGGGTGTGAGGTTGTTGACTTTTGTGTTTAGATAAGGGGTTAGTAGCCGTCATCGACTGTTCGGTGATATTAATAAACTTACGTTAGCATACTGATACCACATTATTTTAAGCAGTGGTATATGGTAATGTATCGTAATGTATAGGTGAACAATTTGAAATTTGGTTACTGTAATTCCAAATAATATAATCGTCATTAGGTTTTAAAATTATTGGATACTAGTAGCACCCCGCGGTTTCACCCGCGTAGTTCCCGTAGTTAGTTAACGTTACTACTACTACTAACGTTACTACGTAATACGGGGATAAAATATAGCCTATATGTTACTTGCTAATAAAGTAGCTTTCCATTGGTGAAAGATTTTTTCAAATCGGTCTAGTAGTTTCGGAGCCTATTCAATACAAACAAACAATCAACTCTTTCCTCCTTATAATATTAGTATAGATTAGTTAAATTAGGGTTTTTACTTGACGTTGTATGTGTATGTATGTTTATGTATGCATGGGTATACGTAGGGGGGTCATCCCCCCTGGACCCCTGGACCGCAAAAGTTGCATACACCCATGTGTGTGGGTATACAATGGAAAATGGTGATTGGTTGAGAATTGTATAGTTTGGTTTGATCGAGTAACGTTTTGCAATAATCGCTCTTGTGATGCGGAAATCAACTGCCAATACTACTGATGTGTAGTGGGTTCCATTATTTAATTTTTAATAATTAATTTATATTTATAGAAGCCATATTAAATTTTGTACAGCTCCAAGACAATCAATTATGGTATATGCTTAAGTTACCCAATTCAAATGAAACAGTAATTTACCAACCAGACATAACTTAAACTTAACGTATACTTATTAAACCCCATGAACTGTAATACCATCTTAGTTATACGAGTATAACACCGCTAATACTCACTAGCGGAGTACAGTCGCGTGGAAAGTTGTTCCGATGGAGAAAGAGGCCATCTTTCTTGTCTTGAGAGTCTTACCAACTCACGCTATCAATTCTGTATCAAGCGTGTGGCAGGTACAGGCATGCACAGAAGTGTTTACATGTGTGATTTAGTTGGTTTACTGGTTAACTTTACATATATTATGTTGAAAAAAATACTGCTATATACAATAGCTAGGTCCTGTAGCTGGGTTTAAATATATCTTGTAAATGTGATAGTCGCTTGACAAGCAATTAAAATTTAACTATAACATCATCAAAAAATAAACAAATAAATCTAAATGAAAACAAACAATAGATTAAATTAATTTTGTCTTCCGCTGGACAGAATTTGATAAAAAACATCTCAATTTAAATGATCACTTAAATTTTAATTTTAATTCTATCACACGTTTTTATCAACCGTGCTATTAAATATTCTACGATTCTACTGATCTAAAATAGCCCTAGCAAAACAAGAACTTAAAATTCCTTATCATTTTTTCTTTTAGAAGATGGTGCTAAGAGCCGTAATAACCGTAGAGCTTACATGAAAAGGATTATGAATGTTAAAGCGAGTGAGGAGTGTAAGGACCGTACCGTATAGCATTCGGTTCTCTCTGCCTATCCCGCTAAGAAAATTGCGTAAAGCTAACTGACTTTTGCTATCGATTGTACTTCCAAATTATTCAAATATCTATCCACCCGCAAATAGTGAGGGTGTCACACTCGTCCTCGCAAAAACTTGGCCGGCTCGCTGCCGGGCGACTTGGCAACTGGGGCGGGCCTTAAGTGGCCCTTAATTTATTGCCTATTATCATTGTTTGCCTATTTAGGGCAACGCTATTTGTCTTTCTAGTCTACTTAGCATACCTAAGTATATAATAAGTATATTCATATATGGTAATTTGGAATAAATAGTGACATGGGTTGGATTCCTACCTACAGAAAGGATTCTTTACTACAGCAGCTGAAATGAAATATGAAATATCTTAAGTAGCATTTAAAATAGAGAAAGAAAGGAAATTACGCCTTAAGTGGCATGCGGAATATCATATTTAATTTATTACTATAATTATAATAAATAAATAAATAAATATCAGACTAAATCACATACAATGATCTGACTTAGAGCTTAAGCACCTGTGTTACAGATATCAGAATCAAAAGTGGTATTACAAGTATATACTTAAATATTGTATATTAACACCCAGACACAAAAAAATCACAAGTATATATCACACGAATGTTTGTCCTGGGTGGGGATCGAACCCACAACTCTTGGCGCATGGAATTATATGTATATACTACGTGGTACACATCACGATCTGAAAGTTATTGTCTTAATTACTTAAGCTGTGAAAACTCTATGAGACTTAACCCAAAAAATAATATCTCAGCATTACTTTTTATACTTATTAACTACTGTCAGTGTAAAGGTAAAAAAATTGGGATGTTGACACCATTTATATTTAATTTTGAAATATCAATTCTGAAAAAGAAAGTATCGTAGTATGCTGTTAAGCCTTATCGATTTTGTATCATATTGAGTTTAAGATTTTTAATTTTGCAAAAACTGCTTAATATTAAGTCAGTTGACTATACAAACTACTAACGTCACACGTTGACAAGCCCATACAAAATCTATGAAGTGATTTCGTTTTGACAGCTCTTAATAAGTATCTCAATTGACTAGCCAGTCAACATCCCGATTATACATTTAAAATTAGTCTGTTACAATTTTTATTTAGGTGAAAGGCGAAAGGTGTGTGCCAGGATTGTAGCAAATGGTTATAATTTATAACAAATAAATCTCTAGACTGGCACACCAATTCCCTAGTTCGAAACTAAGGTATGGATACTAGGTGAACGTATAGACATAATTACATCCATGACTTGAGTACAAATAAATATCCATGTTCACCACACGAAACATTTGCCTCTAGCGGGATTCGAACCCGCGACCCTTGGTTTCGTGGTTAGGGTCTCTGACTGACTCGACCATCGGGCCTGTCGAAGGATATGACTTCTGCCTACTGCCAAGGGGAATATGCGTGATGGTAAGTATGTAACAACTTATTTTGGAATCGAGCTCCTTGTGTTTTCCATTACGATCAAAAAAATTAAAAGCTCCGTACATGTTCATAACTTCACACAAACTTGGGACTTACGTGGTGCAGTCCAATTTATGGCTAGATTGGTTCCCATAGAGCCGAGTTTTATGTCATAATCGCGCTAAGAGGTTCCGTACAATATGTATAAAAATTTACGCCCGTACCACCTGGCGTCCGCTATCAAAACACTGTGTTCCAATGTAGTCTTTATCGTAACGCCATAAGGTTCAATAGTAAATGCTACTTTGACTTAGGTTTTGAGTATTTAGTTCTTGACATGTACTGTACTCGTATGTTTGGTTTATTTGATGACACATATGTACTGACTTTATACAGCAAGCCAAATTAATTTTAAAACATAAATAAGTTAATGCATATGTTATATATTACTGGCCCGTTGGTCGAGTGGTCAAAGACCCTGCCCACGAAACCAAGGGTCGCGGGTTCGAATCCCGCTTTCGTGTGATGAACATGTACAATTGTACTCGAGTCATAGATGTTTATAAACGTATTTAAGTATGTCTATCCGTTCCTAGTATCCAAGCATAAGCTTAGTTTGGAACTGGAGAATTGGTGTGTAAGTCTGGAAAATTAATTTATTATTTATATATCAGCTATCAAGCCATGATAATGTAGGTTAACAATAAACCAAGATTTCAGAAGTATAACATTGGAGTATTATCGATGCCTTAAAGGAAGGAGAATCCCATATAATATATTTTTTGGTTATACACGGCAAACCAGTTTGCGAGCTGTATATCTGATTTCTTTGACATTGACGTTTCTTATCAATAAAACACCGGTGTTAAGTGTTTTGCATTAATACTACTACTTTCTACTTTCATTCAGAAAAGTACTGTACTCCAACGATAGAAAAAATAACTAATCTTACGCAGCCAATAAAACCGTGGTATGAAATTATTTATCCTGTAAAATTATCGATCATACAGCAAGGTCTCCACCGTGGTCTCCACTGAGCCGAAGATGAGATGAATAAAAAGTAAGTCGTTATAAATCATTATAAAAAAAACTGTATTCTAATTTGTTTGTCACACACATGATTAACAAAGCCCAAGTTTGTACTGTTTGAGTGCTAAGTCCTGTTCGCCGATGGAGTGCGCCGAAACAAATAAGTGCAGGTTCTGAATTAACCTCGCCGGGTTACGGCCGCCCCGTAACTGCGTTATGCCTTGTATTATTATAACTCCACGTAGATCCACGCATTTAGACGCTAGAATAGGTATGGAAAAAGTGAAGGCATGCAATGAAAGGAAAAACAATAGCGCATGGCGGAAGTGAAGGCTGGTAAGTAGATAAAACAAATTTAGTCAGAACATACATATTACGGCTGCAATCTGCAGAGTAGGCAGAGTTAACGGACAGCTGGCCCCTGAACCACATTCAGCCAAAAAAAAACTTTGCTGGATTAGATCGAAAATTGTAAAATGCTAGTGACAAGTGGCTGGCTCGTCGCCAAAATACTTACATGTTAGTATTTTTTTTAAATTTATACACCACTACATACCTATTATAAAACAAAGTCTGTGTTAATTTTTATTTCTATTACAACGTTTTACAATTAGTGTTGTACCTTTTACTCTCATCATAATCACAACTAAGCTGTTTTCTACTTGAGTAAGACAATATGTTTGTGGATTTCACCCGAGAGCTCAAAAATGCCGATATCTCGTGAGACATCGAGTTTGCTATCTCGCCCCGACATTGCATTCCCTATCACAACACAATCACAAAAACATTACCTGATATCACCAGTGAGAGTGTACCAAATAGGTGTTTTGTAGTGAGCCACGTAGCACGCTACGATTGTGATGTGCTACGTGGTCACGTTGTCCTCGACTACGATGTGCTACGAGTAGTTGCTCTTCATTATTAAAATTCGCGTCGGTTCTATTTCCACGACGTTATGTATGTCCTACCTACGGGATTTATCAAATTAGCACATGTCCGTTCTAAAAGTCAAACTTGATCTGAAGGAGACTCATGATAAAATATAATATTTAAAGTTTATCTAGATTTTGTTTATATCTTAACATTTCTGCGTTTATAGAAAAAGCAAAGCAAATTACATGCTCTTTTCCTCATCAGAGCGGTGTAATCTAGCCTACGCTCTGGACAGCAGAAAGCTACTTAATGATATTCATGGGCATACGCAGCTTGTGGTCCAGGGGCGGGCAAAACAATATTTTTTTTGATCCAGGACAGGCAATACAATATGTTTTTAGTCCAGGACGGGCAATACAATAATTCTTGGTCCAGGACGGGCAATACAATATTTTTGGTCCAGGACGGGCAATACAATATGTTTTAGTCCAGGACGGGCAATACAAAATTTTTTGTCCAGGATGGGCAATACAATAATTTTTGGTCCAGGACGGGCAATACAATATTTATAGTCCAGGACGGGCAGGTACCTTGGCACACGAGTTCCAGGTTCTTGCGTATACCCAAAATTATATTGTTAGTATTATAAGTTATCATTTCTAGTGCTACACTTCTAGCTCTGTGTAGACAAGGTTATAAGTTACGGAGGTCGGATATTTATTCGTTTGGTTCGATTGTAGTTTTATGCGCGGCCGTAAATGCCTCTTATTGGTTCGCATTTGAATAATACGAGCCTGCCCAATGTTACTTGTAACGCGTAAAAATATTTACCTCCCTTAAAGTGCACCTGGTCGGCGTTATGGGGGGGATAATGCTGTATTGCTTACTTACTTGCGGCTACCATGTCTTTAAGTGGGGTTACTTAAAGAATTTTCACGGAAGTCTGGAAGATTGATCGGAATGAAGAACGAAATTTTCCAGTTAATCTTTTTTTTTACTTATATAAAGATTTGGTTTTGTCTGATATGAAATTATTAAATAAGTTGTCGATAGTTTCTAATGTACCTTTCTACGTCTGTTTATATTTCCAGAGAAAATGTTTTTAAGCTATGTTAATTTTAAGTCAAACCGTTTTATCAAACTGGTCAAAGTGATGTTTTATACAAGTCTATATTCATCTAAATATATCTGATCTGGTTTTAAGACCTTTAAATACAATGTTTAAACAAAAAATATTATTACTGGCTGATACATCAATAACCGTTACTACTTAACATATATTAAGAAAAAAACTGTTAGTTACTTCTTTCTTACTTACTCCGATGGCTTAGCAACCCAAACTGGCCTCCGATACAAGACTTCGCCAACTATCGTGTTAGTTCTTACAAGATGTAAATAACTGAACATCAGTTAAATATATTAAAAACTATGTTTATAAATACCTAAGCTTTACCTGTAAGTAAATTATGATTTTTAAACCAATAGCATCTCACAAACGTATGTACCTAACTTATAATACCAACTACCAAGGCGATAGGAACGACAAAATCCAATGTAAACCAAATCTTCAAGCGCAATACAAATGCACTTCAATTTGAATACAACCGAAACGATCGCGTACAAAATGGCCGCTCAAATCAAAACGCACAGGTGAAACAGCGGACCCCATACTACTCAACTGGCTCGTTCTAAATAAAAACAAGGACCTCAGTGTTGGGCCGAGGGCAGAAATTTATCGATAATAAATTTTTAGTGGTAAAACATTATGGATAACATTATATCTATCATCTATAATATAAAAATGAATCGCATAGTGTGTTGTTAAGCGCAAATTTCGAGAACAGCTGAACCGATTTCGCTTAGGCGGCGCATGCTACTACTAGACCAACGAGGCAGTCAAAAACGTTCGGGGGGTACAATGCACACAGCCATCCATCGAGCATGGTTGGACTATACTCAATACTCAATAATTTATTCATCCATGATGTTTACACGTAAGCTGGTTTTATTATATATATCATATCATATTATATTGCTGATATATCAAGACTTAATTTCAAGGTCAATATCGATACTTAATCTATAGATTCTTAAACAGCACTGTGCCAAAGTGCCTCATTCTAAATAAAAACATGGCTTCCAAATCGTTTCTATTTCCCCAACATTTGTATCTTTAGCCACGATTTATTTTCCTCTACGCACATCTATAATGAACCCTATTTCTTCTGGTTATAGAAGAGGGTAAATTTTCCTAACGGTAGGGTTAAGTTTGTAGCATTATAAGGATGAGATTGCTGGGAGTAGCATGCGTGGTAACATTAAGGCGAATAAAATTTAAATATAGCAACACAGGAGTGGGCTATAAAGGAAACAAATAATATTAGGAGAAATTGTAATAATGCCGGAATGGTGCGAATAAAAACATATGTTATATTTTATATAATGTTTGGTCTAGACTCATCTACATTCCTTTGGTATTAGATTTAACAGCCTTGTTTTAAAAAAAAGTTACACTTGTTTAAGAGTCTAAGTAAAGGAACATAGTTCGTCAAGTTGTCACTGCAAAAGATGTTTAAAAATGTATTCAGTAATTATTCAAACAGATTTTAAATAACTAACTAACTAAATAAATACCCATATATTTTCTGTATTAAAATAATTGTTATGTCTACCCATAAACACTTATATCAAAACATACAATCTAAACCATGAATCAAAACTTATATTAATTGTATTGAAAGAAAACTTTTGGTCACGCGATAAATTATGGAGATTTAAACTTAAAAAGCAAACTACAACTGATCTCATTAACTACTTGACAATGGAACAAAAGGTGCGATTGTGATTTTTTTCCTCGGCTAATTAGGGGGGTCGGGGCGCCGAGTGCGCTTGGCACCGCGTAAATCATTCGCACTTATTAAAAGAAAAACGGTACGAATCAAAGTCCTTAAGATGAACGGACCATTTTGGACTCACAGTTGAAAATCAACTATGAAGTATTAGGTTAGAGTTCTTTTTTATTTGATTTGGGGTTAAGAAAAATGATTATAATGTTAGTGTATAGGTATTTCTGGATATTGCAGCGGAGTCTGCGAATGATTTGGAAGGTTTAAGACGCCTGATGGTGGAATTTATGGCGTTTTGTGTGTTGAAAGTTTTGGTTATTAATTTCGTTGCGTTTTTTTATAGGGAAAATTGCTTTGTTTGGTAAATGTGATAAAGTTATATGAGTAACAGTGCTATGCTATTGAAAAAATATGAGACAAATTGATAAAAATAAAAGAAACGTAATTTGATCTAACGGTTGGTGATCGCTACTGGACATGAGACCAAAAGCTGCTTCTAATGTGGCTTAGGGAAAATATAATACTTAATGATTAAATTATGGATAAACATCGATATTTGTCTTAATGTGATTGTTTAAAAGAATATGTTGGGAAGACTGGATTGTAAATGATTAGGTACTTCAAATCTAATACCTGGTCTAGTAAAGCGAAAAAACTTTGATCGAATGACCGCAGATAAAAACTGTTATATATCAGCACAAGAAGCTAGTTACTTTTCGTACTATAACCACTGCTAACTAAACTTGTAAGTACTTTTGGCAGTGGAACAACCTAGTTAAAGTAGCCTTTCACGATTTGTAAGTAATTAGATTTTTTCCCGCAGCGAGTTACGAGCGCTGATCTAGCGGGAAGTAATTATAGCGTGGAGGCGGGTGCAGGCGCGGGTGCGGATGCGGGAGCGGGCGCGGGCGCGGGCGCGGGTGCGGGCGCGGGCACATTATTGGCCTCCGCTTGATCCCGGATAAATTACGCCTGATCGGGAACGATTGTTCGTGTACAGGATGCTGCGATTTTTACCTAACAAGTTTTTTACTTGATTTAATTATTATTTTTTAAATGTGTCTGTTACACATTATATCTACGAATCATTTTGTAATTTTCTCATTGTGAAGAGCATACTTTCAAGGTTATAAGATTAAATATTAATGATATAATGTCTGCTCTGGTTAATCTTACACTTTTATTGTAAGTAATCATATTATGTCATCTCCCGCAGTCATTGATTGTATGATTTGGTTTAGAACATTTAAAAAAAAGTGTATATTACTCATGTATATTTTGATGCTGAAAAGAGTAACTACCGAGTTTCTTGCCGGTTTTTTCTCGGTAGAATCAGCATTCCGAACCGGTGGTAGATTCACATTGCTCTAAAGATTTTGTAAAATTGACTATTTATAAGTGCTTTTTTTTAAGGCTTACATGAATAAAGAAATTTTAAGCTTGAATTGAATTTTGAATAATTAAACTTATAACATTTAAATATAAACTCATTAAGACTTACATTTTATCAATTAATATAATACATCACATCGAAGAATCACCCTCTACACGGTCCCCTTTTCATTCGAGCATATTTTCATAAATGCAAACATTCAGAAAGAATTTCCTTCGAAAGCTCATAAATATTTCCCACTTTTACTGCTACCCTCCAAATTAGGCCTTACCAATTCCTACCCTATTCCCTTAACACTAAAGCTTTAAATTCTGTGAGTATTGGTAGTCATAAGCGCGTTTTAAAACGGATCGCTTCTCGGGCGAATTAAAGATTAATCCGAATCTCCAATAAATATCGGAACGAATTTTGTCCGAAATTGGAATCGAAGAATTGGGACTTATTCGGTTCCATTTAGTAGATGAGGTGTTTTTACGTGGATGAATTATGGATAGCTGCAGATTTGGCGTCCACTCCGCGCTAAGTAAAGGGCTTTTTGAAGGATTAATTGAAGTCGGCTAATGAAGATATGTGCTTTTTTTTCAATTTGCTTAATAGTGTTTTTTCTGTTTGATTAATTGGGTTAAGTTTTTGTTTGTCGAAGGGTTGGGGGTTGAAAGTGATAATTAAAGGTGAGTGCTTTGAGAGAGATTCCCAATTTGAAAGGCGTTACTATAGTACCTACTTAGGTATTCCCAATATATATTAAAGTTAAATTAATAAATTCAGTAATTGCTAATAAGATTTCTGATAGATTATACTATAATTATCTGACATATAGCACCTCGCGCACCTGTTTAAATAGACCTTGAAATGAAATATGGTAGATTGGACGATATTATTATGACCATATAGCCTTATTTATTTGTAAGAAAACTATCCGAAATTTAATTTTGAACCTATTTATCAAGCGATATTTCGATCCATTTTTTTTCGTCCTTCATAGAAAATATTTAAGAAGATTGAAACATTCGCGATATTTCTTTAAAGTAGACATAGAGTTATTTTAAGGCGCTTGTAATAAACAAGGATATGTAATAAATATGTTGGTACAAATCCAATTGTGTATACATCATAAGATATAGATATATCTAGATTTTTTTAATCAATTTCACCGGTGGGATTACACTACATATATACATCACGCCCGTAATCCCCGAAGGAGTAGGCAGAGTCAAAGGAACAGCAAGTCCTTTTAGCCATATTCAGCAAAAATAAAACTGGGTTAGATGGCTAACTAGCTAGCCCGTCGCCTACACAATCACACACACAAAACCCGATATACCATTAATCGCCTTTTACGACATGCTAGGCAAGGAACACATTTGGCGCATTATTTTTATGTCCCGGACCAACATGGGTTTGTATTATGTGTTCAAAATAGTTACAAATCATCTATCTTTATTTCTAATCTGAACCCATGATAGTATTACCAGAAAAACATTTAGGTACTCCAGCTTTATCTTATCTACACATCGTTAACTTATTTACTTCCTACATTAGACACAACGATAAGTGCTTCTTACATCTCTCTCAAAGTGCCGTTAACATCTTTTACCGAAACAGCAGTGGTTTTATTAGCAAGCTGAAAGTATGGGGTGGGGGGTATGGGTGTAATGGGGGTGGGTAAGATTAGCAAATATTGTAACTCTCGGTGACAACGGCGAATGTGCCCGGAAGTGTTAAAAGCCAATCGGGAAGAGTTAGCAATGGGTAGAAAGGTCTAGGACTGTAGATTTTGTCTAATAACTTAAATAGTCTTCGATCTACATTACTTATCTTTAGTGAAATTAATAAGTAATACAATCTCAGAGCAGCGTGATCATCGTGGAAAAAGTTGACGATGCAAGGATTGTAAAACCGCGTGACAGTCAGCTCCTTTTTGCTTGTCTAAAAATCACATTATAAGAAGCCCAGATGGAAGCCGAAGCAGATGGAAGGAGAAGAACTAACCGTTAAATATTTAGAGAAGTGTGAAAGTGTACATCGTTTGAATGTTTTAACCAGTCAAGTGAAATTTACTAAGTATAGTAACTAAAGCAGTCCAGACAAGAAATGTAAGGAAGGAGAAGAACAATATTTAAGAATAATTCGAGCAGCATATATAACTAATACACTGTATAAAACTGTAAAGAAGTAGTTTGAAAATGTGCAAATGTATTAGTATAGTGTATAGTAATAGCTTTGTAGATGGCAGTTGTTATAATATCAGCTAACTAACTAACTAAATTTCACATCACTTCCCTAGCGGGGTAGGCAGAGAGAACCGAACGCCATATGGCACGATCCTTACACACCTCACTCGCCTCTTCAACATTCATAATCCTTTTCATACAAGCTCTACGGTTTTTATGACTCCTAACATCACCTTCTTTTAATACAAGACGTATAATATCAGCTGTGGGTCGAAAATGCAATTTTTTTACTAAATACCAAAATGCAAATGCCTGTTACAGTAAATGTTTAGCTCTGCGTGAACAGAGCGAAAGCGTCGATCTCCACTAGGCGGTGCTCTTGCAAATTGCGATTTACTGCCTCCATCGCGCGCTGCGGACGCGCGTCTTGCCGGCGCCGCGGTTAAAAAGCGCCAGTGTAATTTACGCGCGCGGTCGACGTGACTTACGCGGCGCGTGCTAATTGTCAAGCGGTTTTGTAGTCGATGGGGATTTAGGAAATTGATAAATTGTAAGGAAATACTTTGTATACTTTTTTAATTTATATATAATTCACTAGTATATGATATCACAGCTAGAAGCGCGTGGAAATGGAGGATATCATATTATTTCGGAAATTAAGCATAACAAAAAAAATATCACCTTATGGGTAAACGAAAATGGGATAAGAAGTACGCTTTGTATCTAAGTAGGTTGCACTACACTGACATCTAAATATATTAATGTGAAATAAACTCTGTTATCGAAAAGTCTTTAGTATATATTGAAGTAGCTCCTGCTCGCGGCTGCCCGCGGCTTTGCTCGTGTGGTACATCGATAAATCATAGCCTATATGTTATTAGGGTGTTAAAGCTATATTATTGTAAAGTTTCATTAAATTTCATTCAGTAGTTTTTACGTGAAAGATTGACAAACATCCATCCATATTTACAAAATTTCGCGTTTATAATATTAGCAGGAATATAAACATGCTTCCAAATATAGCGCATTGCTTTCTTCAATGAAAGCGCGATTAAATGCGAAAATTTGAACTATTAAATGAGGTAATTATATATACCTCATTTAATAGTTCAGATATTTCAGATTCAGATATATATTCTACTAGTATTATTGCAACCATCTTCAAATAATACAGTCAGCATCAAATTTAGCTAAACATGTTTGTTCTGCCATTCCTTGTAATTAGGGTTGAAAGGTTTCAGCAATGTTATGCTGTTATATATATAAGCTAAGTAGAGAAGTAAGTATAGTTGTATTGTAAGTAAGTACAGCTGGTTTCCGGCCATCGCATTAACCCCGTAAATCATAGTAACAAGGAACGAGCTAAAAGACAACGGAGCACTTCGGACGAGGAGTAACAGAATTAAACCGTTACTTAGCCATTTGCGATGTATGGAAGAGTTCCAACAGGATACCGCAGCGATCTCTTAGGTACATAATTTATGTATCTGCTAATTGACTGGCCCGTTGGTTGAGTGGTCAGAGACCCTGCCACGAAACCAAGGGTTGTGGGTTCGAATCCCGCTAGGGGCAAATGTTTCGTGTGATGAACATAGACATTTGTACTCGAGTCATGGATGTTTATAAACTTATTTAAGTATGTCTATCCGTTCACCTAGTATCCATAGTACAAGCATAAGCTTAGTTTGTAACTAGGGAATTGGTGTGTCAGTGTGGAGAATTTATTTATTAATTATTTTATTTAATTGCGTAACAAAAAAAACCCTATCTGTTTAATGTTATATAAAAATTAAGCAATAAAAAATTCCTAAGATGGGTTTAGGATTATAGTTAAGTATCAGTGTATCCAGTGATGGGTTCTATAGGGTTATTTATTTTTTTAATATAGGAATATGGAACTTCACATTTAGGTATTTAAAGTTACTTTTGAAGAGGCGAGTGAGGTGTGTAAGTTTCGTGCCACATGACTTTCGGTTCTCTCTACATACCCCGCTAGGGAAGTGGCGTGAAATTTAGTTAGTTAGTTAGTTAAACTAACTATAAGTATTTTTTTGTTTTACTTCTAAGCTTTAAGATTTGATTGGCATCAAGAAAAAATTATCCATTTGTTATACATATATTTGTATTTCATTACAAACAATTTTTTGTAGGCAAACATTTAACATATGCATGCAATATGTTTGTAAAATTCATTAGTTTCATTTTCAAATCAAAAGTATGTACTTACTGCCATAGTTATAGATTTTATGTTATATTTATATACCAACCTAATCTATAGTTATATTAATTTATTATTAATATGTCTCTCGGCACAATCACGGGACAAGCCCGGGCCTTTAAGGCTTGCATGGGGACATGGGTCCAACATGTAGATGCCTTGTGAGAGTTTGATCTAAATGTGTGATGGAGCACCGGCCGGGTGTTACCCTTAGTTGCAGTATAAAACATACACTCAAAGGCGACATCCGGCTGATGCAGGACTATTGCGAAAAAGGGAAACTAAAAACCGCTATGGAGGGAGGTTCTACTATGAACATGCTGTGGAGTGAGATATCGGACATCTGCCTCGAAAACTTCTCACAAATATTTTAAGTTGGCAAACGGTGACTCGCCGCTTGTTAATCTAAATTGTAGGCCCCCTAACTAGCTGCCATACGGGGAGCAAGGGGGGAACACTTATTATTATTATTCTCATCTTCCTAGCGTTATGTCCCATGCTTAGACGCTTAGACCATGATCCAGGATTTAGCGAGTTTGGTAATTACAATGAAGCGACTGCCGATCTGATCTTCGTAACCCTAAGATAGGGAAACCAGACAATTTTTAGATCATGGTTACAAATTCAAAGTGGTTTGAATGTGCAGGCTTCATCACGATGTTTTTCCTCACCGTCGAGCTAGTGGAATAAATACGTACATAGATTTGAAAAATCTAGAGGTAGGTAGGCTTGAACCCGCACTCCTCGGTTAAGAGGCGCGTGTCCTTACCATTGAGCTACCACCGCTCAACTTATTATTATTATTAAGATGTGTATATTCCGACAGTTATATAAATATAACTGTTAACTAATATTAGTTCTTATTACCTAGTATATCAAACAATTATCACTTAGCAAACTCCTAAAGCTAATCACAATAGCAACAATTATCGCCGCTCTGAAGAGATTAAACACGCGACATCGCCAACACTCATTACAACAGAAACATTAAGAGGATGTCAAACAAATTCAATTTGTTTCACCCCCCGGGGGTAAGTGGCAGTTAATTGGGTGGATTTACGAAGCGGTTTCGCCTAATGGACGCGAGGTTTCTAGATCGCGTCTTGGCAGTTCGCGTAAATTGAGGGATGCTGTTTGTTTATTGTTTTTTGTATGATGTATGTAGTGGCGGACTAACCGGGGTGAGGAAGGGGCGGCCCGCCCTAGGCCTCTGGTCCTGGGGGGCCTCATATTATCTTCCTTTAATCATCCTATCCTATCATCCTGGTCCCATGTTGGTCTGGGACTTGGCCCATGTTGATCTGGGACAAAAAAAAAGAATGTGCCAACTGTGGTTCTTGCCTAGCATGTCGTAAGAAGCGACTAATGGTTTACGGGCTTTTGGGTATGTGACTGAGTAGGCGACGAGCTAGCCACTTGTCACTCCTTTTTCACAGCTTTCCATCCAACCCAGCCCACTGTCCCATGTTGGTCTGGGACTTAAAAAGAATGTGCCAACTGTGGTTCTTGTCTAGCATGTCGTAAAGGGCGACTAATGGTATATCGGGTTTTGGGTGTGTGATTGTGTAGGCGACAGGTTAGCCGCTTTTTCACAATTTTCCATCTAACCCAGCCCGGCTTTAATTTTGGCTGAATGTAGTTGAAGGGGCATGCTGCCCCTTTGACTCTACCTACCCCTTCGGGGATTATGGGCGTGATGTTATGTATGTATGTATGTATGTAATCATCCTATATTAAATAGTGGAACCCCCTCCCCCCCCAAATGTCGGTCAAGCAACACTGCTCGTACCCTTACTAAGGGCCTCTTACAGCTCTGCCGCCCCAGGCCTAAAACAGGTTAGTCCGCCACTGGATGTATGATTGCCCATCGGCAAACCTGGAAACTAAGTAGTAAGGACGTCTCACATGTGAGGTTTGTGGGTTCAATACAGAACACGCATCTTTGTATTCTGCAAATGCACGTATCTCTAATTCGCATGGGGCGAAAACACCGTGAGAAGCACATACAAGTAACTATGTATGGGTAACCATGATCCAATGTTATTGACAGTGTAGAAAGGTTCACTGGAGCTAGCTACGCCAATGGTGATACATATATATACATAGTATCACGCCCATAATCCCCGAAGGGGTAGGCAGAGACAAAGGGACGGCAAACCCCTTTAACCACATTCAGCCAAAAATATAACTGGACTGGGATAGATGGTAAATTGTGAAAAAGTAGTGACTAGTGGTAAGTTCGTCGCCTACACAATCACATACCCAAAACCCTGTTCCATTATTCGCTTTTTACGACATGCTAGACAAGGAACACAGTTGGCACATTATTTTTATGTCCCAGACCAATGTCCCATGTTGGTCTGGGACATAAAAATACATAAATACTTACGTACATACCATCACGCCCGCAATCTCTGAATAGGTAGGCAGAGTCAAAGTGGCAGCATGCCCCTTCAACCACATTCAGCCAAAAAAAATAAAGCCGGGCTGGGTTATATGGACAATTGTGAAAAAGCAGTGACAAGCGGCTAACCTGTCGCCTACACAATCACACACCCAAAACCCGATATACCATTAGTCGCCTTTTACGACATGCTAGGCAAGAACCACAGTTGGCATATTCTTTTTAAGTCCCAAAGAAAAACGGGACAGTGGGCTGGGTTGGATGGAAAGCTGTAAAAAAGGAGTGACAAGTGGCTAGCTCGTCGCCTACTCAGACACATACCAAAAGCCCGTAAACCATGGGTCGCCTTTTGCGACATGCTAGGCAAGAACCACAGTTGGCACATTCTTTTTTTTTGTCCCAGATCAAATGGGTCAAGTCCCAGACTAACATGGGACAATGATGATGTTGTCTGATATATAGCCGTACTAATATTATAAATAAATATCCGACTACACCACATACGTTGATCTGACTCCGAGGTAAGTAGCTTAAGCACTTGTGTTACGGATATCAGAAACAGCAGTAGTATTACAAATATTCAACTTAGATATTGTATATTAACACCCAGCCACAGAACAAACTCAAGTATTACACGAATGTTTGTCCTGGGTGGGGATCGAACCTACAACCTTGGCGCATGGGGCAGGGTCACTACCGAATGCGCCATCGAGCCAGTCAAAATATTGTATGCCTGGTACAAAATACTTATACAATAGTCAATTATACCAACATGAATAGGCTCGAAACAGTTCGCAACAATGTTCCGTAAGCGGTCATTTGCGCTAAACGGCTCAACTAAACATGGTGTTAATTATCCCGGGACAGATTAGGGCCGGCATACGACGATTAGGGACACTTGTTTTAGTAATGTCCCGTTAGATTAGGGCGGGTACTTACAGTAATGGCATTTGTTAGGAAATATATCGGGGCTGTGGTTTATTTAGCGTTTTAACTGATGTTAGGCATAGACTTAGTGTACCAATGTCCGTGATAGGGTTTATTGGACTTATGGATTGCAATGCTGGATCCAGCAGTCTACCTGGGTCCTGCATAATTATACCTGTGGTGGAGCCAGCAACATATGCCTTGCGCGCTCTAGACCCCCTTGCGCGCTCTAGAGGTTAAATCCACTTTTAAGTTACGCCTAAAGAACTTATTGCTAATGGAACAAAAGCAAAGCTAGAATAGGAATACTCACCTAAAAGTTCTGAGCGACGCACATGGGGGCTATGGCAAGGACGTCACAGATTAGAGAAAACTACTTTTTCTTTCTATACCCATTGGTTTTGTGGCGATTGTGAACGAATAGTGCTGGTTGTGACTTGTGTATTGTAAAATTAATCCCATCCTCCTCGCACTGAGGAGAGTAATACATGGAACCATGCTTGTATACGTGGCAACATGCTCTTAGTTCTAGGTTAACCATTTTATTTTGAAAACTAGCTTTTGCCCGCGACTTCGTCCGCGTTTTCGTCGTTTTTCGTAAAAAAGTAGCATATGTCCTTCCTCAGGGTTCAGTGGTTTTGATGTGACAGACAGATTAACTTTCGTATTTTAATAGGGTTAAACAAATATAATCAGAATGCTCCGAACTGCTAAGCTATCAGGAGTTACACGTGTTATTTGTGAGTCAACCATAAAAGATAGACATAATATGCTGTTGCGGGATATTTTTTAGACATTTTTATGTAGAATATTTCCGTCATACGTGATTTCTATGTAACTTTAACCATTAAGGCTGCACACGCGACGGAAGCTTAAAAAATGGAGTAACTTCTCCCGTTTTCCCAACATTTCCCTTCACTAGTCTGCTCCTATTGATTGTAGCGTGATGAAAAGTATATTATAACCTGCCCTCCTGGGCAGGTTATAATATACTTATACTTATACTACTAATATCCAATATTTAAGTATATATTTGTAATACCACTGTTGTTTCTGATATCCGTAACACAAGTGCTTAAGCTACTTACCTCGGAGTCAGATCATTGTATGTGATGTAGTCTGATATTAATTTATATTTAATGAATAAATATCATGACGCCCATAATCCCCGAAGAGGTAGGCAGAGTCAAAGGGACAGCAGGCCCCTTTAACCACATACAGTCAAAAACAAAACTGGGCTGGGTTAAATGGAAAACTGTGAAAAAGTAGTGACAAGTGGCTAGCTCGTCACCTACACAGTCACACACCCAAAACCCGATATACCATTAGTCGCCTTTTACGACATGCTAGGCAAGAAACACAGTTGGCACATTCTTTTAAATCCCAGACCAACACGGAACCAACGCTTTTCAAATCTACGTACAGATTTATAACATTTGTTAGGCGCTTGGGAAAACCATCGTGAGGAAACCTGCAAATTTAAATAGCTATTAATGTGTAACCAAGTGATCAAATTTGGAGCTGACGACGACTTTATGACGACTCGAAGGTAGAAACCAGACGTTTCCCAATCTTTTGTTTTGTGTTTTCTAATTTAATTTATGTACCTACTTTGTTGCCAACAAATACTATAAGTGTTCAAAATGTTGCATGTTGTGTTCTCTGTAAATTATTGTGCACTAAGATTATATAACTTTTCTATATTTTGTTAACATGAATGTACAGTGTAACAATTGTTGTAGAACCTTATAAATAAATAAAAAAAAATCTTAGGGTCGTGAAGGTCAGTTAGGCATGCGTATATTAACTATACTCTTTAAATCCAGGGTCATGCTTTTAGCAGACCATGCCTACGCACAGGGAATTATGCTCGGAAGATGATGATAATAATGAATTTACTACAATAATTAGTTAACGTTTCTTAACACAAAAAAGGCACTTAGCAACAAGCGCGACTAAATTTTTCACCGCCAAAATGAACCTGGGAACGTTTCGCAAATAATAACGTTACTAACAGAAACATAAATAAACCACACAGCTATTTGTTTCATTTCCCCATTTTGCTGATTGCATGGACCTTATAGGTTAAAGAATAAGAGCTGAATTGGCGGCGAACGGTGGAGAGTTAGAGGTGAACAAATAAACATGGTAGCACAGGTGTATCGGCGGCTATTGGAAAACTTGTAGAATTAACGGGAGGGACCGCGGAGGGACGGGAGGGCACCGAGGTTGTCGATAGCTTGGGACCTTAGGAAGAAGTTAGTGTTGATTTATCCAAATATCCTTGTTTTTAAACGCAAGTGTCTATTAGAAGTAAATTTTAATTCTCCCATGTTGGTCTGGGACTTGGCCCATGTTGATGTGGGACAAAAAAAAAGAATGTGCCAACTGTGATTCTTGCCTAGCATGTCGTAAAAGGCGACTAATGGTTTACGGGCTTTTGGGTATGTGTCTGAGTAGGTGACAAGCCACTTGTCACTACTTTTTCACAGCTTTCCATCCAACCCAGCCCACTGTCCCGTGTTGGTCTGGGACTTAAAAAGAATATGCCAACTGTGGTTCTTGCCTAGCATGTCGTAAAAGGTGACTAATGGTATATCGGGTTTTGGGTGTGTGATTGTGTTGTGTAGGCGACAGGTTAGCCGTTTGTCACTGCTTTTTCACAATTTTCCATCTAACCCAACCCGGATTTATTTTTGGTTGAATGTGGTTAAAGGAGCATGCTGCCCCTTGGACTCTGCCTACCCCATCGGGGATTATGGGCGTAATGTTATGTATGTATGTATGTTTTAATTCTCTATAAAAAGTTCCATAAAATCATATACTTTCGTCTATAAGAAGTTGATAGATCGTGAAGCTGCATTCAAGAATGAGAGACAACTGGTGTAAAGCAACATATCTTATGTTGCTATACTTCGTTCGGTAACTGACAGAAGAGCCTCAAAGGCAATGAGTGTATTTTGAAGTGTTGGTTCTTTCATTTTAATTTTTATAACATCATCGGACATAAAAAATATATAATTTTCGTAAAATTATAAACCAAATTATCATTAATACAATGGACTCTGTTATGAGTTAGGTTCATTGTACGAATATCAAAATTGCTGTATACTTTTTTATCTACAATAAATAAAAAAATATGTCTATCCGTCCACGTAGTATCTATAGTACAAGCATAAGCTTAGTTTGGAACTAGGGAATTATTATAGTTAATATATAAAATAATGATACGGTTATGAGTCAAATTCGCTTTTGTACCACAAATGTATATGACACTCTGTAATTATTATTTGTGTAAAACAAACAATAAATAGACATACCTATGGTCAGGAGCGATTCTATCGACCCCGGTCCCCCATCACTATACAACCAAGCGCAGCAAAACACCTAAACATTAATTTTATAGCTAGCTAGTGATTCCGCGCGGAGTCTCTCGGCGACCTCCTTCGCGCCACCTGAATTAAAAACAATAAATTGTTCACGGAACGAATGAAACCCCCAAGTTTCCGATTAAAAAAGTTCGCCCAATGTTTATTATTGCAATAAACGTTCAATATTTTAAAGTGCTGTTTTAGTAATGACTGATTTTTGCGATAGGGAAGGTGGGTATTAAGAATTTGATTTTTTTTTCTTTGGACGGTGTAATATAATAGGAATAATAAACCAAATAGTATTATGCCTTTTCTGAAAAATAGACGTATATTTTTCAGTGAGAAGTTTTGCCTAATTAGTAGTTTAGTTAGCGTATAGATTTGTGGTAGATCTTTTTTACAACATTATTTCAATTTGATTTTGATCAAATATAATGCGTTACACATCATAATTAATGATACACTTCTTATAAACTTATAGAGCCCATGTTTCCATACATTTTGTAAAGTAAATACAACTACTAAGGCTACTACTATTTAACGCATACAATAATTAGCTATTTTACAAAAATCAATAGGCGAATAAATTCGAATTAATGATAATAATATCAGACTATATCACATACATTGATCTGACTCCGAGGTAGGTAAGTAGCTTAAGCACTGTATTACCGATATCAGAATCAACAGTGGTATTACAAATATATATTTAAATATTGGATATTAACACCCAGACATAGAACCAACACAAGTATTCATCACACGAATCTTTGTCCTGGGTAGGGATCGAACATACAACTCTTGGCGCATGGGGCAGGGTCACTACCGAATGCGCCATTGAGCCATTTGTATTAGGTAGATAGAAAAAAATACATATAAATATCTAAGGCATTCGGACATTTGTACGTTTTTATTTTAAAGAAGAAAAATCTGTGTTTTGTGTCAGTATATTAATCGTAAAATATTTATCAGAAAATTACATTGTTTCTAGAAAGCGATAAAAATGTCAGCCTATGAATTTGGGAGGTGAGATATTTTTAGAATATCTTTGCACCAGGATAACGGACCACGTTATCCCAGAATATAATTCAATTCAATTCATTTGTTTAGTAACAACAATTACTGGGTTTGAATACCTACTTATATAATATTTGTTACAAATGTATATAAATATAACATAATATCGAAATGAGATAATAATTAAATCTAAATAGATATACAGGTATGTAAAGGTTTTCAAATAAAAATTTTAAATAAAAATAAAATGTCGATTGCATTAATCAAATAATTAATGATATTCACATGTTTCTTTCTACCTAATATTTCCGTAGTAGGTACATACAGCCCCTGGGCTCTGCGTTAATAAGCTGTTACATTAATTATCCTAACAATAGAGATGAATGCACAAATCAAATAAAACTCGCTACATTGAACTAACGGCATAGAAGATAAACAGTTTTATTAAACTGTGTTTGCAAAACTAAAAGTAAATCGTGTGTTCTAATTCTATTTAATAATAACAGTTGTTCACCGACACTTGCTATGGGAACGAGAGTCGCAGAAGGTGCTTTTCGTAATACGTGTATACGGTGGTAGATTCATATTATTAGTTGATTTTCCTGATGAACTGACGATTTATAAGTGTTTGTTTCAAACCTATATAAATAAAGAGTATTTTGTTTTGACTTTGACTTTGTGTAAGTTAGAAAAATGCAAGTAGATTGTGGTTTAAGTGTGAAAGGTGAAAAATAAAATTGTCTTTAGCTTATAAAAGGCTATCACATTTTAAAAACATTTTTTGATTTTCCTAGCTTATTGTCCCGTTGTTTCACGACAGACTAATAACAAATAAGCTGAATATGCTAATTTAAATTATGGCATTGTTATTGTACCTAACAGTTTTCCGAAGTAAGTATATTTAACATTTTTATATTTTTACGTATTTCATTATTATAATAACCGCAAAAGTAGGGTTAATAATTATGGATGTTTATAATTTATTCACGATAAAATCTACTGACATACAGATGATACTTTGATTAACATGACTTGGTAAACCATTTTTTTTTTAAAGATAATTTGAAAATATAGCTTTGGATTAAAGCAATTAACATTACACGATGAACACTTACGTCTCCTAGGTAGAACACTTTATTTGGTAAAATATCATATCTTGTCAAGAGAATCGTCAAAAACTAGTCAGTGCCTTCTGTACTTAACCCTCCGAGGTGCGTACTTTACAAAGCCCGACGTTAGGGAACCCCTAAATAATACAATTAGGGCCCCTCGAATCATCGTGAGGGCACGAATGATTTAATCTAGTTTGTTTAGTGATATTAAGGCGATTCCATTGATTTACTGAACATTTCCGCAGATTAAAAACTAACTGCTCAGATGGGTTGCGAATGTTTTAGTTATGGTTATGATGTTTGAAATTGACGTTATTGCGTGACAGATTGGGATAAACTTTAAATTGTTAAGGCTATCAATTAAATTTTGTATTTTTGATCGATAAAAAGCTTGCTGATATTATATTGTCAGCTCTAAGTGAATGATCACCGGTTTTTAAATGTGAATAAGGGCACTGCCGTTTTTCAAAATCAATCTTTACAAATATAAATCGCGGAAGGAAAGCACAGTAAATTATATAAACAAAATAAAAACAGATAGTAATAATGATAACATTTGCTATATTTAACTACTAGCAGCCCGAGCCGGCTTCGCACGGGTGTACATTTATTTTATAACCTAACTAACTTTTTTTTTATTTTCTATATCCTACGCTTATAAGGGATAATATAGCATTCTAATGTTGAAAGATTTTTTTAAATAGGATCAGTAGTTTTTTAGTTTGTTCGTTACATACATACAAATCTTTCCCCTTTACAATAAAAGTGTACATTTAGATAGATTACATTAGGTTTTTAAAGATTTCGGATTTAAGTAGTTTCAAGTACGAAGTGGTTGAAATTATATCTACTTTTACATATAACTTAAATTAATAGATATACTACGTGAAAATACTTTTAGTGTTTATCTAATCAGCTAAACTTTGCTATATTGAGGGTTAATCTATCAATTGATAGCATCAGGTATGTTTTTGCGTGACATAGATGTGCGGTGAGTGTGTGATATTTTATTTTTTATTTTATTTTATTTGAATATCCAACAGCAAATCCATATAAAATGTACAAAGAAACAGGATACATATTTCAAAGCCAATAACAGGATATGCCAACATGAATTTAGTGTTTACAGACATCATGCATCATGCATTAAAGCAATAATACGGAAAAGTGTGTTGGTGCTAGTCATAATAATAATAACATTAAAGATAGTGTGACTGAATGGTAATTGGGTAATGTATGAGTAAAAGTAAAAGTATGCTAGCTTGGCACAATTTATGATGGGGTTAAATAAAATAAATTAGATAATTAATTATATAAATATTGTATATAGGTACTTAAATGGGATCATTGAGTTTATTCAAAATTTTATGTTTAAAAATTATTTTGGGTAAAGCAAATAAATCTATATCATCAAAGGAGGCATTGTATAGGTTAGTGACTCGTACTAAATAATCGTTTTTGGTATAGTTGGTACGACTAAATGGGATGTGAAAAAGCTTAGCTGCGCAAGATCGAGGCGGACGATACGGGATGTGATAATTAATCAAGGATAAAATTTCCGAGCAATCCAAATTAGAGTTTACTACATCATGCAGGAAAGTCAAGTCTAGCAGAGTTCTTCTGTTCTCCAAGCTAGTAAGGCCATGAAACTTACACGCTTCCTCATATGATGAAAACCATCTTTTCACCTTAAAGTTAAGGTATTTTACAAAGAGTTTCTGAATATGTTCTATTTTATTTTTATAGATTGCATATTGTGGGTTCCAAATTATACTAGCAAACTCCAAAATGCTCCTCACATAGGCATAGTAAACCACTTTAAGACAAGCGACATCAGTGAATGATTGGCAGACCCTCATTACGAAACCCAAATTTTTGTAAGCTTTGTCTACTATGTGTTCAATATGTTCAGCGAACGTAAGTTTACTATCGAGCTTTACACCTAGATCTCGAACTATATTTGTTTTTTTGACAGGTTTATTGTTAAAATTGTAATTGAAGGCGATTGGTTTATTTTTTCGGGAAAATGTAATATGCATGCACTTGTCGATATTAACTTTGATCCTGTTTCGCTTGTAATACTCTGATAGACGACACATATCGTCTTGCAGTTTCCAACAATCCTCGACCGATTTTATTTCTAGAAAAATCTTTTTATCGTCAGCGTAAAGCAAGTGTTTCGAGTACGAGAAACAGCTATCTATATCGTACAAATATGCATTATAGAGCAATGGTCCCAAATGTGACCCCTGTGGCACTCCAGAAGGTGTAATAATATAGTAGTAATTTTTTTATTTATAAAACCGTAAAAAAAATAATTAAAATTAATAAAGTAAGTTAATTAAAATGATTATTAGAGTCCCATGTTGGTGTGAGACTTAAAATAATGTAGGTACTTGTTTTCTACGGAAACCGCGGGGCGCTGCTATGTCGTATAAAATCAATCAAGAGCAACAGTACATGAATGTTGAAATGGATAATAATAACTACTTTATCAATAAGAAAATTGCCACCCCACACAGACGAAAGACCGAAACAAGCACCCTATTTCAATTCGATGTAAAATGTTTCGCAGCGTGAAATATCGTCCGCAAAATGGAAAACGTAAATTCATGAAAGTTTCATTCATGGGACTGGCACGTCCGTCCTGCGTGGAGTCTCAACATCGTCTGTGTGCGACAAAAACACGTGGCCACCCGAGTGGGGAGGGGCGGGACTTAGACTAAACAGCCAATGGGAGCGCCGCGTTTGTTTTATGTCCCTATCTCGGCACGTTTCCCTCTCGCTCTGATTCGTAGATTACCGTAGTCGATTCTTCATTTCTGGAGGTTGATTTTTTTATTGCAATTTAAAGTTTGGAGCTGGCAAATATGGTGGAGGCGAAGCGCTCGGCGGCGGAATTAAATGTGGGATGAGTGTTTTAACGGACGTTGTTCAGTTATTTTGCGGATGAAGTTGCATTATTTGTGCTAAATGATTTATGTTATATTTATACGTTGTTGGTAAAAAGATATGTAGGGCAAATGTTACGATGCTATTTTTATTTTTTATAAATCTCATATTAAAAGCGATTGATTGTATTTGTAAATTATTTTTGTCACTTTTCCGTTTACTAAGATAAATGTGTCGAAATTTTGTTAAAAAAATATATATTTACATATATCATATATTATATTTATTCATAAAAATAACAATATTATTTTTGCTGTTTTCAAATACATTCTAATTAGAAAAAAATACATACGATTTATACAGCTTAGAGTAGTTATTTTAAGTGTTATAATGTATTTTAATTAATTTTAAGGTAAATATGGCTCAAAGTGGTAAATTTTCTCGTAAAAGGAATTAGTTTATATAAAATATTTAATAAAAAACATGCCAGATTTTTAGTATCTTAAAGCCTATTAATAAGTACTTCCTAGTACGTCTTATTATTACCACTTATTTATGGCCCATAAAAATATTTTAATATTAATTCTTATTATTAATTTGTAATCCATTAAATCTGTTACAGTATTTATATACTTATAGGCAATTTAGCGTAATATTATAATCCCTTTCTCAATTAAATGCTAACCGATTAATCAAAATTCCATTCCATTAATCCTCGGTCATTTAATAGAGTGGAATAGCTCTTATAGTTTTGGAATATGGTTTAAAATTGATTGACGGTTGGATGTAGAGTTGGTTGTATCATAAGCTTATAATAGACCGATGATAAAACCGGTACAAAGCAAAGGTGTATCCCTAATTGACGTCGGGATGAATGGGCAGGCGACGGCATTGTGGGGAGCTGGGATGGGGTGCGGTGCCACTGACGGCGGGGTCAGAAGAAAACACTAAAAAGATGCAAACATTTAAGTTCTTTAGTACGATCAGCAAAGAAACTTATAGCTAATCTTCTAAGGTGTTATGGCCATGTACACTATCTGTGACTTAAAAATCTTGTACTAACTATTTTCCTTGTCTAGCATGTCGTAAAAAGAGATTAATGTATTTGGTTATTACTTGTTGCTTCTTTTTAACAATATAACGCCAACTAAATTTCTTTTGACGAAAAGTGACCCTACAAGGCAAGAAGTGAGACGTTCTTAAACTTACCCTTTTGAGGATTGCAGACTATACAGGACGATACGGGCATACTAGTACGAGAATGTATATGGACGGAATAATTATACGATAATAATAAAAAATCATGTATTTATAAATAACGGACGGTCCAAACTTTTCTCAAAAGAAACTTTATTTTTCCATCAAAATTGATTTTTGCTAGCCGTTCACGTTCCACTTCGATGTAAAGCCTTCCCCGCAAGTATTTTAACATTTAAAATGAATGAAAAGAAGTACTACACAATAGTTTAAGTACATCCAGACAAAGCCGAAAAAGTGAGAAATGTATAAAAAAGATATCACTTACATCCAAATCGCTCCTACAGGAGCCCTACCCTGTCTGTTGTCCGGGGTGTATGGGGTAGTGTAGTAGGGTATTACGTTACATCCGGCCGCTACAAATCGCTTTAGCCGACTACGTCAAAGCGAGGGGTAATTAATATTGTCAATGGCCATTTTGACTTTTGTGCCGCAGCGCTTGGGAGCGTCAAGTTTCACAATTGGTTTTGCTTTGTCAAAAAGTCATTTTAGACTTTGGGTTATTTATTTTTGATAGCTCGCGTTTTGTGTTGCGGATTGTTTCCTAAAGAAATAGTTTATCTTAAATCGATATTAACTAACTAATTCAACTTCATGCCACTGCCCTAGCGGGGTAGGCAGAGAGAACCAAACGCCATATGGCACGATCCTTACACACCTCACTTAGTTTGCTTCTTCAACATTCATGATCTTTTTCATACAAGCATTATGGTTTTAATGGCTCCTATCATGACCTTCTGTTAACACATGATATTAAATAATATCTATTTAGTAAAAAGTAGGAATTTTGGAATAAGCGGTTTGGTGGAAATAAATTTATCATCAAAGAAATCTGGTCTATAACCTCCTTTAATTTACAAATAAAAAAACCCAAATTTTTATTTTGAAATTAATTACTTCCTCAATTGAGAACATGATTTTTAAAATGGCAAAGAAGAATATATTTATGTTCTACGAGTAGTATTAAGTAAATTAAAAAATATAGATATAGCCTTTCCTTAAGTTTTAGCCTTGCTAAGGCAAGATTTACAAATTTAAAAAAAAAGTAAGAATATTAACAGTAACCCTCGTTTAATAGGCTCCTAAACTTTTTTTTTTCATCCAATCTAACATTCAGCCTAATAAATAAATTTTACAACTAATTTTACAACTGTATTGGCCAAAGAACATCCGACTAAAAATCTCCTATCACATACGACCTTTTTAGACAATCGTATAAAAATTTGTTCCCCAGTGGTGTATTTTTCTGTAATATAAAATGGTGTTAGCGCGTTTTTATGGTCATCGCTTATGAATGGACCGGAAACGGGTTCGTATAATTGATTTCGGGATGTTTTGACCACGGTCAGGCGTTTGAATGCGTCTGCGCATCGCGGATACCCGTTTGGGTGAGAAAGGATGTTATCTTGTTTTTTTTTTTATTTGAAATCGGATGTGTGAATGGAATTAGCGATAAATGCCGCTAAGTGTCTAGTTATGAAATGATTTAGATTATAAAGATTAAAAATTACTTTGTGTGAAAAAATAAAATATATTAATTAAATGTATTTTTTTGTGTCAAAATTTTAAGTGTTATTTATTACTAAAAATGATCGTGCTGCAGTAAGTTTTATAATTTTTTTTTAGCAAAATGTTATGTAGTTATTCTTAATGAAAAATACATTTAGAGAAATGTAAAAATACTTTTTATACTACAATGTCGAAAAATTTGTATATTTTTACATTAGCCGAAAATATAATTTATTTGTTTATACATATTTATTTAATTCTGAGTCATATGAGACTGAGTGTTATACATTTGTGTTTCTTATACCTTTACATAAAATATAGGATTTTGATCTCTGTATTAAAAATAAACACCTGTATTTTCATTATTGTTATAACAACATTAAAAATAGATAAACCGTTATAAATACTTAAACAAACAAACGAAATAAACTCATGACATTTTTAATAATCAATCCAATGAACTACAACTTGGTAATCGACCGTGAAATTGGCGACTCCTCAACCCCAGCAGCTGTGCTGATTCAATGGGAGTTCCGTTGGTTCCTTCCTCGAGAGCTATTCACGGGCTGTGTCAATTAATAAAATATTTGTCACATAAATTACCCGAACAGCGATCCTTCCGCCATTATTGCCATTATCGTTCCGAAATAAACTGGCCGTATTATATCGCATAATAGTTTTTAGCGCGGGCGAGCGGGGCAGAGGGGGGCCCACAAAAACTGCACCCGACTTAATTATAAAGAGACAAGAAGCGCCATCAAATAGCGATTCGTTAAATCTACGCTCTCGTGTTAACACTAAGAGCGATCTATCTCGTTCTGTTCCGTATACGGGTGACAGAGAGAAGCGTATTTGTGTCGGTGCGCGCGAGTGCTGGGCGGCGTCAGCGATATAAGGTTTAGATTGACTGGGCGTTCTCTATTCACTTTTTTTTTGTTTGCGCCCAGCTACAGAATTTTCATTTGGTGTCGGGTCGCGGGAGTGATCGAACGTCGGTTCGCGCGCGTTCGCGTTCGGGAATGAAGATGTTCTAATGTTTTTTGTTCGTCGTGTTTCCGGCCAGTGACTGTATTAAGATGTCTGAGTTGCGAGGGTCGCCTCCGCTGTCGAGGGGTCTGGAGTCGGGTTTTGGGGCTCCGCTGGCGGCGCTGAGCTCGTTGGCCGAGGCACCTCCTCCGGCGCCGAATCCTCACGGCATCGACCACATTTTATCGCGGCCGGCGGTCGGGGCGAATGTTGGTGCTGGGTTGTTGGCACCGAGGCTCTCGCTGGCGGCTGCGGCGGCGGGCATGGCGCACTACCTCCAGCACAAACCGCTTTACTGGCCAGGCTTCCAGGGATTAGTGTCCAACCCTATGGCGTGGAGGGACAGATTGCAGTCTAGTGAGTAATTTCACTCTATTTTTTATATGGGAATTTCAACTTCATAGTTATTTTATGTTCGTAGTCGAAGTTCGCTTTGACTAGAATTTAGATTACGGTAGTACCTATTATAGAAATAAAACAAGGACAAACTCGGTCTAACCAGTAATTAACAATTTAAAATTTTGCATTAAGGCTGATAGGGTAGGCCCTATCAGCTTACCAAAATACCCTTAAAATGAGGAATAGACGGTAGAATTTATGACTTATAAGTACTGTATTTACATGATCTATTTAGTCAGTACCTACATAAAATGTATGACACGTCACAACATATAAAATCAGAAATGGTAGAGTTGCAATACATTCATAGCTCGCTCTCCTATGACAATCGGAACGATGTTTTCTCTACTTGAAACTAAGTATAATATAATAGAAACTGTATTTTACTGAGATATTTTGTTACTTTAATTTCTATGTACAAGTTATTTTTTTTCAATCTTATCAAATCTCGAGAAGTCAAGTAATTGCCTACTTTGTAAAAGACATCAACGAGATATAATTGAAATTTACTATGGCAAAAAGTAAAATTTTCACTTATATTAAAGAAATATCAGACTCGAAATTTACTATAGATAATTACTAATATATTAGTCATGTAATATGTAGTTATATTTATTATTTTTTAAATAGCTTTTTGTGTTTTTACTTATTAAACACACGGAGACTGTGTGTAAATGAATTAAATGTAATGTCTGCTATTTAAGTAATACTATAATTCATTAAGGTCTATAAAAAATGCTCGAACTTAATCCTAAGGTAAAAAGGGATTTTGAGCGGGAATAGCGCGCCGTCGGATAAAAAATGGACGGCTATAAATATAGTTAACAATTTTAATTTGAATATTCTGACTGACATTAAACATTTTAATAATTAAACGCAACATTTATTCAAATTGACTTATTATGAGCAAAATGTTACAAATGGTACTTTGGTACTAAATGATAAAAATCTTAAAAGTCACATCACTAAAAGTAAGTTAAAAATAAATAAGAAAATATTTGATGTCTAAGAGCTACTGCTCAAAAGGTTACATTACTATGTAACCTTTTTTAAACACTTTAATGTGGTGTTATAATTTATTTATTGTTTTTGACTGACCGCCCGCGTCGTCCGACGGCGGCATAACGGTGGCAACTGTATTAAGTACTTATTGTTTTTTTTAATAAAACGTTTAGAAATGTATATAAGTATTTCAAAAATATTTATAAATATTTAAACGTTTCTATGCTATAAATAAATGGCAAAATAATAAAACGCCATTAATTATACTTGGAAAATTGATAGTTAAATTCAATCGATGATAATAAATATAGGACTTGCTGTGGTTTATAGTCGTAATATTTTATAGTATGGTGATTAATTGATTTTAATACTAGTCGGGGTTAATCAAATACATCTCATATATGAATATTTGGAATCATCTCGTTTCTCATTATGAATTAAACATAGTAACGCTAAGGTAGTTTAATGCTTTTACGTATTATTTGGCGACGAAATTTTAAAAGAATAAAATAAACATATTAACTTCTATGCATATTATTTTTGAGAGAATTTTGATCTTTTTTATAGGTCTAAAGTTGATGAACAAACAAACATATATATACATTGTCTAATAGTTAGGGACCACTAGCTCCCTGTAGTCTAAGAGATTTGCAACACTTGGAGTACACATTGCATTTTTCCACTTTGTACTTAAGTTAAAGGGATTTTTTGATTCAATAATTCAAGCATTTATTTGTTTCATTATATTTGATTAAGAACACATAGGTTTTAGAAGTAAAGTCTATAAATATCTTAAAAAGAATATTAGAAAGATGCTCTTTTAAATACGGTAATACTAGGTACTAACATAAAGTTCTAGAGTTTCTTTTATTTATCACACTTGACACATTAAGATTAATATTGTTTCAAAGATATAATTTGATTTTTTTGTCAAAAGAGTAATGCATACTTACCGTGGTGGGAACGCAATGTATATAGAAACGCATTTCAAATGCGACGAGTATTAGTTTAACCGCGCATCTCTGCGTATTGATGTCACTAGTTTGATGAGCTGTGAGGTGATAAGCACATTCAAATAGCTAAGCATGTACATCTTCCTAGCGTTATGTCCTGTGCTTAGGCGGAGTCCACTTAGACCATGGTCCAGGATTTAGCGAGTCTGGTAATTACATTGAAGCGACTACCGATCTGACCTTCGTAACCCTAAGATAAGGGAACCAGACAAATATTGGACATGGTTACAAATCCAAAGTTTTGTGAATGCAGGTTTCATCGCGATGTTTTCCCCCACCGCCGACCTGGTATAAATACGTACATAGATTTGATAAATCCAGAGGTACGTGCTCGGGTTTGAACCCGTACCCCAGTTATGAGGCGCGTGTCCTTACCATAGCTACCACCGCTCACCGCTCCGCTCCGCTTAGATTATTTTACTTACTAGATTTATGCTACATGCTTAGCTATTTACGGTTGTAGCTCAATGGTAAGGACTCGCGCCTCTTAACCGAGGAGTGCGGGTTCAAACCCAGGCACGTACCTCTGGATTTATCAAATCTATGTACGTATTTATACCAGGTCGGCGGTGGGGGAAAACATCGCGATGAAACCTGCATTCACAAAACTTTGGATTTGTAACCATGTCCAATATTTGTCTGGTTCCCTTATCTTAGGGTTACGAAGGTCAGATCGGTAGTCGCTTCAATGTAATTACCAGACTCGCTAAATCCTGGACCATGGTCTAAGTGGACTCCGTCTAAGCACGGGACATAACCCTAGGAAGACGATGAATGATCCAAGCGGACCCAACTAGTACCAAGAGATACCGTTCTGGCTTCTAAGTGGTCTCTGACTTGGAGACTCCAAGATAAAGAGGCCGGAGCATACCAACTGAACCCCGCCTGTTTCATCGCTCGAGTGGCGGTTCCTCTTCTATGAAAAAATCAACAGTACCTTTGGCAAATAGACTTAGACATATCTAGATTAACATCCATATGATGATACATCTGTATCATCATTATATAGATGTTAATCATTAGAAATATGTAATGTAAAGAAAAAATAATAGCTTATACTCTTATTATTATCGGAGGCCAACATTCACTTTGAGCCGCTGCGCCAGTTTAGTTAGTTATTATAACTTAATGCCTATGAAAGTATATACGTTGCTTATAAAAAACGACCATTTTTTCTGCCTGTCTCTCTTGTAGATCTCCGAAACGATTATGTCAACTTTGGCGTGACTTTTACTAACCGATAGTTGGTATAAAAATAATAATCATATACCTATAATCATATGCAACTTTTAAAAAAAAAAGCTTCGCACAGTCTAATTTTAGTTTTTGTTAAATTCCACGCAAAAACGTCTCGGAACACAGCTAGTACAATATTGATCATTGTCACACAATATATGACATATTCAGTCAACCAACTATACAAGTTGATTCCATAAAACCAATTAAATTCCCTTATCACTGCATTGCGTTTGATTAAGCCGTTATCTTTGTGGGCATGTGGTGCTTATTGTAATATTGTAAAGCGTCACTATTACGGCTGTAATTCTTGTAATCTGCCCACTTGAGATAGTGCCACGCTGTAATAGTGTAACTGTTATATTTTGAGTTCCAAAACTTTTTTCAGGGATTACTTTAATTTATTTTAGTAAATAGTTAGCAGGAACTTTTTAGTTGAATAGATTTTGGCAATATAAAAATGAATTGTTATTATTTAATTTGTCACATATTGTTTAGGGTCACAATAAGAATGCACCATGTGTGTTTTTTTCACACAAGCATACCGTATTTATAATTTAACACTAATAAAAATGTTATATAATTAATACTATGCACTGTAATCTAAGTGTGTTTAAGTTGTATAACTCTCATCGTATAAATTTTCACGCTCATAAATTTTGTAAGATTATTAAATAAAAATAAAAAATAATGCAACTATGATGCGAAAAAAAAAATTGTTTTGAGTCAGTTGCCGATTTAACAAACTTTCATTAAGAACCTCAAATGAGTACTTAACTAAACAAAAAAAATAATCCGATATATCATTTCAAACTGTTCTAGCGTCAGATTTTCAGTACAAAAATCGGCTGTACGTAAGTTAACATAATCGAAATACTATGTTACTCTAGTAACTCGTTCTTCCTACGTCGTTTCATAAAAAATTAGGGCATTAAATATTAAAATTCAATTGCTATGCCTCAAGTGATACATTAGCAAATAAATGGTTTTAAGTTTTGATTGTCATATAATATTCACGTTATACCAACTTCATTCTAGAATAAACTCTTTCTCTATTACGGAATGAAAATGCCAAAAATAATTTAAGTAGAAAATGGAATACTAAGTTATCTTTCTAGCTGAATAGAGCCAGGCAAATTTTATCACCGCGCCAAAACACAAGTGCTCACTTCATTACATTATTAATTTATATTATCTATAGTGTCATGGACGGGTGGGCATTTTAATAAGCGCGTCTGCCATGGATCCGGCTTATTAACTGATAGCCTTATCTGATAAATGATCAGCTAATAATTCGTAATGAACAATAATAATCCTGTTGGAATTTTGTGGGGGACTGACATCATCGGGGAGATTGATGGTATGTGTGGAAAAATTAAACGGTGTGCGGAATTAGTTATCTCATTTATTAAATTAGGTATGTATACATAAAGCTTAACCTATCTAGGGTATTCACATTAGATAGTCCTAGGTATTATGTGCCGGACACAGATTTACTAGCAGTTTTAACAAACTTTTTGGTGTATATTTAACAAGTTCCTATACGGTCACCTACTTAAAAATTATTTTCCTTAATTTCAACAATAGTAGATATCTTTTCATGTATACTTTTATTCTTTTATTTGCTCTTGTTTCATGATGTCTGGTTGAATAGTTAATTGGCGAAAAAGTTGATAAGTACCTACATATAACCCTATTTACATTACTTTTATTATGTTTAGGATAACCATGACAGGTAAGTACATATAATTTTTTAATACACTTGCTCAAAAAGTGGCGTATTGCAGGGACGTATAGCGTTCGGGATGTGGGCTATTACATACTCGTGCTTTTTTTTTACCTTTCCCGAACTCGTGCGTTCTCTTTCCAAACTGTCAAAATAATGTCTATTAAACAGAAAAAAACGGTACCAATGTCAATGTATATGTGAATTATAACTTTTAAAAGAATTAAATGATTAGTTAGTTGAGTTAATGGTGTTTTTATTATTTTATTTTATTGCTTAATTTTTTCGCAACTGTATTAAAAATAGTCGTTCAGTACACGTACGGAACCGTCATTGCAACTTGTTCCGACTGTCAACTATACTATTAATATGCGAGAATATAGGTAAAGTTATGAAATACGAAATTATATACATAAACCATAATTACCCCCTTTTTATTTTGTACCTCTTATTATGAGAATTACGCGGACGGAGGAGTTTGAGATTTGGCACATCTAAAGTTTATATGGAGAAGGAGTGCAGAAAGCTTATATTTCAATTAATAATGCATGAGAAATATTTTAAATGAATAAAAAAAATAACTAATTAAGGTCGAGTTTTGACCGGTGGGCGATCACTAGTATGAATAAATTCTCCAGACAGACACAAAGTTCAAAACTAAGTTAATAAACTTGTGCTGTGAATACCAAGTGAACGGACACATACCTACTTAATACGCATAATATAAACATCCATGACACGAGTACAAATGTTTATGTGCATCACACGAAACATTTGCCCTAACGGGATTCGAACCCGCGACCGGCGGTTTCGTGGCCAGGGTCTCTGACCACTCGACGGGCCTATCAATTCAGGATTCCGGTTATTACATTGAAACGAGTGCCTATCTGACCTTTGTAACCTTTAGACAGAGGAACCAGACAAGTTGAATCATAATACCTACCATAACTATTAAGTATCCCTGGTAAGTCGTTTGCAAAAATCCAACCCCATTAAACCCAATCTGGGGCGTCAATTAATATAAACTTCTTATTACCGAGCATTAATGACAACAAAAGTCCCGCTCGTAAACGCGAAGCAAAACTCCAAATATTAATTGTGAATTCGACCTGACCGTCGTAAAAACGGTATTTGCGACACGCCCCGAAGAACACTAGACAATTATTAAAATCCCAAAACCATTCCGGGGTGTTCAATCGGAAATGAAGCGGGAAAGCGCTTGCTGAAATATTGAAGCGAATATCGGTGGAGCCAGTTTCAGTGAATGTTGATTAGAATTGTAATATTTTTTTTTGAGACTGGAATTGGGTTTAGGTGTATTTAATGTTATATGAGGCAAAAAAAAATTTCTTTCTTTAATTATTTTTGTCTTTTATGCAAATAAATTATAAATAAACTCTTCAGACTGACACCAATTTCCTAGTCCCAAACTAAGTTTATGCTTGTGCTATAGATACTAGGTGAACGGATAGACATACTTAAATACGTTTATAAACATCCATGACTCGAGTACAAATGTCCATGTTCATCACACGAAACATTTGCCCCTAGCGGGATTCGAACGCGCGACCCTTGGTTTCGTGGCCAGGGTATCTGACCACTCGACCAAAGGGCCAGTCAATGTACCAGAAGTAAATATCTAAAATTAATACCTGGGTTAAAATGTTTGATGTTACTAAGATTCTCAAATTGATGAAGATATGTGGTTCAGTTCAATTTAGTTTGATAGAATAAGGAATATAAGTCATGCTTGACTTAAATTTTAGTTTATTGATAAAAAAGTATTCACCAGATCGTGCAAAATGACAATTCAATAGGGAAGAATATATGTTTGTAAGAGTGCGTTAAATATTTTTTTCACGGATTAACCGTTTACCATGTTCAGGGTTCACAGTAATGTTTGTACGGAAAATGTACTTGAAAAACAATCGACTCTTGATCCGAGGTTTCAACATTATCCCGCCGACATTATTCCGCACAATTTGACACATGTCATCCAGCGGTCGCAGCCGTTGGAAAGCGCTTCGCGCGCTAAACGCACCCATTAATTAGTTGAGGGCACGAGACCGCGCTCGAATGAAGTGAGACACATTTTTTTAATTACCACTGCCCACCCCAGGGGGGGGCATGTATGCCCCCCTCGACCGGGCCAAACGGCTGCATATGTTGGCGGCAATTAAAATTCCAGTTTTCGAATGCAGTTTTTGGAGCGTTTCAATAAAGGTTTTTTTTTTCTGTTTTATTTTCGGCCAGGCTTGTCTGCGGGATGGGAATCGTAGTTGAATTGTATGTACCTACGCTGTAGGCAGATAATATTTTTTCGAATTGATCGCCTGTTTTCGCGAAAATAATTAGAAAGCGCCTATAGTCGTACTATCAGTCTTCTCAATATTTTAACGTTTATATTCTGCGACTATCTAATGAGTTTACATTGCATATTCATTTAAAGTACACAACGATTGAATTATGAAAAAACATTACGTTGTATAATTTCCTACTTTTACAATAAAATACAAGTAGATTACTATTTATTTAATTAAGTAACTATTATTTGGTTTAGTTTTAGCATATGCAAGAAATTACTTCTCCAATAAATTTTCATCACTGCCGAGTTAGTCAAATACCTTATGTTACATAGGACCATTCAAAAACACGGATCTGAAAATTCGCGCCTCACATATTAGGCACACTCCTCTGTTTAAAAAAAAATAAATAAACGAACTTCGTCCAAATTAAATTAAAATTGTATAAACTACATGAGGTTTTTGTCCTAAATAATAATTTGTTGAACCAAAGCGTAGTGGGAGTGTCGGTCGTGGGCGCAGTGGGTGGCGCATTCACGCCCAGGGGAGGCCTACTGGCAAATTAAAACTACACATATCTATTCCACAGAATTATGTTATTGTAATACATATTTTACGTTTTATTTTTAAAGGCTGACTTTTCGCAATTTTTTTTATTTATCAACCAAACGTATTACTTGCAGTATAAGAATATTTTGATCGTCGACAATTCTATATTTGGCCATTAAAATAGAATAAAAAAAATAGAAGATAAATATTAATATTGTGATTAAAATCATGCCGTATTCATCAATCTGCATAATACAGTAGATTTTTATAATTTAGTCAATTACAACAGCTAAAGTTTCATTTTATTTATCATATTATATTACAATATTAAGTTTCATTACAAGCTTTTATTTTAATTGTTCACGTAATATGTCTACTATGTTGTTAAATGGCCCAATCTTATTTTAAAAATGTCAATGACTATAATAGCATACCTAATTGTGATATGCTAATTCTTTAAATAAAAATGTTTGTATTGTTTAACATATAATTATTGATATAAAGAAAAAATTACGAAATTATATGTTTAGAATAGAATAGAATAGAATAGAATAGAATAGAATAGAATAGAAAAAATTTATTGACCATTAAATAATACAGACACATGAGACAGGAACATATCATTGGGTTATGGCCAACAAGGTGCGAGCCTCAGCATGTGTTGTAGCAACCCGAAAGTCAGTTTCTTACTAATAAATAAAAAAAAACAAATATTCAAGAAAGGAACACAACTAGAATCAGTTTCGTTTAAAAAAACAACGTCGTTTTTTCTTCACTCCAAAGAGGTTCCTAGCAAAAATAATAAGGGAATGGACACAATTGCGTTTGTTGTAATTCGGCGCGGCAATTACAGGTCGGTCGGCGCGATCCGACTAATGAAATTGAATGAAGAAGTAACGCGGGCGCGTTTACACGTTTAGACGGTAGGGCTGCCTCGCTTGGGATAAATGGAGATCTTGTAATCGAAGACCTTTTTCTACCGTTTTGCTATTCGAAACCCGCAAGTTTGGTAATGACAACGTAAATCGGGCTGCTAGTCGAGACTGAGTAAAGTACTGATACCTACATGCTTTAGTCGCTGAACAAGATTTATTAACCATGGAATTCGGGCTTTTACAGATATTCTATCCTATATTTCATATCCTATATCCATCTAACCCAGCTCAGCCTTATTTTTGGCTGAATGTGGAGGGGCTTGCTGCCCATTTGACTCTGTTTACCCCTTCGGAGATTATGGGCGTGATGTTAAGTATGTATGTATGTATCCCATAGGAGTTACTTTTTTCAGAATGAAAAAAGTCTTTTCTTGGGGTTGAAGATTTTTTACGCCGATAAATGTAAATGGTTAAATTATTTAAACATAAAACCGTAATAGATAGACATATTAGCCACGACAGTACTTTGAGTTGAAGTCTATTCTTAATTTAGTCTAGAACAAATAAATCAAATAAAATTATAACGCATGAGGTGGCAACCCTTTCCCTCCGGACTCCATCTTTGTTTTCGGCAGCTAGGTGGAGCGATGGCGGTTTTAATATCCCGCGGTTATTGCGGGGCACGGGATTTCTTCTTCCGCTTCATGCCAGCCATGCCAGCGGATGAAACCAGGAGCAATTTTGCTGCGTTGAGTAGGATCTTTTGTTGGGACCAAAAGGATTTTTAGCAATAAAGAATATGCATGAAAAATATTTTGATAAAAAATATCTAAAAATAAAATACCGATGATAAACTGTTTTAAATGTAAAACTAGCTAGTTGAAGAGTTAGGCACATTGCACTTGTCACTACTTTTTTACAGTTGGACCCTCGCCTAAACACACACCCAACCCAAATATATCATTATTCGTCTTTCACAACATGCTAGGTAAGGAACACAGTTGGCGCATTCTTTTTAAGTCCCAGACCAACATGAGACTGGCTTTCCATATTATAACAACACATTCTCATTCATACTCAACGAAATATTCTCAAATGGAGAATGGGCCTTTAAATACGAGCTAAAGGAACCTACATTATGTAAATATGCTAAATCAAAAAGGTACTGATTTCAGAGCATCCTCTAAATCTGTATACGGAGTGGGGTTCCGTCGTAATTTTATTAAAACACTTTATCGCGCCCCGCCCAATGAGGCACCCCATTGCGGACCGAGCCTCAGGGGGTCAAATATGAATTTGTTTTGATGGGAAACGAGAGTCGAGGATTTGCTTACCTACAATGGGATGTAGAAGATTACAATTGACGAATATCTGTCATTCATTGAGGTGTTTGTTTAGAGCGGTGGTAGCTCAATGGTAAGAACACGCGCCTCTTAACCAAGGAGTGCTGGTTCTAACATCGGCACGTACCTCTGGATTTTTCAAATCTACGTACGTATTTATACCACTAGCTCGACGGTGAGGGAAAACATCGTGATGAAACCTGAAAATTCAAACAACTTTGGATTTGTAAGGTCAGATCGGCAGTCGCTTCAATGTGATTACCAGACTCGCCAAATCCTGGATCATGGTCTAAGCGGACCCCGTCTAAGCACGGGACATAACGCTAGGAAGATGATGATTGAGGTGTTTGTTTATTTTTATGGTGAAGTTTCGTTTGATGGATAAAAGACAAATTCAGAACAAGGTTTATGTGAGTATGTACGTATCCTAAAGTCAGTCTCCGAAGGGATAGACGGAGTCCAAGGAGCCTTAAATTAAATTAAGCTCAGTTAGATGAAAAATACAGATAAGATAATAAATAATAACAGGCATATCATTTTTATTGGATAAGATCCTTGTTCTTACTTTTAGCGTACACCTGACATGAAAATGTATTATAAATGACGAAGTTACTTTTACATTTCTAACATTTATATATTAATACTAGCAGTGCCCCGCAGTGCAGTTTTACCCGTGTTCTATTAATACTAGCAGTGCCCGCAGTTTCACCCGTGTTTATGTTATATATAGTCTATAGCCTTCGTGGATAAATGGGCTATCTAACACTGAAGGAATTTTTCAAATCGGACCAGTAGTTTCAGAAATTAGCGCGATCAAACTAATAAACTCTTCAACTTTATAATATTAGTCTATATAATTAAGTTTATACCATGATCCAAAAATTGTCTGGTTCCCCTATCTTAGGGTTACGAAGGTCAGATCGGCAGTCGCTTCAATGTAATTACTAGACTCAATAAATCCTGGATCATGGTCTAAGCGGACCCCGTCTAAACTCGGGACATAACGCTAGGAAGATGATGATAATTAAGTTTATAAATGTAGTAAGAATTTATTCTTCTTTTGAGCTAAACTACTGCAATAAGATGTGAAGTAGATATTAACTTATACAGACTGTCGGAAACATATCTATCCGTACTACAAATAAGTTGGTCTCTTACCCATAACATTGTCGCAACAAAAACTAAGCGTAGTTATTAAACTGTTATAAGCGGCCGTCAGATGGCGACAAAAACGCTGTGACGACGTGTCTGGACGGACAGATAGACGGACAGCTTTTACGTATGTATATAAAGATGTGTATTAAGCACAACACTATAGATTTTGCCTCTAGTAGGACTTCGGGCTAAGTGCTTAACAAGCGCTTTATATACATCCAATCATTTTAAAGTATGTATTAACATTAGGAACTGTTAGAGTAGCATCATATCAATTGACGTTGACAGCCTGATTTTAAATTGAGTACTTAGGGTTCATTGACCTATTTAATATTTTTTTACATGTCACCTAGTTTTTGCGCGACCTATATTTTTTTTCAGGGATAAGAAGTAGGTTATGTTATTTTTTTATCTATATCTTTATTCTATACCTATATACAAATATATAAAGCTGAAGACTTTGTTAGCTTGTTTGCTTGAACGCGTTAATCTCAGAAACCACTGATCCGAATTGAAAAAAAAAATTATATAGTTAAGTTATATAAATATTGGTTGTATAGTTAATTTATCGAGGAAGGTTATAGGTTACATAAAATTAACCATAAACGCGGGTGAAACCGCGGGCACAGCTAGTAGTTACATATTTTTGTTTATTTAAATCGCTACAGTTCTCCATTTCACGCAAATAATTAAATTTATTTGCGTGAAATGGAGAACTGTAATGGATGGATAGAAGTGACGAGTGGCTAGCTCGTCGCCTATATAATTTCAAATCTAATACACAATACACCATTAATCGCCTTTTACGAAATTTATATATAAGTAAAACTAGCAGCGCCCCACGGTTTCACCCGCATAGTTCCTGTTCCTGTAGGATTATGGGGATAAAATATAGCCTATGTTACTTCCGGATAATGTAGCTTTCCAATGGTTAAAGAATTTTTGAAATCGGCATAGTAGTTTTTGAGTTTATTAATTACAAACATACACATACACAAAAATACAAATATTTCCTCTTTATAATATTATACATAATATATAAAATTATAAAGGCAGCCAGGAAAGGTATAAAATTAGTACATTATTTTTAGTCCCAAACCAACATAGAACAAACGACAATTTGGTGTTTTCATACATTTCAAAATTATTCAATCGTATTTGTGAGAGCGTCCATATAATTCAGCATACCATCAAGCTTCATAGAACAAGGTGCCATAACAATATATCGCCCAGTCCATACCGCGCGTATCGTCGGGAGTCCATACGGCGCAGGCCCGCCCTTTGATGCGCCGCTACATTCAATATAGGTTATGAACAAATGTCGGCGGGCGACGCTCGTTCGCGGTCGGGTTAAGGTCGACGAGACGCGTGCGTTTATTCGGCGAGACGCATGCGTTCAGTCGGCAAAAGGTGGTTTAGTTGCGGTCAAAAATATTTAAACAATATATTGGTGAAATTTTATAGCGAGAATATTTATAATTGGGCTACGTATCATCATCTTCCTAGCGTTATGTCCCGTGCTTAGACGGGGTCCGCTTAGACCATGATCCAAGATGTAGCGAGTCTGGTAATTACATTGAATTTGGGCTAGGTATATAATCTTTATGTTCACATAGTTTTATTTCATGCACACATGTATCTTCCAGAAGTATAATATCCTATTTGCTAAGTCGTGTAAATATTCTCAATAATAGGTACATACATACATAACATCACGCCCATAATCCCTGAAGGGGTAGGCAGAGTCAAAGAGGCAGCAGGCCCCTCTAACCACATTTAGCCAGAAACAAAACTCGGCTGGGTTAGATGGAAAATTGTGCCCACCCACTCAATACCCAAAAACCCGATACACCATTAGTAGTCTTCTGCGACATGCTAGGATAGAACCACAGATGCTACATTTTTTTAAAGTCCCAGACCAACATGAGATAATAGGCTGGGTTAGATGGAAACATCTGAATCAATAACAGGTCATCGCATAAAATTCACTTGCTCGTTTACCAAAACCCTTAATCTTCATGTCTATTGACAAAGTTTTCTCCTCCTTTCTATCTTTCTTAACACTCCCAGCGTATCACATAATATAAAAACGTGCAGTAACCGTGCGACTAATCGCATCACGCAGGTAAAAGTCGCTCGCGCTGCCCCTCACCTTACACCGACGTTATCTCCCTAGCAGGTGTACCGCGTGTCGCCATACGGCGCGGCGCTATCTCGGAATCTCGTAATATTGCTTGTACGCTACGATTATTGCGATACTTCGCCGACGTGTCATGAATGTCGAGCTGATGTCGATGGCTTTATCTTTAACTCGGTGTGTTGCTTTAAAGCAGGATGCGGCGCGTGTGAATTCTTAATAGATTTATACAAAATACTTACCACACAACATCATGTACATTGATCCGATTTTAAGCAATTAGTAAATATAGTTTCGTGTTGGTCTCGTACTCAAAAAGAATCTACCGACTGTCTTCCTTGCGTAGCATGTCGTAATAGGCGACTAATGGGTTTGTGGTTATGAAGGGCCAACTTTCTTAAAATTATTCATCTAATCAATTTTATAGTTGGCAAATGTTTAAGGAGCTTATCGTTTTTTGGACAGTAAAAATGTGAGCGTATGTAATAATAACAATATCGGACAGTAAATGTTGGTCCAATTAGAAGGAATTAGCTCTTGCGCTTATTGGTGAAGAAAAACAGATTCTATGAAGCTATTACAAAAAAAATTAACGGCTTTCTTGCAATAAGACAACTGCTAAACTCAGACTAAATAATAAATAACAATTGTAACAATATAAGACAATTGCAGGTCCTTTAATTTTGACTTTTGACTGACTCGATGGCGCATTCGGTCAGTGATCCTGCCCCATGCGCCAAGAGTTGTATGTTCGATCCCCACCCAGGACAAACATTCGTGTGATAAATACTTGTCTTTTTTCTGTGTCTGGGAGTTAATATCCAATATTTAAGTATATATTTGTAATACCACTGTTGATTCTGATATCCGTAACACAAGTGCAGCTACTTGCATGATGACGTCAGATATATATTTATTTGAATAAAAAAAAAACTTATTAAGAATAAAAGAAAATTAACCAATAATAAATACTAAATTGCAAGAAAAATAGTACAAATAAAACCGACAAACCAAGCGCTCTTTTTAATTAAATCTGCACGCGTTATAAAAACGCACGACTCCTCCATCAATTAAACTGAGATTTGCTCAATTTGTTGTAACCACAATATCACAAGGTCTCTGCAAGTGAAAGAGAGTAACACTTCATTGTTCAAAGGTTATTCTTCGTGAGACCGCATCACGGTCAGCACGCATGCGTGAAGTTACCTACATCGATTGAAATGTTTGTTTACAATATTATTCATGTTCTGATCTGATGCAGACCGAGATGTGCTTCTTGATAAATGATTCGCTCGGCCCTCATTGCAAGATTATTCGTAATAGGGATGTTGGCTGGCAAGTCAATTGAGATACTTTTTAAGAGATGTCAAAACGAAATCACTTCATAGATTTTTTATGGGCTTGTCAACGTGTGACGTCACTAGTTTGTATAACTGACTTAATATTAAGCAGTTTTTGTAAAATAAAAAATCTTAGACTCAATATGATTGAAAATCAATAAGGCTTAACAGCATTACTCGCTTTCTTTTTCAGTATTGATATTTCAAAATAAAATATAAATGGTGTCAACATCCCAATTGTTTAATGGAGGGATGTTGTTTGTGATACGATTTTAGTTTCCCTTGTTGAAGCCAATTTTAATGGCTATCAAATTTGGAGTTGATGTAAACATTCTTAAATTGTGTTACTGATTCTAAATAATTACATAAAAGAGGAGTAGAAATTAGTCTATCCTTTTTATCTAAAATCTAGGAATTGAAAATGAGTCAAAGATTTCTATTCATCAAAAAACTAACTAACTTTATTTATTTTATAGCTACAATAGTAGTGAACCAAGACAATTATTGTAGAATGAAAATGATCCCGATGTAGTTGAAAATGACTAACTGCAACTATTTCTGTTTAAAATAACCATATTTTTGCAACAGAAAATAATTAGAATTATATTACTAGTTAACTTATATAGAGTCTAGTTTAGTTAGTTGGTTTATCTGAAATAGAGGTTCTGTACTTTTCTCCACAGTTTCATCATATCTAGTCTTTAAAGAGTTTACCAAATCATTGCACCATCATTCCTAACTCCGTCTTTTCATGACTGTAATGAATATTAATTACCCCACTGCTTACTATAAACTTTGATGTTCATTGCATCTCATTTGTCGGAACAACCATTTCACCCCATTTTAATTACTCATGACTACAATCGTTGCTCAAACTTTGCTCTCAATAACATCTCGGTGCCGACGATAAACATTTCAAAGTTAAACACGCGTAGAAGTTGCGTGAAACACAGTTGCCTGTTCGGATAGGCGACGCGGAAGTCCCGCGGGAGACTGGTAATTAAAAGTGGCGTGCGTATGTCGCCGCAACGGGAGAAGTTTGGATCTGAGGAGTGTTTGTAAGGGCTGCGTTAAAATGAACGCAGATACAGTTGTCTAAGCAAGGTCGGTCTTGTATAAGGGTTTAAAAAGGCGAAGTAAGCGACAGTCTAGGATGCTGGCGACTACAATTACTTATGTAAGTTAAACGTATTTTCAAACAATTGCATTTTAGGCGACAAGCTAGCCACTTGTCAGGGCGACAGGCTATACACTTGTCACCACTTTTACACAATTTTCCATCTAACGCAGCCCAATTTTGTTTCTGGCTGAATGTGGTTAAAGGGCCCTGCTGCCTCTTTGACTCTGCCTACCCCTTCGGGGATTATGGGCGCGATGTTATGTTATGCATTTTATTAGGCTATATTTATAAAAAAAAAATTGCAAAAGTATTATATAAGGTCAGGTAAAGAGTACCTTTAACCGACCAGTGGGTACCAGGATCGTAGCAAATGTAAGGGTGTGATCTCTGCCTAACCCCAGGGAAAAAAGGCGTGACAGTATGTATTTATGGATGTATATTTCCTAAAACTAAATATGCATTTTTTTAATTTGAAGGAGTACAATAAAAACAGCGCAAATGGGGCGCCAAAATCCATGTTTAAACCAAGCATTACATCTAAAACCTTTCAAGAGCTAAGGTTATAAAGTCCCCAAAAAAAAAACTCCAAAAACTAACAAGTTCAAGGTAGAAAACTCGAATTATAAGCATCCAATATCTAATAAAGCAACATCATTCGAAATTCTTCCACAAACATTCTTAGATTCTCGACTCCATCTCTGCTTACCAATTTGTACGCACCGTAACCCTCAACCGCGGTTATTAAATCTGGTCTCTACGACTCTCGTAATAAGACGGGGCGAGGCAGTAAACGGGGTTGCGGTCGCCCCCTCGGGCTGAGGAATTTATTTGTACATGATAAAGCGCAGATTTTGCTACAGACGTGTTCGCAACGTACTGAGATTGTTTAGTACGCTTTTAAATTTGATGAAAGATTTTTGAGAGTGTTCATTCTTAATATGTTGTTTTCTTTGTAAAGCTGTAATTTGAGTTATAGACAGTTATGTCTAGTTTAGAATCTTCATGACGCCTAATAAAGTATATAATTTTTTTTTTTATTCTTACAATTTGATTAGTCTTGATAGCTCTAAATATTGGCTTTTAATATTACATGATAATAATCATGTTTCATTTCGCATAAGCAAAATGTTTGCCTGTTTGCGTTTTCAGAGCTGATGAAATTAACTAAGACAACTTAATTTTTTATCTGACCTGAAATAATAGTTTTTTTCCCAACCCAAGTATTTATTTTCATAGGTTCAATCAAGTCACTTATGAGTTTCAGAAATTATAGTATTTTTTTTTAATCATAATTATAATTAACAGGTGTCATTATGATCACCCAATCATTCTCCACCAAGACCCGCGTTGCTCAGCTCCAGCCTTTTTTAAAAGCACATTTTTCAGGGTTCCACAAAAAAGATGGCCGTTCTCCCTTATGTGGTGAGCGCAGTAAACACGCCCTTCTAGATGACGCGTGCGTTAACCGCGCCGTTCGCTCCTCGTTAGGGCGCGTTTGAGACGCGGGGTCGCCGCGACCGCCCCTGCCGCTGGAAGGGTTGCAACGTGAGGTGACCACGAGTTTGTGATTGAGGTTGAGACTGAATGAGAACAGTTTCTTTTTGTATTTGTATTTGATGGTCAGCACTCGAGAAAAAATTATGGCGAATAAATCTAGATTTTAGTTTTTGTTTATCCAATCCAATCATTTTTATAATTTGTGGTCATTCTACAAACCAACACTCATATACAAAGTGTCCTAAAAGGCGAATTTCCAGCCTAACCCGCAGATATGCGAGCTTTCATGTTATTGTTATAAGCTGGTTTAATATCTGTAACGGTGCCAGCTCTTGGTTGTAATTGGTTAATTCAACGGTTAGTGCAATTTAGAACAATTCGATGCTACTGACATTATGTAGTGTATGAGTATAATGAATATTATTAATTATATTTAAAATATTTACGTCAATATACACGTTATCTATCGTCATCCACTGCTGGACACGCCTCTCCCTAAACACGCCACTCAGCACGATCTGCGGCTATTCTCATCCAGCTCTTACTCGCCACCCTGCGGAGATCGTCTTCCCACCCAAGAATCTGCTAATACGACATATAATATCTTAATATATATAAATTACGCGTCACGTTGTTTGTCCGCGATGGACTCCGCAGTTTGATCCAACTTGAAAGATAGGATAGCTTACATCTCAATTTATTTAACCTGATTATGTGTCATTGACTGTTAGGCGGAACGAAGTTCGCCGGGTCAGCTAGTGTCATATATTTTATATCTACTTACACAGTAGTTCTAAATCGCGTGTATACGGCGGATAGCATCCTCCCTCAAGACCCAATACCCAAACAGCTAACAATCTGCGAACGCTCCGAGCGGACACATCGCGCAATATCGGCCGGCTGCATAATGCATGCGCAATATGGCGGCCAGTGCAGTTTATTTGCCGCACTCCAAACTCGCGCTGCGAACTTATTTTATTTTCCACGTCGATCTAACTGGGTTTGAAAAGGCAGAGGCGAAGCCATGTGCGGTTTATATGCTGATAATCTTTACATAGTATACCAACACAAAGTTAGTGGTTCCGTCTGTTCGCTTAGATCTTCGCAAGGGATGTTGATGCGATGCGTTGATGCAATATTGATCAAAAGATACTTAGAGTGATTCAAATGAACGGTTTATATTTCAAAAGAGGTACTGTTTAAAATCTTTGAAATCTATGAACGTAATATAAAGATATCATTAGCTCGGCGGTAAGAGAAAAAGACTTTATGAAACTTGAACTTTATAACTATTTGTCAATCCCATCCTCGATCTGACTCCCACGTGACAGGCATCGTCTAGTATGGGAGTCACTGTTTGTCATTGTAATTGTGCTTTAATTTTCTGGTAAATCAACAAAATTTGATTTGATTTGATTTGACTATGTTTATTTACGGGCTTCTGGGTATGTGACTGAGTAGGCGACGAGCTAGGCACTTGCCACTCCTTTTTCACAGCTTTCCATCCAACCCAGCCCACTGTCCCGTGTTGGTCTGGGACTTAAAAAGAATATGCCAACTGTGGTTCTTGTCTAGCATGTCGTAAAAGGCGACTAATGGTATATCGGGTTTTGGGTGTGTGATTGTGTGGGCGACGGGTTAGCCGCTTGTCACTACTTTTTCACAATTTTAAATCTAACCCAGCCTTTATTTTTGGCTGAATGTGGTTGAAAGGGCGTGCTGCCTCTTTGACTCTGTCTACCCCTTCGGGGATTAAGGGCGTGATGTTATGTATGTATATATGTTTAAGCATGATTAAATTTGTATGCCATAGTCAGACACAAAGCTTAAATTTTGGACTCGCTAAATCTATCATCGTGTAAGTGGGCCCCTCTTACGACCGGGACATAACGATAAGAACACTTATGAATTCAACATAACAAAACACGAACAAAATAAAACGACCAGTCTTACACAACTGAATCAAACGAGCCCCATCACGCCAATGCGATCATAGCCGTTTCAGCCGTCCACTCCGCTAAAGTCCGCGTGTAAATACATAATGCACAATTGCACTGCGTTGTAATGGTGCAGTCACCAAATGAATTCCACTTAGTGCTGAACTTACTCCAACAACCATCCCAAGCAAATTCCAACCTTAAACACAACGTACTGCGTTTAATTTCCATTGACTCTACCGACACAATGTAAAGGCTAGTCCGTTCGGAGTGAATGGAATTTGAGTTTTATGGTGTAGTGGATAGAGTCGGTTTTGGGGGTGGGTGGAGGGTGTTTTCATAAGTTTTCCGGCGGTCGGTGGACGAATGTTTCAGTCGTCCGGTTCGTGGTAGGAAGAGTATTGATCATTGTCCCCGGTGAGGATTAGTTGGATTCTCTGTAGTGCCTTTTAAGTGTTCAACTTATTTCGTTGTTTGGTATTGTAGTCATTGAATACTTCTAGTTTAGTTAGTTAGTTAGAATACTTTTTAGATAAAAGAGTAAAATGATAAAAGCTTATGAAAATGTTTGTGTTTTGTTTTTATGTTAATCAAGTAGTCAGAATCAGGTAATGCCTTTTAAAAATACTCACTATTGATATTTAGGGTATTTTTCATGTTAATATCTTTAATCATCATCATCTTCCTAGCGTAATGTCCCATGCTTCGACGAGGTCCGCTTAGACCATGATCCATGATTTAGCGAGTCTAGTAATTACATTGAAGCGACTGCCGATCTGACCTTCGTTACCCAAAGATAGTGGAACTAGACAATTTTTTGGATCATGATTAAAAATCCAATGTTTTTTGAATTTGCAGGATTCATCACGATGTTTACCCTCACCGCCGAGCTAGTGGTATAAATACGTACATAGACTTGAAAAATCCAGAGGTACGTGCCCGGGTTTGAACCCGCACTTCTCGGTTAAGAGGCGCGTGTCCTTACCATTGAGCTACCAAACTAACTAAAAATTTTGAGCTACCACCGCTTTTTAATATCTTTATGTTAATATCTTTAATATAGAAGTAATAATAATATATCAAAACTGTCAATTCGTCTGAATTAAAAAACCTAGGTAAGAAATCATACCATTAGCTAGGCTGAACATGAAAACATTCTGACCATACCTACCATTTAATTAAAGATGGACGTCAAACACAATTATTCTAACATTATGATAATAAACTTCAATGTAATTATACATACATAACATCACGCCCACAATCCCCGAAGGGGTAGGCAGAGTCAAAGGGGCAGCATGCCCCATCAACCACATTCAGCTAAAAATAAAGCCGGGCTGGGTTAGATGGAAAATTGTGAAAAAGCAGTGACAAGCGGCTAACCTGTCGCCTACACAATCACACACCCAAAACCCGATATACCATTAGTCGTCTTTTACGACATGCTAGGCAAGAACCATAGTTGGCACATTCTTTTTAAGTCCCAGACCAACATGGGACAGTGGGCTGGGTTGGATGGATAGCTGTGAAAAAGGAGTTACAAGTGGCTAGCTCGTCACCTACTCAGTCACATACCCAAAAGCCCGTAAACCATTAGTCGCCTATTACGACATGCTAGGCAAGAACCACAGTTGGCCCATTATTTTTTGTTGTCCCAGATCAACATGGGCCAAGTCCCAGACCAACATGGGACTATAATATGGGAATGTAATTATTAGATTTGATATCCTGTTCAATAGAGACGTAGACTAGGAATAAGAGGACGCAATAAAGAATCATTAAAAGAAATCTCAATGTTACGGTCGCTTCTATCTCTCTATCCAAGAGGATCATCGTACAGAGTACGTAAGACGCTGTAAATATCTTCCTTTTATATTATTTATTACATAATACACTAAGTGAAAGCCATAGGGTTAACGTACATTAATATTAATACGACTTTTGCCGGAGGTGCGTTATTTATTGCATATTTGTACACGATATATGACCCTCCGGAGAATTACGAGTATTGACAATTTATGGCGTGTGTTTTGTTATTTACCTAATGACACTGGTGGCGATTGACCTATATGTATATAGCTGTAGGTATATAGGTATACTAGCTTTTGCACACGACTTCGTCCGCGTAGAAGACAATTCTGTTAAAGACTTACGTTGACTGGCTCGATGGCTCATTCGGTAGTGACCCTGCCCCATGCGCCAAGAGTTTCGGGTTCGATCCTAACTCAGAACAAACATTCGTACGATGAATACTAGTGTTTCTTCTGAGTCTGGGTATTAATATTGAATATTTAAGTATATATTTGTAATACCACTGTTGTTTCTGATATCCATAACACAAGTGCTTAAGCTATTTTCCTCGGAGTCAGATCAATGTATGTGATGTTGTCTGATATTTATTTAAAAAAAATCACGTTGTCCCATACAAACATTGCTCCCCTTTTTCACCTCTTGGGGGGTAGAATTTTTGAAAATCCTTTCTTATTAGATCAGATGCCTACGTCATACAAAGAACTCACCCTCCAAGGTTTCTACGATCAGCGGTTTAGGCTGTGCGTAGATCCGTCAGTCAGTCATTCAGGACAAAGAATTTTATCTATTTAACTTCATAGCTGACCCGATACTTCGTAACGCCCCGTTCTCGGATTTTCAATACATACCCATTTTTTTTTTCTTGCATAAGAAACTTCGCCTAATAATAACAAACACAACTAAAAAATATTTAGGGAAATCGGTTCAGCTGTTCTCGAGATTTGCGCTTAGCAACACATTCAGCGATTCATTTTTATATTTATAGATATCGCGGACGGAGGAGTATGTAATTTCGCACACTTATAGAAGGAGTGCAGAATGAATTTTATTTCATTAAAAAAGAGCTTGGTATTCACATCCTGTGTTCCGTTAAGAATCATCATCGTGAAAGAGATTTAAAATCTAATTAACCCATGGAAATTAGTGTTGAAAATTGAGATTAAACATGCTGCTGTTTGTGTTGGCTCTTAATTAAATACATTAATCTAGTCTCTGAATAGGATGATCTTTAAATTAGAAAAACAAACTAGTATACAATTTTATTTTTATTTTAGCGAACTTCATTCAAGTCAATGTCAAATTTACATATTTAAATGACTCGGAAACCGTTTGTATTTTTGATTCTCTCCAGAAGAATTCGACAAATAAAATTTCAACTGATCTTGCAAAAGATTACATGGAAATCTTAAAAATAAAACCGCATAAAGAATTAAATGAAAAACCGCGAAGCTGGACAAAGAGCCATCGTTCTATTGCTGAATTTTTCATCGCGTATAAATGTTTTGATGAAGCCGGTGAGTCGCCCCCCCTGGGGAGGGGGGATAAAAAATGAAATGAGAATAATGGCGAAAACGTCGGCGAGGGGCGTTTGATTCGGGTCGGTAACGAGAATATATTTAAAGAGACACTCGACGTTATGTAATACTCACTTATTGTTAAATTGTACTTATGCGTTTATTTCTACTATTCGTGATGAAAGCATTGAAATAATTTTAACTAAAAACAAATACCTCTTTTAAAACCTATTGTGAATACTAATAATAGGATTTTGATAATAGAATTGCTTACTGTCATGAAAATTCAAATTCTGGCCTTGTGACTTGCATTGGAATAAACAGGTTTTTGTAATTATACCCCGCTTTATCTGATTCCATCATGTAAAAGCTGGTCATCTATTTACTTCAATGTGATGAGTTTTAATGATCTAGAATTATGCTTGGACTAGAAACTGACATTATACCATACTATCTATGTAACTGTTTTTGTAATGTAACATGCAATAAATGTTTGAATTTAAATTTGAATATGACATAACTTTGTTCTAGTCAAAATTTTAATTTATAGAAAAGGCAACTTACGCTATATTCCACTCTCACCGACGATTGTACTAAGGTCCGAGAGGGCATTTGGAAATGGTAGGTAGACAAGTACAGTAAGCAAGTATAATGACGTCATTATTTTTCTTCCAGTGAGCAACGGAGCCCTAAGCGCGTGCGCAGCGCAGTCCGGCGGGTTAGACAAGGACGGCAAGAAGAAGCACACGCGGCCGACCTTTAGCGGGCAGCAGATCTTCGCGCTGGAGAAGACCTTCGAGCAGACTAAGTACTTGGCGGGGCCTGAACGCGCCAAGCTGGCGTACGCGCTTGGCATGACGGAGTCACAAGTTAAGGTAAGTTCAGCTTTAAAGCATTTTAAGGGCCAATTTTGAGCAGCAATTATAATCGTTTAGGGAATTGGCATGACAAGAGTCATAAGTTAAGGTAATATCTACATAATTAAAATGTGTTAAGGTTACTTTTGAGTCGGAATTAAGAGAATTATACAGTTACAAACGCAGATGCAAATGTCATAACCCAAATTAAGGCCTAATCTATTCAAACATCAGTGTAAAGCACTACATTTTGAATGGCATCCAACTTAATTAAATAGATGTACATGTGTGATGTAAATGGAATGACAGAATCACCAGCTTCGTCTATTTTGCTAAGATTTTTTCCAAGGTTTTGTAGAGCGATGAATTAAATTGATTTGTGTTAATACCAACATTTTTTTTTTACCAGATGTCTATTATACCAAGCGTTTTAAAGGTCATTTCTTATAAAGTCCAAGTCAAAGTCAAAATACTCTTTATTAAAAATAGGTTTGAAATAAACACTTATAAATCGTGAATTTAACAAGAAAATCAACTATCAATATGAATCTACCAGCGGTTCGGAATGTTGCTTTTACCGAGAAGAAACCGGCAAGAAATTAAGTAATTTCTCTTGACAAAAACATATTTTACAAAGGTGTATGAATCATATTTGTCTTTGAACCATGTCATGAAGTCGGCTTGTCAGACACCAAAAAGCAATAAAAAGTTTAAACATAAATGTGCATTGCCCTAGTACTTCATGTGCCATCCCAAACTTGGCAAACAGAGACAGTCAACATTCCTAAATACAATAAACATTACACATGTCACGTCAACGACGTCGCACATTGCAATAATTAAAACGAGAATCCATTAACAAAGCGTCACCCGTTACATTTAATAAAGTTCGGACAATTAACTTATATCGGACAGGGTGACTGCGCCTATCGCTGACTCGGTAATCCGATTACACAGATTGAAAAGTCAATCACTTAGCCGAGCGGCGGAATCAAACGAGGCTCTATTACGAGGATTATGAACGACATGTGGACCGCTCTTGTTGTGCTGGTTGCGAGTCGAGCTTTTTGTGATCTACCCGTGGTGGCTGACGCATTCGGACACTTAGGTTTCAATTAATGCGCTTGATTGACATTGCTGAAAGAGCTGAGCTTGAAAAATGTGAAAGATTTTTTTAATGAAGCCCATTTATTCAGTATCTATTATTATTTGAAGATTATGAGGACCATGTACTTATAATTGAGATATGTTTATGCATATTTAAAACAAAGTAAAAAGCACTGCAGTTATGTTTTGTTTAATGTAAATAAAAAGATATAATGATGAATGATTTAAATATAAATAAAAAATATATTATTAAAAACTGTTTATCAAGTTTATCAATCACAAGTAAAGTAATTGTACATACGTACTAAATTATAACGGAATTATAATAGTCTGGCATGCGTAAAAAATAAACTGTTTGACTTATTGACTGTTTAGGAGAACACTTTGCAAGTTTGTTCTTAATATTATTATTAATTCATACAGTTTTGTTGATAAATTAATAAAAATGCAATTAATAACACTTAAAGACTTATATATAACACGAAACCCCGTTTCAATTAAACGGCACACGCAAAATAGGCGTAAAAAGACACAATTTTATTTTAAACTAATTAGGGTGTGACAGGGTCCCCTCGCTAAACGGGCGCTAAGCGGGGCCCTTAGGGGCCGCTAGTAGGACGCTCACCCCTCGCTGTGGTCACGGCCCGTTAGATATTTCGCCATAGCAAAAGATTATTGAATTTTCTGCACAGTTGTGAAGCCAATTTTGCCAACTCTATGCTTTGTTTGGGTGCGTGTGTGTTTTGTTTTCTAATGTTGATAAAGTCGGACGCCATTTAAATATGTTGTGTGTATTCCTGTTTATACTTTTATATAAGGTTGAACTTATACATTTGTATACCTTTGCTACTACAGTGAAAATGTTGTGTTTAATTGCCAAAAATTCGATAAATATTTTTTGTTACTTCTATAATAATTGTGTAATTATCTCATGTTGGTATTTTACACTTTCAATATACTAAGAAATAGTGACAAATTACTCTTATTATTAAATGGGGTGTTTTCTAGGTATTAATATTATAAAAAAAATCTAATCAAAATGCAGTTAAAGTTGATAAAATTTTATTGCTTAATATGAAATATACATACAATCATATAATACTTGAGAAGTTAAACAATCTTCAAATTTCTGTGCTGAAGTTCCAAAATCAATTTAAACATCTGCGTTAAAATTCAACAGAAAAATAATCTTTTAACTGTAATTATTATTCGCGTCGGTAATGATGCGTCACTAATCAGACTTGAAACACGCTCCGACCGCGTCACTCTCCCTCCCTCGTCGTAGATCATGCTCCTCTAATGGGGGCCCGAATTGCATTACAGTAAGTGATACGTGCTATTAAGAGGCAACTGTTCAATTTGACCGGAGTTTAGAAGGAACGAATGGTATTAGCTTTTTGAGGGCTGAATGTGATGAAATCAAGTTTGGAAAATTTATCAATGTTAATTAACATGATAGTAGCTTTCAATTACACTTTTGATGAAATGAGTAAGTGAACTTGATAACATTTGAGTTGGAAGAAACCATATAATTTGTAACGTATAAAATTTTTAGGGTTAAAATAAATATAAATCACATTCACTTTAATAACACAATAAAACACGTATTAAGAAAAACTTATGAAAATATATACGCAAGTCATTTAGTGGGCGTAAAGAATTACAAAAATAAAATTTCTTATAAAGTTAAAATACAGTTTCCATTCTCATTACATTGCAGATACATAATTCCATAAAGATATAAATAAGTACCTATAACATTTGCAAATAATTACAAAAGCTACAAACATAAACCAAATTAATGCGCAATAATTCTCGAAGATACTACAGAAATATTAACAAAAATAAACTCAAGTTTCAATAACGGTCCCCGTCCGTTCATTGTATCGACAATAGTGAAAGTTGGCGAGAGAAATGAAGCGGACACAACGAGATTAATGCACGATATATCAGACTGAACAGTTGCGCTATTCGCTAATATTTGATCTTCCATTCCAGCGATTTCTGAGATGTGACAGGCATAAAAACAGTTTACGATGTTTGATTATATTTTTCATGTGAATGGAGATGCGACGCGTATACCATTATGTCGTCTAGGTATACAAAACTGTTAGGGGAGAAAGATGTACAAATAATAAAAGAGAGTAGCAGAAAAATGTTTTGTAGTATTTTATGAGCCATCGGGTGCGTAAACAGCAAGTGTGTCTGGCAAAGGCTTAAATATATCTTACCAATAAATTACAATAGCATTCGTATATTTACTTGATGTAAACTCTTCTTTACTGTCAGAAATAGTGTTCAACATTATTAGGTATTATACTTATTATACCTGGCTAGATTTAACGAATCCATTCCAACAGATTTTCGATAAACAGTGCCATGTTTAGTGTTAGACTACCGATTTGATCTAGATTTCGCTTCAAAATTACACACAATTGCAAACACCATTATGAATGGCTCTATAATCCTTTATGGCCAACTAACTGGCCGAACAAATGAGTGCTTCCATTCACAAATTGGGCTCAAAAGCCAATGTACCGGGGGTAATTACTCTACCAACTTATGGGGTTCGCTGTCAAACGATAATCTACTTTATGGGGTTAGAATTAAGAGTGGTGTGAGTGACAAAGGGTGAGTGTCGCATCGATTCCCCTGTCATAGCTCATTTGGCATTCAATAAAATTAATCCCCAGGGACAAAAGGGAGGGTGCTCTGTTTACACATGTGACTTGCACCACCGGTGCAACGGGATGCATAATGAAATTAATTGTTGACTGACGGCTGTTTATTCAACAAATACAGTTTGCGATGTATTCAAATAATTAAGTTTATTATGATCTTATATAATTTTTATATAACTAATGGGTTGTCTGAAATATTTTAAACTACCTCATGATATTTGTAGTTACTGATTCATATTTTATCTCAAATTATTCTATTCTGAGAATGACCAACTTAAAGTAAATTTTGAAATGGTATACGCATGCAGCTAAAATTAGTTAAATCGTATTTTTTTACAAATAGGAGTATGTTTATTTAAAATATATTAATAAAACTTAAAATAGAATCACATACACACGACTAAACATTACCATAAAAAATCTATTTTGCTCAGCTTAATCTGCGTAGACAGTAAATAAATTAAGACACGCATGCTAATTTATCTCCCATTAAAATACCTCATATTACCTTCATAAACCTGTCTATATCATTTACTTTATCAATTAGCACATTTCTAGCCTCCGAAACAACTTTACCCGCAATACCCAAAGAGTCCGTCCGTCCGTCCGTCACCGAGCCTTAAAACTTTACAGCTATTATAACATTGATATACAGCCGTCATAACAACGCCGCTTATTGCATATCATAATTCCTTCTCGCGTACTTAAAATGCAAATCTGAGTGTATCGTTATCATTCCTTTTATGGGAGTTGTAAAGCTGCACTGAATTAGCCGGGCATAGTTGGGTCGTTCCCACAGTGAGGGTGGAATGACAATTTTCGTGATTTTCATCTATGGATATTTTGTCGAGTAATTAAAGACCACCCTTTATCCTGCAATTGTAAAAGATCTAAAATTTGATATACGTGAAGTGGTTTTAATATCTATTATATTTTACAGGGGATGTCTAAATAAGCTTAAAGTTGAAAATAATAAATAAATAAATATATAAATAAATGTTTTGAGTTCAATTGCTAATCTGCATAGTAGATCAATCGAAATGGAAGAGTTTTCTCTATTTTCGTATCTTCTGAAAAAACTGCTCATAGTATCATACCACCTATAATTAGAATCAGGCTACCTTATTACAGATAAATGAATTCTTGTTACTATAGTCTTGACTATGTCACAATATAGAGCATTGTATATAATTTATCATAACATTTCATGCAAGAACAAAATCAATACAAACTCCTAAAATTAGATTAACGTAATGTAATCTTGCCAAAAAATAAATCAGCAAAAAGATTTTAATCAAACTAAAACTGCTATCACCCAATTAAGTTTCATTACGTTGATTAAGAAAATGTTTATACGCTGTAAAATGTAATTACGAGTGTGTGCTGCCTAACTGCTGCGATAAGACAAACGGCACTTTGAACTCGTGTAGACGACTATTGATATCAGCGAGGGTGCCGCAGGGGCAGCACTTGAGCATATTAAATTATTTTGATGGATGACACTATAATTTAATTTTAATGTGTTTTGATAAAATAACGCTTCGTGAATGCCAAATCTGGACCCGTTTAATGCTCTTTTTTGTGTGGGGTGCTATTCTGAATTGCAATTTGAATGTAATTTGCTATCGGTGCGTGGTAAATGCCGATGAGGAGAGTAGATAGTGCAGTGACGTCACGTTTCTGTTGATAGATCGTTTTCGCAACCAGTTTCGAACGGGTGATTACATTTGCATAATGGCTAAGATTAATATGATGTATTTTAATTTTTTTTTCTATTGTTACGTCGTTTTAGTTGTGTTGAAAATTAAGTGATAGACGCATTGAATAGAATTTTAATGATATTTTTATCTTTTCTATTTTTCATTTTACTTTCAAACTAGTTTTCTTCGTGAGTTGTAAAATCAAAGTCAATCCAAAAAAAATAATAGTTTATACTAAACTTAACTTTTAGTACTTAGTGCCTGTTCAATAAATAGACACAAATCTGCCAGCTTGTCATAATTGGTTATATTTTTTGTTACTTAATAAATAATCGTGACAATATAGTAACAAAATGAAAACATACAACTAACGATTATGAATAAGACATAATTGCATTCTTTTTTTTTACTTTTATAGTGATGAGAGTTTGGAAAACATGTTATTATTGATATCGCCAATGAACTGATATAATTAAAAAATAAAAACGAGTTGGATGTTAATAATGAAGATGACAATCGTGATGAAGTTCCAAATGAAAATGACTCTAAAGACCGAGGCCATTCGAATGCCATGTGAACCCATCCAACCCTAATCGAGCCACACACTGACGAGCAAAACACCCGAATCGATTCAGTGAAACTCGACTAATGGCCTACGATTAACGTTCACTCTCATCTGTCATCGAGAATCGATACATCGCCGTCACCGAACAATCAACCTTACACGCTTTTAAATTAAACTCAAAATCGATTTTAATGACATACGCGGATGGTGTATGGAAACGCCATCGATGTCTGCCGGATAGATTTAGCTGGGCATTTAGGTGGATATGTGTCGTCAGATGTCAATAGATGAATAAACATAGCCGTGGCCCGATTATGGTTTTGACAAATTGCTATTTGGATGACGCTTTGGTTTGTTTCAACAAAGGATTAGTGGCATACAACCTCAAATGATTTAGGAGTTATAATTTTTTCAACACATTACAATTTCACATTATTTTACTGGCAACCAGTGGCATTTAATAAAATTTTAGTGAATGATATCTTAAAAAAAATACTATCCCATAGATCGCCAGTGCAAATGCTTGATTTCTTTATAAGAACAAATTAATGAAATTAAAAATCTGATTTTTTAAATGGGGATGATATTATATATATTAAATTTGGAAATTTATTAAATACACTCTCATATTAAACATATGCCTTTTGTTCTTAAATAAGATTTAAAAAAAAAACAAATTTAATTTACAACAAATCTCAATACCCATTTGTAGTAAATAAACTTTAGAAAACATATTTGACGTCTGTAATATAAAACAATGCTGTATGCTAACGCCTCATACATTACAGTTCACGTCGGCAACATGTTACTGTGTCATACACATGTCTCTACACGCGGCGCGCAACATAATTAAACGGTTCCATGCACCCTCTGTCTATGGCTCTGACTATGGACTGCATTACCATAGACAAAACATTAGCATCAAGTTATTTAATAACTTCATGGAATATGGACCTGGCAATATTAAATATCCAAATTCGAATTTTGGTAGCTTTTGTAAAATCTTATTGTGGAATATTGGGTTCCTATATCGACGCATACTTTAAAATAACAGTTGTCAAATATTTCCATTACTTATTGATAAAACCAGAATTTTGAGTAAATTATCTTAAGCTGTAATAAATTTGTTTTTTTCAAACTTAAAGTGTTTTCTGTTGCGTACATTTTTAGCTATCAAATAATATCTATCTTTATTGTGCTTATAGAAGATGTGCCGGTGTAATGGCGATTCCCACACCGGGAAAATTATTTTTGATGAAACAGGTACTGTGCTTGTGGTATCTTGTTAATTCTGATCTGCACAATACATGTGCCCAAGCTACTTTGGAATCAGATAAATGTTTTATTATGATCACGATCAAATATTTAACGTTGCTATATTTATTGAGATAAATCACAATCTCCAAAGTAGATGCTAAGTAGCCTTGTACCCAATTTCCCATACAAGAAAATCCCCGTGTTCCTCTCGTCGCCCCTCGACGGACCCCACTTGATTGGCGCCCGTTAACGCATTTTTAGGGTTCGGTAGGCACGTCGGCGATCGCCTTATTTATAGTCTATAAATTAGTTTAACGACACCGCTTGATTGTACTTTTGCTAGTTGCTATTGTTGACTTAATCATTGGAAATTATGGTGGAGGTTAGATTGTTGTATTTTGAGAGTTATATGAGACTAGTTGTGCAATTTGTACTTTAGTCAAAATTGGTATTACTCTTATTTAGATAGCAGCGTCGGAGTCAAGGTAAGAAGAGGCATGCTCCGGTGGTTCGGACATGTGGAAAGAATGGATGACGAAAGATTGACTAAACAGATATACAATGCGAATGTGGAAGGATGTAGGAGCCGTGGAAGGCCCAGGCTCACCTACCACGACCAGATTGGTCGTGTATTAAAAGAAGGTGATGTTAGGAGTCATAAAAATCGTAGAGCTTGTATGAAAAGGATTATGAATGTTGAAGAGGCGAGTGAGGTGTGTAAGGATCGTGCCATATGGCGTTCGGTTCTCTCTGCCTACCCCGCTAGGGAAGTGGCGTGAAGTTTAGTTAGTTAGTTAGTTAGATAGCAGAAGTAGGTACGTGTACTTAATAGTTTGACTGGCTCGATGGCGCATTCGGTAGTGACCCTGCCCCATGCGCCAAGAGTTGTGGGCTCGATCCCAACTCAGGACAAACATTCGTATGACGAATACTTGTGTTTGTTCTGTGTCTGGGTGTTATTATTCAATATTTAAGTATATATTTGTAATACCACTGTTGATTCTGACATTCGTAACACAAGTGCTTTAAGCTACTTACCTCGGAGTCAGATCGATGTATGTGTGTGATGTAGTCTGATATTTATTTAATAGTTAGATAGAATTTACAATTGTATAATCTGATTAATACAAATTGAATATCTTGATCGGTTGGCTATATAATATTTAAGTAGTTTTATTACATAAGAACAAATGTGTGTAGTTACTTCTTTTGTCAATCGTACTACGGGTTACAGATTTACAAAGCGACTAATCACATGTCCTAGAACACTTCTACTGGGACACAGGCATTTCCATGTCTTAGTTACCTAAGTTACTTCCACGTCTGAATTACCTAAGCTTATTTTATATGAAACTTACTTATATGAGAAAATTTTAAAAGCATTTTAAGTATTATTTTATTTAAGGCTTGCTTTTTATGTCATCATCTTCCTAGAGTTATGTCCCGTGCTTAGACGGAGTCCGCTTAGACCATGATCCAGGATTTGACGAGTCTGGTAATCACTTTTTATGTTAAAAGTATATTAATTATATACGCGATAGACATACATACATGAAATCACGCCCTCAATCCCCGAAGGGGTAGGCAGAGTCGAAGGGGCAGCAAGTCCCTTCAACCACACTTAGCCAAAAACAAAGCTGAAAATTGTGAATAAGCAGGGACAAGCGGCTAACCCGTCGCCTACACAATCACACACCCAAAACCCGATATACCATTAGTCACCTCTTACGACATGCTAGGCAAGAACCACAATCGGCACATTCTTTTTTTTTGTCTCAGACCAACATGGGCCAAGTCCCAGACAAACATGGGACTAACGCGATAGATATCTGTAGCAAAAAATTCGCATGCAAATCCTCTTGCAGAAACTAGTGCAATACAAATGTAAACAAAATCCGCTAATAAGGGAGCATCCACACTCAATATTTCAATAAAGTTTGCGGCTTCAGTGGGCGGAGAAAGAAGGCCACATTTGTTTGATGAATGCCGCGCTAACGGGGCGGCGAGATCAATCACTGACGCAGCTGGTGCCCGGATTAACAGCGGGAATGATGTGGTGACATCGCGGGAGTGTGTTCAAATATCAATAAATCCTAGGATAGGCTCCTATTAAAAATATTAGGAAAATTGCTTTGAATTTAACTACTATTATATAATGTTCTACGTATAAACATCTTATTCCTCTCTCTTTTGACAAGCTTGATGGCGCATTTGGTAGTGACCCTGCCCCATGCGCCAAGAGTTGTGGGTTCAATCCCCACATCATTCGTATGATGAATACTTGTGTTTGTTCTGTGTCTGGGTGTTAATATCCAATATATAAGTATATATCTGTAATACTACTGTTGTTTCTGATATGGTGCTTAAGCTACTTACCTCGGAGCCAGATCAATATAAGTGAAGTATGTGATGTAGTCTGATATTCCTGAAGATACGTGTATACAGCTAGTGGTGTCGATTAAGATTATGATGTGGTTAAAGGGGCCTGCTGCCCCTTTGACTCTGCCTACCCCTTCTGGGGTTATGTGCGTGATGTTACGTATGTATTATAATTACCTAATTTACCAAGCTTAGTAAAAATAACCAAGTAGAACAGTGATCATATTATGATATTATCATATATATATGATCATATTACATATTATACTAAGCTTACCTTAGTTTGATGCCAGATCTGATCCCACGCCGCAAAAGCCGATCGATTATAAATCGACTTTTGTTAGGGTGGCTTCACACTCAATCGACACGCCTTGCTTTGTCGCCACTATTACAATTACCATCGTCAGGGTTCATCATGGTATACGTAATTTAATTACAAATAGTTTTATGACGATTACCAATTACCAAGATTAGGGCTGCCACAACATCAAGGAGCGGTGGTAGCTCAATAGTATGGACATGCGCCTCATAACCGAGGGGAGCGGGTTCAAACCTAAGCACGAACCTTTGAATGTTTCTAATCTATATAGGTACGTATTTATACAAGTATCTCGGCGGTGAGGGAAAAAATCGTGATGAAAACTGCAAATTCAATCAGCTTTGGATTTGCAACTATGATCCAAAAATTGTTTGGTTCTCATCTTAGGGTTACGAAGGTCGGCAAGGCAGTCGCTTCTATGTAATTACTAGACTCACTAAATCCTGGATCTTGATCTAAGCGGACACGGGCCATAACGCTAGGATGATAAAGATAATGAGGGCTGCCCACAACATCCTTTAATCCTAATCGCTGATCTATCACAATCGACTTTTGCTAACGCGACTTAATCGCAACGGTATGAGACACTCCTCTGCTTTGTTACCATAATTACAATTTTAATGACAATTATCAACGTCAAGGTTCATCATAATAAGTCATTTAATTACAATATCCTAATTTAATGACAATAACTAAGGTTAGGGTTGCCACAACATCCTCTAATCCCAATCGCCGATCGATTACAATCGACTTTTGTTAACGCGACTTAATCGCAGCGGTCTGCGACACGCCTCCGCTTTGTCGCCATTATTCGCGCATCAGCGACGGACAACAACAACTGTTGTCCGGCATTAACATCACAATGGCTGAGCGCCCTAATGGCGGTTTTATATGCCGCATGACAGATGGTCCGCGATCGGTGACTCGCCGAATATTGCAGCCCTGTTTATCATTCGGGGTTGTATTAAACTAGTTAAATGCAAATAGTCATCTGACTGAAGAGTATCAAAACTTTTGCAGTTGATGCAGAAAAGATAGGCGAATTTATTTTGACAATAACAGGTCCGTTGGTCTGGTAGTCAGAGACACTGGCCATGAAACCAAGCGTCGCGGGTTCGAATCCCGTCTAGGGGAAAATGTTTTGTGTGATGAACATGGACATTTATACTCGAGTCATGGATGTTTATAAACGTATTTAAGTATGTCTATCCGTTATCCATAGGACTAGTTTATAAGGTTAGTTTGGAAATTGGTGTGCCAGTTTGAAGCATTTATTTATTATTAATAAAAATATTTATTTCAGTACCTAACCTAATTGGGTACACATTTTATTATAACCCAATAAAAGTTTGTCATTCCGGGTCTTTTTTGCAGTACAGTAAGGGTTTACGAATCCGTTTATGCTTCACTATATTACGTTTCACCGTTATTACATTCAAACACGCCACAAAAGATATTATATTCTGTAATATACACTCCGCGCAAGAACCTATGCTATAGGCCACAGTGTAGGTTGAAGTCAGTGGAATAGTCGTTGTGTCAATGTTATATTACTAAAATACAGTTTTTGTTCCAAACCCTGCGACACCTTTGTCAACATTGACGGACGATTAAAAAGGACAGCATGTTTTAAACAGAAGGTACCCTAAAATCAAAAAGTTAGCATCTATCGTCTTCATAATAAGTACGTAAAAAATGTCCCAATTGGGACATTGTCATATCGCGTGCTCTTTGACATATTTGCCTTTTATTTAAATGTAATATCGTCCATTAGAATAATATTCATCCCCACCCAATTGGATTAATTGAGTGTCCAACAGCTTACTTTTCACAACAAAAAATCAACAACTTTCTTCTTACAGCTATGTATTAAAAGAAATTGACCTAATGCCGTCGGGCAGTGATAACTAGTAAATGATGTAGTTAAATGTATAGTCCCCTGTTTGTTTGGGACTTAAAAATAATGTGCCAACTGTGGTTCTTGCCTAGTATGTCGTAAAAGGCGACTAATGGTAAATCGGGTTTTGGGTATGTGATCGTGTAGGCGACCAGCTAGCCACTTGTCACTACTTTTTCACAATTTTCCATCTAACACGGCCCAGTTTTTTTTTGGTTGAATGTGGTTTGGGGGGCCTGCTGCACTTTTGGCTCTGCCTGCCACTTCAGTGTATGTATGTAAATTATATAAGACAGGTACAGTAAAAATAATAATATTACTTTTCTCTTTTTAAAATAAGCCGGTAGCCTACTGTATCTTTTGCTCTGCGCCCATGTACCGAGGGCGGGGGCGGCTAGGGCGGCGCTCTCATAAAAATGCAAATGTCGGTGTCGACGAGGGATTCCATTGTTGTATCAATCAGGCTCACTCCTTATTATTGCGGGATTCCACTCGGGATCCCGCCGTTTATTGTTTTCCGAAGGAATCCCGCTGTCTGAGCTGGTGAGGGATCGGTCGCGAACGTTTCGAGTGTTTGAATTTAGTTGTTCGAATGGAAGACAATAGCGATTTATTGGATCATATTCTTCAATGCCAAGTTTTTTTCTGTAAAATTGTTTTTTTTGGACTAAATAAATATATCAGACTAAATAATAAATATCAGAATACATCACAAATTGATCTGACTCCGATGTAAGTAGCTTAAGCACTTGTGTTACGGATATCAGAAACAATAGTGGTAGGTATTACAAATATATACTTAAATATTGGATATTAACACCCAGACACAGAACAAACACAAGTATTAATCATACGAATATTGGTCATGGGTGGGGATCGAACTCAACTCTTGGCGCATGTGGCAGGGTCACTACCGAATGCGCAATCGAGCTTGCCTATTTTTCAACTGTCAAATACCTACTAAATTAAATTAAAATTAAATTCTCCAAACTAAGACACCAATTCCCTAATTCCAAACTAAGCTATAAGCTTGTCCTATGGATACTAGGTGAACGGATAGACATACTTAAATATGTTTATAAACATCCATGATTTGAGTTCAAATGTTCATGTTCATTACACAAATCATTTGCCCCTAGCGGAATTCGAACCCACGACCCTTTCGTGGCCAGGGTCTCTGACCACTCGACCAACGGGCCTGCCAATATAAAGTTAAACATTGTTTAAATTTAGTACCACTTAACCAATAATAACGTCTGTCAAAAATTACTTATGTAATAGGCAATATAATTTGAAAACCTGTCGTATTATGCTTACTTACGACACGTGTATTTAATGACTTTAGATAAAAAAAAATAAAAAGCTGGTCAAAACTACGATTAAGACAAAATAAAAGAACGATTGAAAACCGATTAATACATAATATTAACACATTGCATTGATGATTCTGTGAAGATAGGTATAATTTATCAATTAGCATATATTATTTGATTCATTATTTTATTACCAATTAACGCATTAAGCACTACGAAATGTGGAAACATGTTATTTGAAGTTTTATAAACGAAATATTTATTGTTTTTGGAAAGCTCTTCCTACATAGACCGATGCTACATTAAGGAAAATATAATTAATGTGTTTAACTCGAATTGCCACGAATTGATAAGACAAATTATTTAATATTCCTATAAGCCAAAATATTGAAATACTTGTATCAGCAGGAAACATAAATCTATCGATAAACCATTTCTTCTTGATTTGTCAAGCTACCTCGCCTAATAATACCGATAATTTTCTATCGATCCGCTCCCATCACTGACCTTAATCTCATTATAGTTTTAATTAACTATTGTCAGGCAACGAGTGACATTTCCGGCTTAAAAATCAGGTGAGTCGATTATATTAAATCGAGTGAAACTGTAAGCTGATATGGATTTAATCGATTTGAATTTTTAATCGATATCGGTAGCGATGCCGACTAATTATATTCTATTGTGATTTTATACGATTTGGTCGTTTAGATTCAATCTGATGCAAATGTTATGGTTTTATTTGATATTTTTGTGTATAATCCTGGTATTATATTTGTATCTGCATTAAAAAGCAACAGCAATCGGTTATGACAAAAATATCAAAGAGAGAAAGCTATGTATATTTTTTATTATGATTTTACTATCGTACGGATCTGAAAGAAGTCTGGTCAAGTCAGAATGGCAGAATGGCTTATGGTTATGTTCATTTGTTTCGTTTTCTGTACTTTGACTTATAGCTCGGTTTGTGCACCTCGTAAAAATGTGAACTTCAGTATAAATACAGTTATTGGGTTTGTGATTATGTGGAGACAAGTTAGCCACTTGTCACTACATTTCCAAAACTGTCCATCTCAATTTTATTGGCTAAATGTGATGTAATGAGCTGCTCGGACTTTGCATATCAGTGACGATATGTATGTATAAATACAGTCAATCACAGGATCGTAATTAAAAAATCTGTATGCATTAGGAACAGGCTATATATGGCGTGTTTTAATTCGTTATTTTTATAAGAAGATGAGCAATATTCCCGAGTCCTCATCCAAGCTTAGTCCTCTTAAACACTCATACAAACAGGGATTCATCAATTTTGACAGGGCGTTTATGAGCGAATGCCCTAAACTTACGAACGGCTCGTTATCCCAGATTACCTTTAACGTCTCAAATAAAACAATACGAGACGAGCCCTGACAGCCGGCTAAACGACAACACTCCAGTTTTACGCGCGCAAACAATTATTTATTGCACCGAAAACAGCCAAACACCCTGTATGTACGAAAAACGCTCACCCCAATTTGAACCTTAAGTGCTGACGTTTAAAGTGGAGATTTGTTCACCTCGCAAAATCCACAGTCGAGCAAGATTAATAGGGCATAAAACGTAAGATAATACAATATACAAGAAGACACGTTGTTAACCGTTCTGCTGAGCGGCGGCGTTGAGTGAATGGGTTGGTCCTTCTCGCGCGCGCTACAGGATGGTATGTCTATCTCGCTTGTACAGTTTCAATTATCTGCCTAATCCCTCAATTACGCCGACAGATGTCGCCCGCGTCTTCGAGCTTATGTGCCAGTTTAAAGTACCGTCCACAGGCAATTACTGTTGATCGCGAGGATTTGAAGGTTTTGTGTTTTGAGTACGAGCGGTGAATTCAATTAGAATATTCACCTTGTTTCGGCGTTTCTTTTTCGCTATTGATTTATTAGGTAAAGATTTAGGGGATATTACTCAGATGTGAACATAGGATAGGGATATGGAGTGATGAGCTCGTGTGAGGCATTGATAGGGGGACTTTGAAGGATTTTGCATTGATGCGTTGAATGAAAAACAGTAAGTTTTTATTATAAATACATACTGCAAACGAAAGTAGATCTCTGTTATAAGATGCTCAAAATATTTTTTGTATTAAGGGTACACTAAAATAAAAGGAAATATAGACATTATTATGAATAAATCATCTCGTTTCTGGAAATCTGTTACCTAAAGGATAAACTCATAAACTTATTAATTCATACTTCCAAACAATCTAACCTGGTTATGAGTAGAATACCTCACAAAATATCCTCAAGGAGAGTCCAAGAAACAGCGAGTTCCTGTAACGACTTTTAGCCAGAAATGAATTAAATTGTGACAAGTAGCTAAATTACGCCTAAACACAAATCCATCACACCATAAATTCCATTCCATATCCATCTAACCCAGCCCAGTTTTATTTTTTGGCCGAATGTGGTTAAGGAGGCTAGCTGCCGGGGATTACTGGTGTATGTTTGTATGTATGTACACAAAGAACATAGTTGGCCCATTTTTTTTAAGTCCCAGGTAGGACTTATCTAATTCAAACTAAAACCCTAACTCATAACTCCGCAATTTTGTCACCAGTACACTCGTCTAATAATTAATATTCTAATTAATGTAGCAATAAAGTTAACCTCAACGATTTATCCCCGAAACCCCACAACTGCATTAATTCCTGCCCGATTAATGGCCCCAATTAATGTTGTCAAAACAATTAAATTGGCCCGAGAAGGAGGCCGCCGCGACGGGTTATGAATTTTTCATTCAACTCCCGTTTTAGTACTTCGTAATTACAAATGGCTACGATTTGTGTAGAGGTCGCCTCTCGAATCTGTCATATTTTGTTTTTGACAGCTGTCAAAACTTTTTCTGTACAGCTACTTTCGCGCCATTTATTGTTGATTATTCTGTTTTATTAGAATAAAACAAATTATATTTACAACAGTTCAATTATTGTTATCAATATGTAGATGATATTTTTTTTGGAAAAAGATAAAAAGTTTCTTTTTAATTGACTAACCTAACTCTTTGATGTTTGAAAAAAGCCGTTAGTGTAAAATTTACATACAATTTGAGAATAAATTCGAAAGCTGACGAAAAATAAATCGATCTTAATTACAAATAATTTAAAAGAAAACAGTTCTTGTGCAGTAATAAATGTAGAACATTCGTCAAAGATAACAAATTGAAATCGCCAATCCAGATCTTATCTAAAACAGCTTCGAACACAAAAACAAACTGCTCCAAAATCAATTAAGACGCTCATAATCGGCATGTCTGACGCTGAAACCGACCAAATGCGATAAACGAGAACTTTTTATCTTAAACCATCTAGCTTAATACATCACCCGGTAGGCACAACACGCGTAATCTGTCTACCGGGCGTTTGACAAATGAAACGTCAGACCCATCGGAGAAATTAAATAGAACCACCGATAATTATCTGGCCGAGAATCATCAAAGGAATTTAACGTCTACATCGCGAGAAAAAAAGCTGAGAATTAACTTGCGACCTTTTCACGGTTGACTCTTTCGGCTGTCAAATGTTTCGCGTTCCGATTTCGAAAAGTTTAACGTTTTAATTGAGCCGTTGAATAATGGGATGTAGCTGATGAGATTTAAAGCTTATATTGGCGTGTAATCTTTGGATGGATAAAATCAGGAGTATTAGTACAGTGTAATAAATAGTAGTAAAGATTGGCTTACATCCTTTATATGTAAATAATACATAAATGTCGCCTGAAAAATGTGAAAAGGAAAATAAGTCCAATAGACTCGTTAGTAATGCCGATAAATGCATTCATAACTTATTAATGAATCTAGCTAAAGCATTTTCACCAAAGATAAGCTTAGTGCTTGCATACCTAATTACTACATTTAATTTACTTAATTTAAATTACTAATTACGTAAAGTTATTCAGATCTGTACAGTATCTAAATATTTTTTTGGAGTATTTAGTGACAATCTGTGAGCCTTAAAAAGCAGATTTTACAGACCAAATTTCGAAACGTACACGCGCACCCTAACGTATATCAAGAGTAAAGTCCTTATAAAAAGAACACTTAGGCATTAAGAACAAAGTTACCTCACTGCGCTCTCAGCTGAGCCGAACAGATAGTCGATAGTCATGTCAAAATGGTAATTATGGCGGGCGACAGGGCGGAATGCCGACGGTAGCGGCCGACGATTACATTAATGTCATTAGGTACACTAATGACTTTTTGAAGCCGCCTGCCTGCGCCCGCGTTCACACTGACGCTGTACGTATTAATTAGTTTTTGGTACACTTTTCCGTAAGTCCTGGCTGTTGGTTAAAACTAGAGTAAGTGCAAATTTATATATTTTTTTTACTGGGTGGTAAACAATTAAACGTATCAATAGACTTTATAGGGTTATTTTTATTTAGGTTTGAGAATTTAAAAGGTTTTGAGGGAGATTTAGGATAGAAAATTTGGTGTAGCTTTTTGAATGTTCATAAAGTAGGTTGCAAAGAGTTATGGATTAATAGAATTCGGAAGATATCTTGGTTTTGTGATGACTTCCACCAAGTCCTCTTTTTTATGTTTTTGACATTTATGGACATTTAGTGTAGAAGTTTCTCAAAGTAAGAATGACTTATAGAAAATTCCGTTGTTTAAATTCCGTAATACGATTATTAAGAATTCTCTACGATTTCATACATATACAAAATATAAAGCTGCTGCTGTTGTGACTACGAATAATTTCGTAGACCGTAGCTCGTAGCAAAATCGTAGCACAACTATTGAACGTAGAGCTTTACATACTTAGTCGGCATGCATTTGCTTACTTCTAATTTCATGTAGAAATCTTCAATCTTCCAATATTTATCTAAAACTAGCTGACCCGGCGCACTTCGTAACGCCCCGTACCGCGCACCTTTTTTTTATTTTGTTCTTTAATAAAAACCTTTACCTGCTAACATACACAACTAAGAAAGAATTAGCGAAATCGGTAAAGCCGCTCTCAAGTTATAGCGTGACGAGGAGAAATAGGGCTACATTTTTATAAATAGTTATATATTTAATTTTCCAATATGACCAGCCCCCTACCATTGAACACGGAATTAAAGTTTTTTTTTAAATCACTGTCGTACTCCCGCGCAAAGGCATTAAGATTACCACGCACGTCATTCGTGATTGCTCACGCGCATGATTTCGGAGATCGATCGATTAACGGGAGCACGTATTAGTGTGGCCGGTGGGAATCGTAGATCGTCCATGGAGATTTGTGATGGTATTCAAGTAATTGGGTCAAGGTGTGGGATGAAAAAGTTTTAATGGTGATGATAATGTTTTTGCGAACGATTTTCTTTTTGTTTTAAGGATTTTTTTTTGTGATTAGGTATAATTAGTATTTTGTGTGAAACTGTTTTTAAATTTTTTCAATAGCTACCAATTTCCATTTTCAGTTTTATTTCTGCAATAGGGATGTTGACTGGCTAGTAAATTGAGATACTTTTTAAAAGCTGTCAAAACGAAAACGTCAAACGTGTGACGTCACTAGTTTGTATAGTTTGTATAATTAAAAATTTTAGACTCAATATGATGGAAAATCAATAAGGCTCAACAGCATACTACGATACTTTCTTTTTCAGAATTGATATTTCAAAATTAAATATAAATAGTGTCAACATCCCAATTACAGCGTTTTATTTAAAGTTGCTTTTAAAAAACACAAGCGTTTAGTATTTTATTTTGGTTTCAAGGATTCGGCGACTTTTTGGTAGGTGCACTAGCTACAGATAATGATCTCATCGAATCCAAAGCCCGGAAAAGGCAACTTGTAACTTAAAGCGAATCGCAAAAACTTCTTGCATTTTTTTTATCCAGAGGAATCGGCGGACTGCGTCGGTCTTTTAAAGCCCTATGTATAGTAGGGCAGTAATTTGCGCTTAAGATGGTGATGGGCGATGCCTACCAGCTTTAGGATATAAATTCTTCACTGTTATATAAGACGCCATCAAGGGCGTTACGGTTTGCGACCATATGCAAACCGTAAACCGTCTTTGGACTGTGACGGCGTGGCTTATTATTTATACTGGGATATCTATCAGTTGCAATATACAATATTTTACGGCCGTAGTTCTACACAAGCAAAGCCTGGAGTAGGCTAGTTAAATTTGACTGTTAGTATAATATTGAACAGCGTGTTATCTTCCGACAGTGAACTGTTGTGTAACACGTGTAACGTGTGGACACAATCGATAGCGCATTATTCATATGAGGCGACGACGCGAGACTGTCTCGCACATGGAAAACTATGGAGACTCCTATAAAATTACAGAAATCTAAAGTTTAGACACCTTCAAATATTACCGTCGAAACATTTATCACATAAAAGGATTCCATCACGCCCGGAATGTACATAATTATATTTACCACATAATATACAACCCATACTATCATGACTGCAATCCCCGAAGGGGCTGGCAGAGTCCACAGAGCAAACTAGTTAAACAATTCTTAGTTGGGGTAGATGGTAAATTGTGAAAAGGCAGTGACAAATAATAATAATACTAATATCCCACTACATAAGTAGCTTAAGCACTTGTGTTACGGATATCAGAAGCAACAGTGGTATTACAAATATATGCTTAAATACTAAATTTTAACACTCAGACACAGAAGAAACACAAGTACACGAATGATCGTCCTGGGTGGGGATCGAACCTACAACTCTTGGCGCATTGGGAAGGGTCACTACCGAATGCGCCATCGAGCATCGTTGGCGCATTCGCATAAACAAGCATAGACAGAATACCAAATACAGCATTGGCTGCCCTTTACGACTGTCTAGGCGAGGAAGAGAGTTGGTACATTATTATGACTAAGTATATCCCAAATTAACAAACCTATAATTTCTATATTTTCTATTTTTTGGTTAATAACAACCAAACTAATTTGAGGTTTATTTATTGAAATATAAAATTCGCAAAGAGAGGTTGTGTTCCTTTAAAACAAAGTTACTGTTTGTAATATTTATTAGTTCTTTATTTAACAGTATTGAACGCAAAACTTCTTTTCCGGAACGAAATCACAAGAATATAACCCCAAGTCGACTCCTCCCCGGTTCTGTCATAAAACTATTGAACAACTCCGCGGATGTTCGCGGGTGACGCGAGCATGCATTGTATACCCGACCTTATAATAAAGGTTTCAGTATATTAAGTTAGGGCTTAATGTTCCAATAATCAAATCAACTAACCACAAAAAACTAATCAACGGATAATCAATTCTATACTAATATTATAAACCTAAACAGTTTGTTTGTTTGAACGCTAATCTCAGGAACTACTGGTCCGATTTGAAAAATTATTTCAGTGTTAGATAGCCCATTTATCGAGGAAGGCTATATAGGCTATAATAACATTAACCATTAACGCACGTAAAACTGCGGGCACAGCTAGTAGGTAAAACGACGGATTTAAGAACTTCTAACAATGTAACTATTGAAATAGTCAGTGACATTGTCAAATAGTCGTATTGTATTAAATTGCGCTGTTATTTTTTACTGTGTAAAGACCAGCCTTTATTAAACAATATTTTTTGTCGGTTTTTGGTATGGATTCGTTATTTTGTTAATTGACTTAAAATCAAGAAGTTTATACTTATAACTTTTCTTACTTATGTATGTTTTAAGTATAATAATAAAAATGTAGGTGTGATTTTCATCTATGCAGTTTGTATACAAAGGATTTTGTGTTAAATATTAAGGGAGTTAAACCCTTAGTTTGAATTAAATTTATCATCTCTCTGAGAGATATGTATTGTCCTTAGTCGTGGTCTGCGTATACCAGACCTGATATTACTGACCAGTGAGTTTAGTTCCAATAAATTCATTCAAAATGGTTATTCCATGATATCTTATAAACAGTCTATATATCTTTCTTGAGGACTTCCAGAAATAATTTCAAATGCTCTCAAACTGCGTATTAGAATTCAATGCATAAAACATTTAAACTAGTCTCGGAGGCGCCACGTTGACACAATAAAATACAACCGTCTGCGGATCCCGAAATGCGATTCCTTTGCCTGCGTAAATCTAAAAAATAACCGCTAGTATCTTGGCCACAGACTGAAACGACCGGCCAATCCTAAACGCATTAGACGATCGATTCAACCGCTACATGTGTCTACTTCGCGACTACATCTTCCCTCCCACTCCAACCCCCATCCCCTTAGAGGGGGTGAGATAGACAACGCAAAGTCAATATGTGGAAATAATAATAAAGGATCGCGCGGCCTGCATACGTATCGGTGTATTATCGTTGTATTATCGGTGTAACATCGGTAACAAGTCGATATTTGCGATAGTAGCTTAAGTTACTATTGTTACGTTTTCTTGTTCTTTGTGAATGTACGATTTATTGGCGCGGCTTGTATTGTTTATTTACTTGGTTGTATTAAAGTTTACGCGGCCATTTTTCTTTTAAAGGGAATGTTAAAATATTTTTTTACTTACACCCCGATATTAGTACAAATGAGACTTATTACACTTACGAGTTTTTGTGACTCTTCAATTGCTATCCGATTGATGAAATGGCTCTTTGAGGTAAAAAACTATTTCTTAACTTTCAATTTTTTTTTATCTCCACACACAGGATTGATGAGAGATCTACCGTCTTTTACGTAAAGACTTATTGAATATCATTCGTTTTGTTTTCACTTTTTGCTCAAAATAGTTTTAATTGTAGGTACATGTATGTACGTATGTGTGTATAGGAACCACGACTTCAATTTTGTATCTACACACAGTTCGAGCACAATTTATAATCAATAAGCATTAGATTTTATTGCATTACAATGCTAAAATGATTATTATTGCATTAAAACTAGATTGCAATTTTATCTCAGAATGAAATACGAAATAATATCCAATTTTTATCTCAAAAACCATAATCACCAAAACATCACATTCGACACACTCCCCACACAAAACCGCAGCAATAATCAGGATATCTAACAAAAAATCTCTGTACGATCAGCAGATATCGGGAACATGAAATTTGATGCGCCATCATATCGATATTACGAGAGTCCGTCTCGATATCATTCGAATCGATTCATGAATATATATTGGCGTTTCAGTCGCTACTCGAATAATGAATACGTTTATCGTGATTATGTTTTCTCGATCCTCATGATAAAGCACCGTCTGTATTGTTTCATTACATGATCAGTGTTATTGGGTAAGAATTTTGTTTCTTATTAGTTTGATATTGTTATATCTACATTATATTTTTTGATATTTCTGAGGGGGTAACCATTTCAGGTATTACTAATTGCGGTTCAATAAAACGTCACTCATAAGACTATAATTTAGTATTTTAACCGCTGAGCACATTCCGATTAATTTTGTAAAAGTGTAAGTACTTAATTCTCGTCTCGTTCTCACACCTAAACCAATGCAATTATATTAATTGCAATAAACCAAATTGCATAGGTCATTATACCGAAGTATGCCAAAAAAATTCTAAAGAACCTATGTTAATCCTAGATTATACTTAGGTTCTTTAAAATTTTCGAAACAAGAATAACTATAACCGACTATATTTTACGCAGGCAGAACTAGTACCACATTCTGTAGCTTAGACTTTTGAAAAGGTTCCGTCTTTGCATTTCTTCTTCAAATCAATCGCGTAGACTTACGTCATCATATAACTAAGCAGTTTCTTTTACGTCACCTCTTTAAAGCTCCAAGAATCTTTAAAACAAAGAAAATGATCCTTTTTACATTTTCATTTCACGTTCTAAGTTAAAGCACTATTTCAGCGGACAGCGCTGTTATTGGAAAACTTAAGAATGTTAGCTGTAGCTACACAGCGCTTGAATCGCTTAATAGTCTAAAGTGCTCTTGCTGTCGGAGCTGGTCACTCGGTTTTGATATTTGAGCGAAGAAATAGCTAGATTTTTCTGCTATCTTGTTAAAAAGATAGTTGCTTTTTAATGGTAATTGGGTTTTGTGCTTCTATAAAAATATTAGGAAATATGATAGTAGAACATTTTCAGCGCTAAGTATATATTTTTTATTATAAACTTAGTATCTTCCCGCGACTTTGTCTAGATACAGATCCCATAATTAACCCATAAAAAACCTTGTAAAAGACTACCAACATCAATTTTTTTTAAGTTTCTTTATATGTAAACAAAATCCATTAAATCTGTCTGTTTTTAATCAGTCATGGTACATGGCTGAAACGTCAAGCTCTAATTATTCATAGATACTGTATACTAACTTACTAACTTCAAGCCACTTCCCTAGCGAGGTAAGCAGCGAGAACTGAACGCCATATAGCACGATCCTTACACATACTAACTATCGCGTTTAGTCCTAACATAATAATAGAATAGAATTATGAAAAAAAAACAAGACCTAAGAACTCTAGTATAAACCTCTTGTTGTAACTAGAACTACAAGTATTATTAAGCGATGCCACAGCGAACGGGGCACTGAGCGGAGTGGAGTGAAGTTTTCCAATAATACCCCGCTGGAGGAAAAAGCTAAGGACTTGTTTCGTCTTATTGAAACAGCGCTTGGAACGTTCCAAATGGTGCTTAGGTAAGTTTGTGGGCTCATGAGCCTTGGAAGGTGCTTTTCATAAGCATTTTATTTCATGAAGGTTTATTTTGTATCTCTAAAAAGCCTGTAGCTTAATGGGAAAACTCGCGACTCGCATAGAAGAGATGCTGGTTCAGACTTGCTTCTGGATTTATAAGTTTGAGTTACTGGTTTAATTACTCTTGCTCATGGTGAGGGAAAACGTCGTGAATAAAACTCCAAGTCTCAAGATCCAATTTGACTGGTTCTAATTCTATCTATTTTAAATCTCTAAAGAATTAATTGAACTTGAGGACAATAATCATATGAAATAATAACCAAACTTGTCAAACTTTTATTTCAAATCAAATTATAAAAAAGTCAGAAATGATAGGTACATAACCAAAGTATCTTTTAAATATATATGTTGTCAGTATTTTTCAAGACATACCTACGTACAAAATGTACACTCTAATGTGTGCTTTACTATGAACAAAGATTTGCAAAAAACAACCCAGTTTAAAACCAAATGATGGGTGTGCATCCCTTATTGTAGCCAACACAAACACTTGAAGGCGCAGTTAAACAACAACGGCCCAATAAAACACAATAACAGCGAGTCACTCGCATAACGGCCGATGTACGACGTAAACTGGACGTCGTAAAACCGCGCTGAGTCGGCAGATATACTGGGGGAGAGGGCAGTGAGGGAACTTGGGACTGGGCTTTTGTACGAAGTGACGTTTATTAAAACAAAAAACATGATGATGATGATGATGTTATCTTCACGCAACGTCTTAAAATAGATGTTTGCAATCCTCAAAATCATAGCGAAAAAGCCATTTATGCGAAGTGACGTTATTGAAACAAAACATAATATACAATGATACATGCAGTCTCCAAAAGGGTATCAAACTAGAATTTATATTTTTTAAACAAAACATACATATAATTCATACAGTCACGCCCGATAACGCGACTAAACAGTAAAATTTACCTCTTTTAGGCGGAAAATGAAACATAACTTTTTGCTTTTCTATTCCAGCTTATTATTTATTTATTTGCTTCTATTGTTGGCTAGTGGAAACAACCTTTTTTAAATCAAACAAAATAGAGACTTTGTTTTTTTTTTATAAACTATTCGTTGATTTATCACCGCTCAGTGACATTGTAAGCATTTACTCCTCTACAAGAAAAAATATCTTTACTGCTATCTCCCTCTTTATTGTGCTATCCATGACGTAGCGCCATAATAATATAATACGACTGACCGTACGTGTCAACTTACTGTAGTGGCGTAACTTTGACCGTTCCAAAGGGCTTGCTATGAGAATAGTTACTTATAGGATACTTGGTTATCAACCGGACTTTTGTCGTCTAAATTTATAGCTCGTCTCTTCAAAATATAATATATTTTTATTTAATTAATTATATTTATGAATAAAAAAAATATCCCAATAGTGTGTTTTACAGACGCTGTGTGAGCATGTAACAACAGACCATTATTGATACAACATTTTTTATTATACATTTTAGTAGCGATTATGTTGAAGAGAACCTAAGGCTAGATTTTAAGTTTTGACGTAACTTAGAACTTTTTACATACATAAATGTAAAAAGTTCTTTGTAGACTTAGAATCAAGGATTTGTAACTCTTCTGTATTTACATTTTGATGAGTTCACATAGTAATTTATTTAAATAAAAATAGCATTTTGAATTTTATAACTTATGGCCTAGAATTTTAGCGAGTCCAGAATAAAGAGTTAGACTAAACCGCCGATGCGTGTCACCCGCAAACCGCGAATCCGCCAAAAGCGGCGCAATAAACAAAAATACCTCGCGAAAAAAGTACCAAATCCTAACACATCCATTTGTTATCCATTTTGTCGTGTGTATCTGGGGTCCATTAATAACCGGGACTTATCCCGGACTAATCTGCCGCTCATTCCCGCTTTCCACGGCCGATTCTTTTTCGCGCCAAAAAACTGCCGCCATGTTGGTTTCTGTCCGCGCAGATTTATTGCGTAGCCGGATTAAAAATAAAACACTCGCTGCCAGTATCCGATTGCTGATAAATAAGGCTGAGGTTCCATTTGGAGATGATGTAATGCGATGTTAAAGCTAAAGATTAGGTATAGTTTGATTGGATAAATTGTTTTAATAGGTATCTTGTTTAAGATTTTGGTAGGCATCATAAGTCAAGCTTGACTGATTCAAGTCAAGCTTCTTTGTTAGATTGCGTTGTTGGATAAATATACTATATCCACTGGTTGACTACAGGTTTTTAGGAAATAATTGGAAGTTAAGTTGTCGTGATCACTAATTGGTTGTCTGATCTCTGATGGAGATTTTATTCAGTTATCTTACCTAAAGGTAAACATATCTTGGCTTTAAAGTCGACATTGCACGTAACTAAATTGTCTGTAATCTAATGCATGCACAGTTACATAGAGAAATCGTTTCACCGTATTATTAAACAAACTGTTTTGGTGGTCGTCACAAGTCTTTATCTCACAATAATTTCAATACAATAAAGCATCTTTGAATGTATAAAATGATAGATATAAAAAATTTCCAGCTATTTTTTATTTGTTTATCGCTCCCACTGTGGCACAGGCCCGGCTATCGCATCGCTGATAAATAATAAAACCCGCGATACGCGGTTTTATGGGTATTTTTCAATTTGTTTCGGCCGCCTCTCTTTATCTGGATCCTTCCTTGGGGATGGGGCGCAGTTTTCGGGATTATTGATGGATCTACACTGTAATTGGTGTTTGTGTAGGGCATGAGTATTGAAATCTGTTACGATATGGATTTGTAAATCTCGGCTATTTGTCTTATTTAACATTAATCATAAAACATGTTTGAGCAAAATAATGTTAGTTGGTTGGTCTTGGTTGAGTGGCTGAAGATCTTAGCCACAAAACCATAGGACGCGTGTTTGAATCCCGCTTAGAGTAAATGTTCGTGTCATGGACATGGTCAACTCGGAGTTAATCCTATGGTCTACCATTCATAGCATATAAATTACTTTTCAATGTAAAGAATTGGTGCAATTGTGCATGTTAGTTTTAATAAAACTATAGCCTTTATAATACGAGTCCCATAAGTCACCACAAGCTCTGCTAGAAACGTCCTATGCTAATAGGATATTAACAAAAAGCCTCTTTTGTCTCCGCAGTCCATATTTACACACCATTTAAAAATGCACCCCGCCAAGATAACAGCAGTGGGACTGAGCGAAACTGCGCCCTAAAGCCTTGATTTAAATTTAAATGACATTGCTATTGTATAGTTACCTAATAAGGTTTTTTATACTCGTACTATTAAAGAATAGCTGATGGTATCGTACATAGGCTGTGCATGCAACATCAGAATCGTCACTCACTTAATATGAGTTCTTTTTTATTTGAATTTTGAATTGAGAACACTAGGTTTTTTATTACCAGTAGTATTTAAATGTGAATGTTTTTAAGGATCGATGCATGTATGTTCTTGGTCTGAGATGAAAAAAATATTAAAAGGTTTCGATGTATTTTTTGATCGGTTAAGTCTAATGTTATAAATGTTAGTTTATCTGTACATTACTTGAGTATGGAAGGTTTTTAATGTTATCGTTTTAAAATGTAGGAAATAAAAAAGGTTTATACTTAGATATAAATTAATTAAATATCGAGCAAAGATAGGCAAAGTGACGTCAAATTAACAGATCCAAGAATGTTTCTGTTATATGTCATTAGTGTTTCAATCAATTTCGGTTCTGTTTTAAATATTATTCTATTTCTATATATTTTCCCGCTTTATATATATATTGGGAAATAGCTAAGTTATTTTCATGCACATTCCCTATTCCTACGTCCCGTAAAACAAGTCCATATTTACCGCGCCCATTTAAAAATGCACCCCGTCCTGATAAGGGAGGGGGCGCGACCGCACTGTAATACCTTAATTTAAATTTAAATGACACGTAAGCCCGCGATAACATCGGCGCATCACTACGCGGGCAAGATGGCGGTGACTTGACACATCGTTTGGCTGTTTGGTATACTTATATGGTTTGATTTGTTTCGTTCACATAGTCTTTGTAATCTTTCTAATATTATAGAGGCGAAAGTTTGTATGGATGGATGGGTGGATGGAAACATTGAGATAACTATGGACATGTACTAAAACAAATTTATAGGCTTCCTTTGTAACTTACTTCATGTCATTAAACAAAAAAACAAACATAGCATCACGCATTGAGCTATTATTACTATGTAATAATAGTTCAATGGCATCACGCCCATAATCCCCGAAGGGGTAGGCACAGTCAAAGGCATTAGCTTTAATGTAAAACCCTACTCGCTATATTTATTTATTTATCTATCAACTTACAAAACATACATCAAAGAAATGCATTACACCAACATGCTATATGATTCTTGCTGTGATACTTTCAATTACAAGGATATCATATCTAGGATCATATTCAGGATCATACCTACTTACCGCTTAGAACAGGATATTCTACTACTACCTACAACTCACATACATACTACCTTAATCATGGGAAACCTACGTCCCCAAATGACGTCACGAACATTAAAACGGTTTTACAACGAAGCTAATACCTACTTGATGAGTAGCTTACGCGATAAGGGCGGGATTACACGGGCGCGTGGCCGCTACTTTAAAATTAGGGCTCTAGATACGTTGATAGATAAGTCGGGAGATGGCGTTTAGTTCGGCCTACGGGATGTGTGCACGTGGCTTTACAATTCGCATAATTACAAGTAATGACTGTAAAAAGTTTCGTTGCTATTTCTACAAGTTTTTTTTTATCTGGGCACCGATTGATGTTTATTACGGTAGTTTCTAACGTTGTAATTTTGTTTAACATTTGTCAAAGTCCGATGAAACATTATTTGTAATATATCAATTCGCCTTAATATACCTACGTAAAAAATATTTCCTAATATATACCTATGTAGCTAACTAAAGCTTTAGAGTAATTTTTGCCTACATCAATTGGAAATTTTACCTTTACCTTATTATTTCTTTCTGAAAAAAAAAATCCTGTCATCTAATTAATCTTACGCCAATAAAGTAGATTACAAAAACCAATCTCAACTCGCGAAATTAATAAAAAGGGAACTGCTCAAAAACCATTTGTCAAGAGACCTGAACTTCTCCGAATTAAAATGGAACACGAAAAAAAAATCTCCTAATCAGTGCGGAATCTGTGCGATTCATTGGGTCACAAAAAAAAATGTCTCAGAGATTAAATTTTAAGGGCGCTCTTTCTAAATTAATTAATAAGGCGGAGGTGACGTTGGGGAAAAAATTAAATGTCAAAATTACAACAAGATTCCCCTTAATTATGTCGTGGGGGCGGGGCACTAATTACTTTTTCTTAATTTGCAAAGTTTGCCGCTGCGGTCGGATGCGAGTTGTTTGCGTTGAGATAGCGCTGTTGTTTTGTTTTGTTTGTTGGATTGTTTTGGGAAATTATAGACATTTTGACCGGCTTACGGGATGGGGTTTGTCGTTTTGGTAGTGGCTTCTGTGTTACGTTACGTGCAAGTTGGTAGATAGGCACTTTGTATTTATTGTCTATGAGAAATGAGAGATGTTAGCCCACGTTTTATATTTTACTATTACTTATTACAATATCACTACTACAAATTTTTAAAAGTCGGGTTAATTACAACTAACCCGACTTTGTTTTAGAATCTATATATTAATACGTGAAGCAAAAACTTTGTACACATTGTTGTGAAAATTACGCGGACGGAGGAGTATGAGATTTGGCACAGTTAAAGTTTATATGAAGAAGTAGTACACAAAGCTAATATTTCAATAAATAATGTATTGGCAATACATACTGTAAAGAAACAAAAAAAATCAAACTCTCTAAGGTCGAATTTCGACCAGTGGGCGATCACTAGTATTTATAATTGGACAATTCATATTTTGAGAACGACTGGTCCATTCTTTGTTTTATTTTTATTAAGTCATTTACATAATGTATTTCAGTCAATGATATCTAATATCACCTAATCTAGCGCAATAGCTCTGCGTGAAAAAAATGTAATGCCACAGAAATTCAATTTCTGCATACACAGTTTCATGCCATTTTTATGAAGATATTCTAACAGCGAGACGTAAAACGGCCATCAACCCTACATCATAATCCTTTTGTAGCACAAGAGGCGCATTAACATTTTTATATTCCAGTAAGAAACACAAAGAGCGAAGAGGTTTGGCCATAAAAGGGTTCCATACATATATTTTTATTGTAAAGATCAGTCATCACAAGTTACCAGTAGGTAGTTCGGTGTGTCTTCTTCGCACTTAGTCTCATAGTGAATGAAGTTGCCAATATTCATTGGCTATAATGGCCACTTACCATCAGGGCGTATGGTTGTGTCAAACATTAATACACCTTGCCTATTTTCATAGCCATAAAAAAGATCGTAGCCAAAAGTGCAGCGAAGAGAATGGCAAAAAGACTATGAGAATAGAGAGAAATATCTTTCTATATTATCCACGTTTTATATTTTACTATTACATATTACTAATATTCCACAATACTATCAAATCTATTCCATTCTTAAAATTTTATTTTGTTCTAAATGACATATCGTCAAATAGGTCCGTATTTTTCTTGCCCAGTGTCTCAAAAAGGTTTTCATCTCACAGATCTTTTACGGAACCCTAAAATAAAAGTAAAGGCCCCCACGGAGACACAAAAGACGATTCACTTTATCGCCACACCATCCTTTGTCTTACCAAATTTGCAAATGAGTTTTTTTAATAACTCCAAATTTAGCAGAGGCATCCCCCTTTAAGCCTCTATGATTTATGGCGGGGAGATACTTGGATAATGAAGTTTTTTTTTTCGTTATTTTTTCCCCCGTTTTTTATTGATTTAACCCTTTCGTTTTGCGGAAAGAGGTCTGTTTGCTGTTTTATTAGAAACTAACAGACCAGTTTACTTTGTATTAGGCACACAAAGGTCTGTTAGTAAGTTTAAGAAAATGATTTACCTAAATAGAAAATCAAGCTTATTCAATTTTCAATTAATACACATTTACATCTAAACACCTGATTTTAATCCAAATAACGTGAATATTAAGAAATAAAATTTCTACTTTGGCACTTGAATATTTTATCCGTCTATGTTTTTCATTTTTAAGCATTAAACCGAAATAGAGATTTTCACAGAGACTTCTTTTACGTAACTAAATAAAGCTAAAGGCGCATATTTCAGTTTAAAAATTCGTACTTATTAGTCGTAACATTATCCACAGCGGAATGTCCGCATAAAACATAGTCCAATTCCCGTCGCAAATAGAACGTCAAAGCCCTGGCTGTAAATTCAACTACTCCACTCCACTAACATCTAAAAATCATCAATCAACGATTGTTTCCAGCGCCGAATGGCTTTTTTTTCGGATCCATTAGTGCGGGCCATCGATCAAATACACAATTCCAATTTACCTATCGGCCACAAATTCTTCAAAACGACTGTCCGAAAGATAAAAGTGTAAAAAATATATTGGCCAACGGTCCGTATCGCCCCGCTATGTACGCGTGCGTCTATTTGAGTTGATTAATATTTGCTGGAGTGTAGCTTTGCGTTTTTTAAACAATGTACATACAACATTGGATAATTGTAATGGCGGAGTAATTGAGTAGGCGGCCGGTGAGAGTTGACGTTTACATTTGACAGTTGTGAAGTGCGCGCGAAAATTATTATTTTTGCCTGAACCTGAATACATTTGAACTTTTTTAAATCAAAAGTGTTTGAATCGTGGTAATAGAGCATTCAATTTACGAACAACAGAAATAAATATATTTACTAACCAACTTAAAGAAATTACAGAAAAAATATTTAAAGACATAGTTACATGTATTTAAGGTAATTGATATATTTTGTTCGTTTAATTATCTGACTTCTTTACAAAACTGATGGGCTTGCATGTCTATTTAGAATATGTCTAGACAATAAAACTAAAGTTATATATTTCAAAATTATTATATTATTATTATACTTGATATTTTATCAGCACAATTAATGCTTTCACAATAGACAAACAAAAAGCAACTGTTTTCAAACAAATCCCCAAATTTCTCTCCTTCTATGAAAAAAAACTAAACGTAAGTCATACTGAAATGTGATTACTCATGGCGCCATGCTTGTTTCTCCCAACCTACTTCCCATTCAATAACCTGACAAAATAAAACGTCAATAGAATTAAGACGATATTTAACTCTAAAAAGGTTACACAGATCTATAGTTGGTTTCATGGGAACCAATTACGGTGTTCGGAGCCAGACTCGTAGCAATTGATTGGTCATTAAGGCTCTTTCTGGTGCTAATAGCATTAATAACTGAATAATCATTATTAATAAGACTCACGCTTCAGTTCGACTTTTGGTGGGCAAGCGCCGGATTTGCCTTTGTGAAGTTAGCTGAGAATAATATGAGGCTATGTGTGGTACAAGTCATCAGCTTACAGAGTTTTGTAAAATATTTCATAACCAATTATTTTTATTGAATAAGTAAACAAAAAAACTATATCTTACTATATGGCATTTAAAAACAGATTTAACTTTTGTTTGTTGACTTACATTTTTGCAGTATATTTTCGAACGAGTCAGCATAACTGATGCTGACTCGTTCGAAAATATACTGCAATTCTAATGCTAATGCTTAATAAAATAATAAAATAATGCTTAATAAAAGCAATTCTAATGCTAGGGTTCCAGGCTGGATTTATGTAATCATTACACAAATCCAGGCTGGAAACCCTGGCATTAGAATTGCTGAATGTCATTTTTATCCTACGCTAAGATTTAGGTACGTTGCTTGCTCGATATATTTATTTCTTTATACTTGAGTTATACGCTTCTCTCTTATGGCTTTAACCTATCTAACAGCATTAGCGATTATGTTTTATTACATTCCATTAATAACGAATTTCGTGCAATTCCTACGCCAGTATTGCATTAATTTATTCAGTGTTGCCAACTTGGAGATTTGGTAACCAATGGTCGCCATTACTTCATGTTGCTTCAAGTAAATGCAATGTGAATTTGTGCTTAGACTGATCATGATAAATTACATTATTTAGTAATGAAGTAAACCAATGAATTATAATATCTCTCTACTTATGCAAGAGCTAGACCCATCAAAATGAGACGTCCAATATTGTGATGAATCACAGTCCAATTATATTTTTCGTAGTCTATCAAAGTTGTTGCTTTTTTTTACAAAATAATAAAAAAATCTTAGTGATATTAATTCTATCCAATTTAAACTTTTTTTAACTACAAAATAAAAGTAATCAACATTAAATCATCTTCACCTCAAATTAAAAAATTTACAATTAAATAAAAATAATAAGTTTGTTTGTTTTAAACCCCGCTCACCCATGTCATTGCCAATAACAAATTAAAATATAAATTGATAAACAGAAAACAGCACTTCTGCCATTTAAATAAAACCCTCTATACAATTTAAACCCCAACTTTTTCCGCCAAAAAAGCACCTGAATCGTCCGCGCCACATCATTAGTGGACGTCGTTTGTCACCGCGACTTATCGCACCCTTTGCCCCAGTTAATAGTCGCAGCGATTTGTCGCGCTAATGTCCGTGTGTACAAGCCCTAATGATAGGGTTCGGCTGATGCGAGCTGACGTCACTTGCTGATAAAGGGATATTCTTAATATATGAAAAGATTTGGGAACATTAAAAATGTGGGATACGTTGTTTGTGCTTTCAAGATGTTTCCGGGTTTTTAGGGAGATAAGGAACATTATCTTGCATTATGTCCCATTTTAGTCGGGGTTGAAGATTCAGGATTTGGTAGGTACATCTGGGTACAATATTGAAGCGATTACCATTTGATCATCCGAATCGATTGGACCGTAGTTACATGACAGTAAACTTTGAACCGATCAATTGAATACAGTAATATGTAATTGTGGTATTCAAAATTTTTTAAGGATTCTTTAAATTCATCGAATCACGATAAAATTTATCTGGCTATTGTAACAATTATTTTAACAGTTACCTTACGGGCAGGACTCAATCTATTAAATTAGAAAATCAAGTAAGTGATGAACTCCCCATTCACTATGGTGTCCCTCAGGGAAGCATACTTGGCCCAACCCTCTTTTTAACTTATATTAACGACCTGAGCAAACTCAATATACCACACAGTCACATTATCGCATATGCAGATGATACTGCTATTACTTTTACAGCAGATTCCTGGTCCGAGTTAGAAAAAATATCACAAAGAGGGTTAAACACCACTTTTTCATGGCTCGCTAGTCACATGCTTACCTTAAACACATCCAAAACAAAATTCATTACATTTACCATCAGCTCAAGAACTCAACCCTTATTGGTACCATCTTTGAAGGCTCATACCTGCTCAAACTGGTCTGTGTCGTCTTGTGACTGTCCTTTACTCTTACCTGTGGATACTATTAAATACCTTGGTTTAACCCTAGATAAACTACTTAATTTTAAGAGCCATATAAGTATTCTTACGGGTAGAGTGCGTAAGCTTATCTATGTCTTTAAGACTTTGAGGTATGTTGCGAACCCTGTGACTCTTCAAAAGGTGTACTATGCTCTATGTCGGTCAATAATCACTTATTGCATATCCTGCTGGGGAGGTGTTCCAAAAACTTCGCTCAAACCTCTTGAGATTGCACAACGTGCTATTCTTAAGGTGGCAACATTTCGGCCCATTCTCTTTCCAACTAAAGACCTTTACAAGAGCTGTAAGGTCTTGACTGTAAGACAACTTTTTATTTTTAATACCATACAACTTCAACATCGGATATCTTCAGCAATTTCTCAAACAACAAAAAGACGTAAAGACAAGGTGTATAGTGTCCCCTCAACTTCACACTCCTTCACAAAAAACTTCTTCTTTTACTTGGGTCCTTCTTTGTATAACAAAATAAATGCTGAAATCCCTCTGTATAATCTTTCTTTATTTGATTGTAGAAACAGCGTACGATCCCTTCTCCTAAATAAAACTTACGACCAAACCGAAAATTATTTCACAACTATCTCTTGAATAAACGCACTATCATCACTTGCTTAACTCAGATAGACTACACACACTAACTCACCCTCACGCATATATGCATGCCCCTCCATTTAGGAACTAATCTCACTCACACATTACCCGCGATACGAATACTTTGTTTTGTGTACCATAATGTTATAATATCACCGAACTGGTGGGAGCCTGATGACCTGTACAACAGGTATGTAAAATACCTATCACAGGCGTCAGTCTCACACAAACCTACATGTCAAAATTTTCATTGTGTTACCAAATTGTAATTGCCTCTTCTGTTTGTGTTGAGAAAAATAAAACTTATTATTATTAAACACATAAACACATGAATTACTAAGGTCTGACGCCAGTCGCTTCTATTCAATAACCCGGCTCACCAAAGTTAGATTAATAGGTAACTACTAGATTGTAGAACCATTTTCAAAACGGATACAATTATAAACGACACACAAAGAAATAACAAAAATAAGGTGTTTATGTATATTTTCACCATTTCCCTACCATGTGCATTTTAATAAATAAATTAAGAAATTCCCTAGACTAACACACCAACTCCGTAGTTCCAAACTTAGCTTATGATTGTCCTATGGATACTAGGTAACGGATAGACATACTTAAATACGTTTATAAACATCCATGACTCGAGTACAAGTCCATGTTTATCACACGGAACATTTACCCCTAGCAAGATTCGAACCCGCGACCCTTGGTTTCGTGGCCAGGATCTCTGACCACTCGACCAACGGGCCAGTCCAATATATATAATGGTAAACAGCTATATTAATATACAACCATATTTTGGCCGTCCGTTCATCACGCAGCCGAGTCACGTCCGTCGGAGCCAAACTTTCCATTCTCAAGATGAGTTGCCTGATTTATAATCCCATTGACAGGTGAGGAGAGGAACGGTACTGTACTTCATCATGTTTTGATATATTCCTTTTAACTATTTATATATAACGATAGTTATATATGCTGTAAGTACTATATATTGTCCCATGTTTGTTTAGGACTTGAATATAAGATACTGTAACAAACATTAGTACTACAAAAGATATATTAAACGATCTTCAATAAATTTGTCAACATTACATTATCTGAAATTATAATGAATAAACTATAATCATTGTCAGAATTAGAATTTAATATCTATAGATTAATACTCTATCATCTCTTTGGAAATAAATTATCAAAAATGACTTATTAAGTCTTACTTACATTTTATATAATATATATGCCAAACAAAACATTGGCATAACAAAAGGTCGTTACAATAATAGAATATATTCAAATATATAAATCGATAATATAAGGCGTTCGGTTCTCTCTGCCTACCCCGCTAGGGAAGTGGAGTGAAGTTTAGTTAGTTAGTTATAAATCGAGCAAAAACGTGTTTGATTTAATGAGCTTCAAAGCGTTCATAAACTTATCGCTACAATAACCATTCCCACTTACATCCCAACAACTGTTTTCTAATAAACATAATACAACGACCCATTGAATAGAAAATAACACAATGAAAAATAAAAGCTCACATTCAACTCATTCAAATTAATTATTCGAATAACAAGATGGCGGGCTAAGACGTTTTTATTCGCTGCCACTGAAAGCGTATTATCCCCATCGGGCCATTACAGACATTTCTTGTGAAAAATAATAGATATACACATAATTACCCGACCCTCCTCTCGCGCGGGATGCGACGCCGCCATATGTCAGAACGAGACAGACATACTTCTCGCGGTTTCGCCGCGAGCACTTAAGTAATTGAATAGAGGGGAATCGGGTAAGTCGAGGCATAAAGGAAGACTGGAAAATAATAATACTAGTCATAATATTACTGGCGACGCGTGAAAGGGTCGCAACTTGTTCAGCCGACTCGTAAATATAATAATAAACATACGTCACGGTGTTTGTTCATCTCGCACGGGAAGCTCTCGAAGTAATGGACCAAACTTGTCTAAGTATATTATTTGTCAAATGGATTACGAGGATCTCGGCATCTTTTAATATTCGGCCTTCGATCAAAAATGATAGGTGTATAGGTGTACATCTATCTCATATTCATATGGAAAATAAAAGTCTATTACGACTTGTATTGAATCACCTTTTTGTTGAAGGTTAACAAATATCGAAGATTTTCATGTCATAAAATAGAACTTATCATATTATTTAAAATACAAAAACATTGCTCATTTACGACATTATAAATTCTGACGAGTTTATTTGAAGTGACGCATTTAAGTTCAAATCATCTTGAGGTCAGTGCCTAGCTACGTATAAAATCTTTCTACAAAACACTTCAATACGGTAATCAGGTAATGTGACACAATGTTTCGTCTGAAAAGGATTTAAATTTCGTTCTAATCTTAATAAATGTGTAAAAAAATATCGAAATTGGTATTTAGTATTTTCCACTTAGTCTCATTATGGACTTTTCCTTAATAATAGGTGTAAAGGTAAATTACATAAGTTCAAGGAGAACTGGGTCGATTGGTACTTAAACACTTTTCGATGTTATTAGTTTTTGGTCCAATTCTTGACCTGTATAGGCTTATTCCAGCATCATGTTATCCACTCCCATTTCATTTATATCAACTTTCACACTTCCACATATATCTTCTTTGGTCCCTATCTTCCTCTACAGACACTAGAATTTATACAGATCCCTTGGCTAAGTGTCACCTCTCTTTTTATCATATACACGTATATTCTATGTATTATTAAAAACTTAGAAAGCCTACATATTTATCAACGCGCATTTTCCCCAGTTAACAAGCTCCACCGAAGACTTCTGTATCATAATTCTCGAAATGCGTAAATCGTTCTCGATCGTAAAACGTCTCGCTCGCGTCAACAGACGCGCAGTAAAAGCAAATGGCGCAATGATAATGCGCGTAACTTACGATGTCTTGTTTTGTTACAATCTCGCTATTTTTTATTGCCATCGCGATATTGGACACAAAAACTAACGGGATCATTGATAATAAAGATGCAGAGGGTTTTAGCGCGTGTGAGCTCGTAGTTACTGCCTACAGCCTACTAGCAACAATGGTTCGTTTGTCGTTTAATCTTCGGTAGTAAAATATGTTCATAGTTAACTCTCTTAAGTCGATTTTTAGATCCCAGGGGTACGATACTTCTTGTGCTAATTTTTCATTTCTGTCTGTATCTTTAAAAAGGTTTAAGTATGTAACATTTTATGATGATCGGTTGAGCTATTAAGACATATTTACTCAAATTGTTTATAGCTTACCAAAAAAAATCTTAGCAAGTTCATTTTGCAGTATTTCTAATGTCATATTATCCTTTTTATGTAAATAAAAGACTATCGCAAAAAGGTTTACACAAAATAATGGTGTATTCGGCATTTCCATTGAATATATGATCAATATGTCTATTAAGTAGATATGATACTACTTTGCCACTTACATGAAGAAGTCCTTCTGTTACTCTTTGGCGCGGATTTATTAATACTGCCAGACAGACAATGTAACGTTTATGGTTATTTTCGGAAGTTTAACTGCTTCTTTGGTACTGACTTTCGCGCGCTATTATAATAAACTACTTAGCAGACTTTCTGTCCCATATTTTAGATGGATCAGCTTAACTATATTGTTAGCAATTGGTGCCTCTTTTAATTTAGAAAATAAAAACTTTTCTGTTCTGCTTGATAAAAAGTATGACTAATTTATTATAGAGGCAGTATAGACACAACAACAAACATCTCAACCCATCATTTTAAATATCCTGCATTTTTTTTTCAAAAAGACCGGATAAACTGGCTCACAAACTCTGACTAGAAACGGTTCTTATCTCTGGGAAGATGACTTACAATTACAAGCAGTCAAAAGAAAACACACCGCTATAATTTTCCAATTGAAGACATCAGCTGTTTATGCACAAGTCCAATACTAAACGACAAGCATAATTTAAAACATCAAACTGTAAGTTCTCATATATTATCTAATATAATGCATATCGCCTTCAATCCCGTTAGCATTATTCCTCAGCATCACTCCATTCAGAGACAAACATTCGAGACAAAACTTTTAAACGACGCCCTTCAATATTAAAACACCACCGATCACCATTAAATAAATAAAGTTTACTTTCCACCAGAATATTACCTACATGATATTTTACGCTTATTCTAAACTAAATTATGTAATTATATTGTGCTCACTTAATTGTTTAAATGATTCTAAACAAGAAAAAAGAAACGAGAAACGGAACAGTAAAATTATAATATTTGGCAAAATTGGTGCCATTGAACGCTAACACGCCATAAAGGCAACTGAAGGAGTGTTCGGCTCCGTATTGCGGCCATTACGACATTGTTTCTCGTAAAGCTAATTAATAAGCGCGCCAAGTCGCGAGCGCTATCAAAATATCGTTACAGGCGCTGTTACAACACTAATCCCTTGAGGGTGCGGTTTTAGTACTAAAAGCGTTTTGATCATCGTTATCATCTGCATGCCCATTTCCAAGATCAGCTGGGATTGATATATTTATAACTGACGATTTGAAAATCGTCAATAGACAAACACATTCTTAATCCTACTCGGACATTGGCTTATCCATCATCATCTTCTCAAGCTTCGATTAGGTTGTTTTTCTCTTTCTGCTCCCAATCAGTTTTTATTCAGGTCTGCACTAAAATTTCACTTAGGTAGGTACTTTCATATTTTTGTACTCTTTTGTCGCTCTCTTCTTTTCCACCCATTAATATTGTATTTACACTCATCGCTTTCTTTATCATACTTCTTATTTTCTCATTACATATTTGTGACAAGGATTCCTTTCATCTTTTCTGTCACTGGGGCCACTTTCATAATTATTTTTATTGTTTTGAACAAGTAAAGCTAATAAAAACATGTTAGAAAGTGCACGATTAAATTTTTTAATATTTTTGGATACCGCTCTCGCCTGTCAGTGTAGCCGAGGCGCTATATTTAATAAAGCCGTATTTACAAGGGCTCGTTAAGGCTCCGCGCTCGATACCGCAACACTGCTTCAGCTTGTTCCGTCAGCCAAATCGCTTGTTCGCGTGGCCAAGTTAGGCTTGTTCAGCTCAAGCTAGTTACTTATTAATATTATAAATTCTTATTATTACGTCTATGTCACTTAAGGTAATTGTGATAGGTGCACGAAAAGTTAGAACATTTGAAAGGACATTAAAATGGATACAGCGGGGCGCATAAGTGTTTCTTTGTAACAAGCCGCTTGTAGAGTCAAAGCCAGTATTTAATTAAATCGTACTAGTTCGGCTTGTTTTCAATAGATTGTTCATCTTAACGTAGTGCAGGGTGACTTGAATTTTGACAATATACGAACGAAAATTATACGAATATGTAATCGTTTAAAAGCCATCTTTTTTTCAGTTGCGTTATGGTTCTGGCGAGGATTAGCGAGACACTATGTATACAAGAAATCTGCGATAGTTCAATGTTGGTGTGTAAGAATGTATTTTTTCTGGTATATCATGCAAAGAAAGGAAATTGGGAACATACATTTGAATTTTAGAACTATCCGATAGTGTTAAAATCAAATAATTCGAATAAAGGAAATATATGAACATTTTTTGACATTCATTTGTTAGAATATAAAAATCATATTAAGTAGATACCTAAACAATGACTGCATTTGGCAGCAAGATGGAGTATTCCCAATCTCAAAACTTACATTCAGTGCCCGCCATCAACGTAACGAGCGAAGACCTAATTTGAACCTCAGATTCGTTTCTAATAACGCCGACATCTGCTCCCAAAGTAATCGCCTGAATATTCTGCATCGACCGAGCCGCTCTAATCATGAAAATGTATTTATGACCTAATTAAACTCTTGTCTGCCGCCCGACTGGCCGACCGACAAAGACGCAACATACACCCACCCCCCAAGAACGAAAGAGACCCAAAACACCCGGCACTGTGATTAATGAGCGTTATATGGCTGGTTAAGTACCGTGTAATTTGCAAAACGACCCTTAATTATCGTAGAACATGGCTACTATCTCCGTCCTTATCTGGTGTGGCAAGATTGCGTGGGAGGGAAAGAGACGAGTCTAAGTTTGCGTTGCGACTTAAAAGGCGGTATTTAATGAGACATTATGATGTCGTCCGTGGAGATTAGGTTCACATGCCGCTGAAAATTGTTTGTTTCCCTCTTTATATTTGGCTTTCTGGATCGCAAACAGAACGAGGGTTTTAGTGGCGTGCTTCCAGATGTACATTGCCGTTTTACAGTATATCCGAGCACCGGTGTTTGCGAATGTACTAAATGATTGAGAAATTCTGAATTATAAGGTTGGGACCGGGTTTTTACCTGGTCGGTGAAATTGCTAAGCATTATTTTGCATATCCCATAGGTGATGAACAGAGTTTCTCTCGATTACCCGATGATTTATAAAATTCTCAAATTTTTTTAGAATTTAAATAACTCTCCTTAGGCGTTTAAGCAATTGTACACCTTCTCAGTTTTTCCATAGATAGAGGATGGGCGACCATTTTTGGTTTCGGTGAAATAATGGCTCTCTATTTTTATGTTTTAAAATATATTTATGCCTGAATTTCCATACACTAAATGTGTCCATAAATAATGTTATCGACGATGATTTGCGAAAACTTGTACATTTTTCGAGTATAAATATAATTATTGGCCTCCTTAACGATAATTTTCCTACCAACTCGGTCTTTGGCCTCCTTTCTTCAATGTGTTACATTAAATACTATACAAATACTAAGACCAAGTTCTCCCCCCACAGGTCTGGTTTCAAAACAGAAGAACAAAATGGCGGAAAAAGCACGCCGCCGAAATGGCGACGGCAAAACGCAAGCAAGAGGAGCTGGGAGAGGAGTGCGATGACCACGAGGCACACGACGGAGACGCGTGCAGCGACGACGACGACGCCAAGCGGCCGCGGCTGGACCTCCACCACATGGCCCCCCACTTGCCCCACCACCGCCAGTGATCGCGATCCGCCGCGGGCGACCCCGCCCGCGCTAGTGACCCGGACGCTAAACCCTGTGCCAACGAACAATACCCGCAGAAATACCCCGACTATCTCAACTTCGGATACCCGGAATACGTAGTCCCTAGATCCTTCTGCAAAGAGACAAATGACGCGCCATGCGATTTGTCCAATTGGCACAGAATGGACAAGTTCGAACATGAACAAGCTCCTTGTGAACAGGAGCGGGAATTTAACAGTGAAGTGGATAGTGAGCACGACCCAAACAATGGTGATGTTGACGATGTTCAGCAACCGATAAACTTCGCGTACTATCATTTCTAACTTTGTGAATACTTAGTAGACTATTATTTAACCTGTAAATAGTTATCGAGTAGTAATGTGATACGTTAATAAGTAATTTATTACAGTTAGATTTTACATGGTACTACTTTAATGAATTTCGAGAGGTAATTACGGTATTGTACATTATGAACGTTAAACTCCCGGTGCCAATTTTCCTATTGTAGTAGATTTTAAAGTTCTTTTAAAAATTGTAGGTACATAACGTGTGTTGGTTTTAGAGGAAAAGGTTGGCGTTATCTACTTTTATTTTATTGACAACTGTGATTAAAAAAAAATATTTCCCATTTCTTTAATAAGTCACGTTTCTATAACGTCAAAATAGTTTCAACAAATACGATTTATTATTTCAGTATCTTTTGTCTTCTATTTGTTTTTGTAAATTATTGTTTAACATTGCGACTTTTATGAGTAGGTATTATGAAGATTAAATTTTTAATTAATTTTGTAAATATTTAATTAAAATACTTTTATGACGAGTGTATCGATGTCGCTGTTGATCGAGCGCATTGCAATATGTAATGTATATTGTAAATTTTAAATGATAAATTGTAAATAAATATTTAAACGAATTTAATTATTGTAACTAAGACTATGAGTAGTGTAGACCACGCAATATTGTAACTAAATTTTGTCAAATATGCTTTAGAGACTATTATAGTAAATTAATTTAAAATATTAAAGTCAACAAACTAAACAATAGCTTTATAATATTCTCTTTTTCCATTTTTTTTCCTATTATCATTGTAACATAATATTATAAAAATTTAAAGCATATTTGACGAAAATTGTCGAAATAAAAATATCGTTGAAATGTTTCACGCAGTAAACTTTTCTTTAATTTTAAAATAGAATCCATTTCTATATTAACTTGAGCTAAAATTAATTCTGAATGTGTATGAAGTAATACATAAATATGAAATATCCTCTAAGTATACATAATGTGCCATATTCAATTTCACCACGCTAAGTACTGGTTATAATGACTGTGTGAAAGATTACAATGACTTAAATATTGTCATAATAAGTTAAAATAGTCGACGAGCTTCAAGAAATAACAAAATTCGCTTAATAAATTGTATGCACATACCTAAACGAAATAGATCGCTTATGAAAGTGTATTATAATTCAACTGAAATGCAAAAAAGGAAGATATGACAAAACAATTACTTAAATGTCCATACATAAAACAAGATGTAAATTCTTGGCTATCCAATAAAAATAGAGTGATTTTAAGTTCAATCGTGAACAATAATGAAGAAACAAAGACTCCCGTTATTTTTTGAGCAGTACATATTTTTTAGTGAATGAAACCAAATTTTGCTTATTATTTCATAGACAATATAAGGTGAGCGATGACATAAGATTTCTATTATTTTTTTACTTAGAACAGTCAATTAATGATTCATAGTAGATTTTGACAGTTTCAATATTTGACATAGAAGCCTCTTTGACTTAATATAATATAATTAATTAATTATTTATTAATTTTCTATTGATAATTGAGTTATGTTGTATTTGTCATATCTTTTATTTTTGTTTGATCTAAGATGGAACAACCAGAAATCTTAATTGCCTCCATATTTTAGATCACAAGCGTGGAAAATCTACATTATGTGGTTGGAATAAACGGTTAGTAAAATGTGACGTGATTTAATTTTACCCTTTTAATATAGTACCCCCATATTCTAAAAATATTAAGGGTAAATAAATATAGAAGAAAAAGCAAAATATGGTCTGATAACAGGATAAGTACATTAGAAACATAAAATAATTTTGGAAACTTAAATATTTTTGTATTTTAATTTTTTTTTTCATGCTAAATGAAGTTAATGATTGATCTAATTTAATTACTAGGCACGAATAAACCATTATGTTCATACAAGCTGGCAGAAACAGGAAAAAAATATCTGCATGTGAAACTCTTAGCATAAAATCTCATAGGTTAAACGGTAAACTCAAAAACATGAAAAAATAACGTATCAGTATCATGTACTTTAAACCCAGTTACTATTAACAATACACATTAACATTTACCTACAACATCAGTATCACTGCACTCATTCAGCGCAATCCACAGAACCAATTCAACAATCTCCTCACAAAAACACGAATAACAAGTTCACAGCGAAATTCAGCGGACATCAAAAGAAACTAGATAAGCTACACCGCCGAACGAACCCCAATATTTTCCCGCTATCTTTTCAAAACTGTCAAGTGCGAGAGACCGAGCGATTCTTTCGCACCGATATTTATTAGGGTAGGTATTCCACCCTTGCATTGATCAGAAAACCTTTCGAAGGCAATCGGCAAGGCTTTCGAGCAAAAATCGCGACGCTTCGCTCTCCGTTGCTATAGAGACCAAATCTCACTCCCAAATCTGGCGAACGTAAAGTGAACCAAATTTCAACGGCATAAGTTAGACTTTCAGTTGTGAGTTGAAGGTTGTAATGTGGCTTCATGTTATAAATGTAAAACAAGGTTTTCTACGACGTTGGAGGGAGAGGGCACGTGCGAGAGGGACGGGACGTGGGTGGGGATGCAAGGGTGAAGTTCTTTCATTTGTTGCGGCTAGGGGTTACCAAATTTTTATTCTCAGAACGGAAATGGGAGGAAACGGGGGTAGTTTTAAGTGGAGGTGTTTAAAAGGGTAAGTAACTAGGTTGGGCTTATTTACTACAAAATGGTGGGTTAAGTTGTGGTTCGCTGTAATATTAAATTCTTGTAGAGTAGTCGACAAAGGATTGAGTCCTGCGAATTAATAGTTGTTGCAACTGGAATTACTTAGTAAAATAATAGGCTAAATGACTAAAAAAATCTGTTTAGTCCGTCAGTTAGATTATAATAAAATATTGGACACGTATTTTTTATTTATTTGTCAAACAAACGTTGACGCAGATACAATGCATTCATGTTGCGCGTGACGTCACACTTTTGTAAAATTTGTACGAAATAGTGACGTCGCAAGCCCCCACTCCAAAACTTTGATCCTCTTTATCTTTGTGATTTCTTGTTAATTTGATAAGGCGAAAAATATGTCTGTAGTATTTTTGAATAATCTAACTAACGGACTAAATATAATTATAGTTATTCAATGCAATTATTATCCCTATTGGAAAGGATATAAATCAGTTGCTAATACACCATAAGTTTTCTTTTACGACATGCTAGGCAAGAAATAGGGTACAAAACAACAAAAATGTATGAATTAAATTCTTAATTAAATTCTTAAGACTGGACTATGAAAATACTGAAAGATTCTTAAAACTGAATAGCCATAGAAATGGAGCTGTGAAATAAAAACCATTTCGTACTATTGTATCAATACCAAATAATATGCATACCAACCAAAACATTACCAACCAGTACAAGTTTCCATCTAACCCAGCGGTTAGATGGAAAATTGTGAAAAAGTAGTGACAAGTGGCTAGCCCGTCGCCTACACAATCACATATCAAAAACCCCGTATATCATTAGTCGCCTTTTACGACATGCTAGGCAAGAAACACAGTTGGCACATTCTTTTGAAGTCCCTGACCAACATGGAACATAATAATATATGATAGGGAATAATGATCCACGTGTGGATCAACATGCACAGACTGCTTATCATCTTCCTAGGGTTATGTCCCGTGCTTAGACGGGGTCCGCTTAGGCCATGATCAAGCATTTAGCGAATCTGATAATTACATTAAAGCGATTGCCGGTCTGAGTCGTAACGTAAGATAGGGGAACCAGACAATTTTTGGACCATGGTTACAAATCCAAAGTTGTTTGAATTTGCAGGTTTTATCACGATGTTCTCATTGCCGAGCTAGTGGTTTAAATACGTACATAGATTTGAATAATCCAAAAGTACGCGCTCGTTTGAACCAGCGCCCCTTGGTAATGAAGCGCGTGTCAAATTCAAAATCTCTTTATTTATCTAGGCTTCAATGGTCAAATTAAACAGAAAAAAGTATTACCTCCGCTTCGGAAGGTAGACTCTATTGAGAAGAAACCGGCAAGAAACTCGATAGTTACTCTTTTAAATGCCAAAAATTACAATTTTGTACTTAATAATCTACACTTACTAGGTAACAACACTCTGTCCAGGTAACAATTACTGTCCTTACCATTGAGCTCCACCGCTCTACATACACTGCTAGGATCTTTTTTAGCTTCGCTGTAGTCCTGTGAAAAAACCCGCAATCCCGGTGTGGCGTCTCAGCCAATTAAAGGGCCTTAGCTTTAATAAAAGGTCACCTGCCTATATTTTATTTACAACTATTTTCTTAAGAAATTGTGTTAGGTTTTTAAGTCATGTAATTCCAATAATCCCTAAATTACAATTAAATCGCGCAAGCATGAGAGACTATGTAACAGATCAAAATCCATTTGGACGTAGACCCGGGCATAAGTTACTCATAGGTATACATTTAACATTCTACGGATAGATCGACATACATACGCACTGGTAATATCGTTACCCTTTCAGCTTTTTCCCGTAGTCGAATCGTTACAAACTGGCCATTAGGACAATGCAACCTCTTTCCAGATCAATGCTTTTTACTTTTTTATTACGTTATCAAATTTATCTGTCACTTTATTATCGCTATTGCGCCATTTAATATAACTAATAGTGATCGCCCACTGGTCGAATTAAACCATGTTTTTTTTTGTATTTTTTTTTAATTATTATTTATTAAAATATTAGCTTTCTGCACTCCTTCTCCATATAAACTTTAACTGTGCCAAATCCATACTCCATCCAAAGTAATTCTCATAAAAAAGGGTACAACGTTTTTGCTTCATGTATTATTATATATAGATTTAATATTATTTCTTACATCACAGCCCTTTTAAACGATGCCGTTGTCGAGTAAAAGAGTCCCGATTCCCAGTCGGCGGCACAGCGTCTCACCCGATAAGGCGACTTTTATTTACGACTCCATTCTACAGCGAGTGTGTTACGCAACCTGTGATATCCCGTACATGCTCTTACAGATTTCGAGGGGAAAATAAGGATATGTACTTACTGATTTATATGCGAACCCGTCTGCTGGGGGCGTGTTAGAGCGCTTGGGTGGTTGAAGAGATGTTTTAGCTGTTGAATTGATGGTAAAAGATGTTGGTGTTGATTGCGTTACGATGTTCGCATTTTCTATAGGGTAAAGTGGGAAAATGGCATACAATGATGTAATGGCTATCGAAATGCTTATGAATTAACTAGGAAAAGCGATTAGCAAAGTATTTGTAAAATTCATAAAAGTATATTGTAAGACCACAGATGCTTAAGCTACTTACCTCGGAGTCAGATCAATGTATGTGATGTCGTCGGATAATTGTATATCGAGTTTTGGGTATGATTGTGTAGGCGACGAGCTAGCCTCTTGTCACACTTTTTAACATCCACCTAACCCAGCCCAGTTTTATTTTTTGGTTAAAAGTGGTTAAGGGGCTCAGGGCCGGACCGTGAGTTTAGGGGGCCCTGGGCTAATGCTACTTAAGGGCCCACCTAATTACTCAAAGTATAAGATGTAGACTTGAATTAGGTAAATTAATTGAACAGGTTTGATTAAATGCAGGATTCGCAGGGTTGCAAACCGTACGATCTGTTTAATTAATTAAAATTATGGATTTTTTTTGCATAATCGTCTATTTTTGACTTTGACTTGACTTAGCTAGGGGCCTCTTGAATCCACAGGGCCCTGGGCTGAAGCCCAAAAAGCCATAAAGTAGATCCGGCCATGAAGGGCCCCTGTGACGCTGCCTACCTCTTCGGGGATTACGGGAGTGATGGTATGTATGTATTAAAGGGAACGGTAGTTCCTTGCAGTGACTGTAGTATTAAAAATCTACAGTAGTCTATTAAGATCAGTACTATATGAAACATGTAACAGTCTCAAGAAGTAACTTTGTTATACGATGAATCATAGGCCATTACAACTTTCGTGAATCAGGATCGCTATGCAGGTTCTCTGATTAAAATCCTTATTAAAAATCGAAATTTCTATATTTATTCAGGCTTTAAAAGAGCACTTATAAATCATCAATAAATAAATACAAATATATCTGGGGCGGAAAGTCGATTCCATCAACCGAAAATAAACTGCAGCAAACTCGATAAAATTTATTTAAATAGGAACATCTATGCTTATGTAAGCTGTTTGGCTGTATTGCGATAAATAAAACAGTCCATTCTTAAGTTATTAGCCTCTTAACCGAGGAGTGGCGGATTCAAACCCGAGCACGAATCTCTGGATTTTTCAAATCTGTGTACACCACTAGTTTAGCGGTGAGGGTAAACATCATGATGTAACCTGCACATTCAAACAACTTTGAATTTGTAGCCATGGTCCAAAAATGTCTGGTTCCTCTATCTTAGGGTTACGAAGGTCAGATCGGCAGTCGCTTCAATGTTTTTACCCGACTCGTTAAATCCTGAGTAATGGTCTAAGCGGACCCCGGCTAAGCACGGGACAAAACGCTAGGAAGGAAATTTTTAAGTTATTAGTATAGAGTTAAGCAAGATTGTAACTAACTAACTAAACTTCACGCTACTTCCCTAGCGGGGTGGGCAGAGAGAACCGAACGCTATATGGCACGACCCTTCACCTTCACACCTCACTCGCCTCTTCAACATTCATAATCCTGAGCAAGATTGTATGTTATTAAAATCAAAGATACCTAGACTACTGATTTTTAATTTCTAAAATTAAAGACCCTAAGTGGTTCACATTAACATTAATTTGTTTCTTTTAAATTGCTTTATTAACATTTCCTATTTAGTGGCCTGAACTAACAAGATTGGAAATGTCACCCATTTCAAACGCTTCGGCTTTAGATTTGATTCACACCACTCCTACACCCTAAATCATTTCGCAATTAAGTCACCGCAGCCTAGATCCAAAAATATGCGTACGCGTCGAATCGTCAATCAACGCTAAGCCCGAGCGACGGAAAAGAATACGATATTAATTAGTTATCGAGTTGGATGTGGGTGACGTGTAAATCAACCGGGCGGACAGACAGACAGACAGCAATAAATCTAAAGGGACGCTCGTGTAAATGTATCGGACTTATTTCACAACCGCGAGGGATTATTCTGGACAGGAGGAGAGAGATCGTTTCGTTCGGTGGACGGGTCGAGTGTGAATATTTCATGATTTGTATAGATATGTTACGTTAATAGGAATGTTAATAGAATAGACAAATAATTATGAAATTTCAGTAAGAAAATGTTAATATATTTTTACGGATAGCTTTAAAATTACTAATTAGTAATTGACGTCCTGATAAACCTTCACAACCACCTGAAACAATTGGGAATTTAAGAAACGCATGAAATAATAAATAAATAAATAAATATTTAACGACATCACATACATTTATCTAACTCCGAAGTTAGTAGCTTAAGCACTTGTGTTACGGATATCAGAAACAACAGTGGTATTACAATTATACACTTAAATATTTAATAATATTAACACCCAGACACAGAACAAACACAAGTATTCTTCACACGAATGTTTGTCCTGGGTGGGGATCGAACCCACAACTCTTGGCGCATGTGGCAGGGTCACTACCGAATGCGCCATTGAGCTTGTCACAAGTGTCTCTTTATTTGGAGACGACAGTACCTAACCCAACCAATTTTCGAATTTGCACCTACACCAATCATAAATATTTTTTCTATACAAATGTTAAATCGACATCTCAGTATTAAACTTCCTATTGTCATTCATTTTCAAGCAATTCGGCATTTTGTTTTTTTTTACTAAGAAATAAATATAAATATACAGACGCAACGTGGATAGACGTCTCAGAATACATCTCCCAATCATAGTGTGTGGCCTGCACAGTAAATACCTTAGCAGTGCGACTAGTATTTTACGTCGCTAATGTCGTAGGCTCGACTTTATGATGCTTTTACTTCTTCATTAACCGCGGCCCACCAATTAGCTGGCTCCGTAACGTTTTGCCAGTTCTGTAACGATGATATCTTCCGATTACATTTTATAGCGCTGCTTGTGTCGTCAAACGTTGCTGCGAAGATGTACTGTGAAGATGTAAGATGAAGATGCGTTGTAGAGGAAGATGGACACGTACTTATTTAATTTGATGTATCGTGGAAGTTGGTGTACCATAGAACAATAAGGTTAAGTTTTTTTTTTATGTTATTGCGGGCAGACGAGCAGACAGTTCACCTGATGGTAAGTGATTACTGTCGCCCATGTACATCTGCAACATTAGGAGTTACAGGTGCGCTGCCGGCCTTTAAGATGAAGATGCGCTCTCTTTTTGAAGAGTTGAATGTCAAGCTAAATAGAAAATACTTATACAGATGTAAATCGCGTCATTGTTTTGTTGATTAATCTTCTATATGAGCCATTCTCAAAAACAGATTGCAAATTCTAGAAAAAAAAAAAAGATTTTTGATATAATTCAAAGTAGTCTCAAATGAAAGGTATAATAAATTACAATATGTTGCATTTATGGGCTGAGCTAGTTCTACTGTAGTTTTCCTAAAAAAAGAGGAAAAATAAAAACGCCTCTCCACGGAAGTGACACTGATACGGAAGTGACATATTTATATAATTTGAACAAAGTATTAATGATGTAATGTGAAATAATACGAATTTTTAAACAATTACTTTATTAATTATGTAATTACTTTCGTATTTAATAATTTATAGTAATTTTAAGTATGCATCTGTAGGTAATTTAAATATATTTATGTCGTTAACTAAATAAGTCGTAGTAGGAACACAAGTCAGTTACAGTCTTCTCAATTTTATCAGTTTTCACGTTTTACAACATTAGCTTGCAAAGCCCAAAATGGTTTGAGTCTGCAAAAAGTAGCGTAGCTCATTTGACAGTTGTTTTCAGCTAAAAATGTCTTGTGAAGATTTCCATGTGAATCATTTAACAATATTTTCTGCTTTTTTACTTTATTCCGAGTAATTGCATCTTTTTTGCCAGCCATTAGCCGAGTATTCTCATCGCTCTCAAAAATCTCTTAAAGGTTTTAATTCTCTAACAGTGTTTTCTGGTTAATTCTCTAACGTCACCGCTCGCATTCTTTTTTCTTGCGTCTGATCTCTTCCAGACTTTTTTTAGAAGGCGCCATAGTTACCTTGGGTCAAGAATATATTAGACATAATTAATAATATAGATAATTTACAAATTATTAATAAACGATCATATCATTTCACCTCCATGGATATGTAGTCACCTCCGTGGATCTTTCCTTGGCACGGTAATCCACGTGGGTGACATCCATGGAGGTGACATTTTAAACATTGGTACCGTTTCTTTATAACCTCAAGTACTGAACACAAAAAACGACGAAGTACCAAGATACCTGCTATAATGACTCGTCATTTTATGATATTTGATAGACCTTAATTAAATAAATACTATTTAACATGTACACCACAAAAGTGACCAAGATAGCATGCTAATTTAAAAAAAATATTACCTTGTAAGGCTGCACTCCGAAATAGTGTTCCCAGCAATGGCGGACTGACAAAAATTTTAAAGGTGGCATTGTGTTTGTTATCTGGGTGCGTTCAGAAACTGTTTTCATTAATTTGAGGGATTGTTACAGCATTCAAGAACTTTGTCCATAGAGGTGATGTTTGTGCAATGCACAAAAGTTATTAAATATTTAGAACCATCTATTTTTACTATGTTTTAAATATATGGTGTTTTTTAGAAAGTGAATTTTATGTATTATCAAAAACTAAGATAAATTATTTTATTTATTACTGATAAATTTATTTTATTTGAGTCTATGATATCGTAAAATGAGTTTGCACACGGCATGGAGGTGACGTTTTCATCACTTTCTTAATGATAATTCAAAAACATGAATACATTTTGGAAGATTTAACAAAAATCCTATTTATATGAACTAACTCGATGAATTATAAAAGGAAATAATATAAGTAATACAAGCGTTTTACTTTGTAATATGAATGCACAGTTTTTTTTTACCAAAATGAGAATGGCCCATATTATAAAAATTAATTGCTAAATGTGTTGCTAAGCGCAAATCTCGAGAACAGCTGAACCGATTTCGCTAATTATTTTTTAGTTATATTTGTTATTATCAGATGAAGACTCTTATGAAAGAAAAAAAATTTAAAGTTGCACGGAAAAAAATGGGTATTGAAAATCCGAAAACGGGGCGTTACGAAGTGCGCCGGGTCAACTAGTGTTACATAAAACCTGATTTTTCATTTACAGTGTACTTACCTCCAAAATTTTCGCTTTTCTAGATGTACCTAGAATATAAAAAGTTTGCGGAACACTGATCCAGCAGATAGTGGCCTGTGATTTGTATAAATTAAAGCATTAAGACAAATATTTTTTGATTAAATGATGAAACAGGTACCTTAGGTATGTAGTTATGGTACTTTCGACGATTTTTATATCTATAGTTATAGTTCTTAACGTATTTAATTTGTAATCAAGTATCAATGTATGTGATGTTGTCTGAGATTTATCGATGATGCAAATAATATGCAGTCATGCAAAACCTGCATCACTTAAAAAGCAACGAATCCAAGCATCAAATTCACCATAAAGTGACACAGCTACTTTCTTTGAAACATATAACAATGTATGTTTTGCTGTCTAATGTTCATTAATTCCCTTTGTGAGAAGTTATAATAAAATATATCTAAGTTTTGTCACAGGCCTACTTTTAAATATTGTTTGAGTTAATATTTGACCTTATAAAAGAATTCTCAATACCTAAAGCGAACCCAATTTAATATAATTATTTCACCTTCTCCGGAGGTTAAAAGCCATTGTAACATTTAACCCGTTCGTCAACATATTTTCAATACAATAAAGGAATAAATAATTCCACGAACCAATTTTAATTAAACAACGATGAGAGACACCTACAATGTCATTAAAGTTTACGATTTCCACTTAGTAGGAGGCTAAATAAATAATAAAAATATTACTTATGACAAATCCGTCCTTTTGTGTGTGTGTCAGCATAAAGCGCAAATTAATATTTTATAGCAAATAAAAACTTAATGAGTCTGCCCACAACACTTTTGTAAATCTTATTGTGTAGGAGAACTGGAATAACGTGTAAAATTGATTAATCCTTAGCAAGCATAAGCATAAATATTATTCAAATTTTCTTGGCCTATATAAATAAATAAATATTCAACGACGTCACATACATTGATCTGACTCCGAAGTAAGTAGCTTAAGCACTTGTGTTACGGATATCAGAAACAACAGTGGTATTACAAATATATACTTAATTAATGGATATTAACACTCAGACACAGAACAAAAACAAGTATTCATCACACGAATGTTTGTCCTGGGTGGGGATTGAACCCACAACTCTTGGCGCATGGGGCAGGGTCACTACCGAATGCGCCATCGACTTGTCTAAACAGTGATGTAGAAGTATATGTGAGTAACAAGGAACGAATGGGTCATAGCCATGGGTGTACGCAGCTTAAGGCCCAGAGGCAATAAAATATTTTCTGGTCCATGGGGGGGGAAATACAATATTGAAAGGTTCTTATAGTAAATAGACCTTGGCACATAAGTTCCAGGGGGAGGCAAATTGCCCCCCATTGCCTCCCATGCGTACGACCTTGGTCATTGATAACTATAGGGAGATATATGTATTCGATACATATATATTGATTGGCTTGGCATTTGACTGGTTCGATAGCGCATTTGGTAGTGACCCTACCCTATGCGCTAAGAGTTGTGGGTTCGATCCCCGCGCAAGACAAATGTTAGTGTGATTAATACATGTGTTTGTTCTCTTGGTGTTAATATCCAATATTAAAATATATATTTGTAATACCACTGTTGTTTCTGATATCCGTAACACAAGTTCTTAAGCTACTTACCTCGGAGTCAGAACTATCTATGTAGTCTGATATGTATTTATTTATTAATATAATATCACGTTTATAATCTACGAAATGCTAGGCAGATAGATACCAATGAGAAGTATGCTGCTTGAACAACTTATGCCAAAAATAAGTAGTTTGTCGCCTATACCTACAGTCACAACCTACATTATAATGTAAAAAATATAATTAGGTACTAACTTAGCCGACCGGCTGAGCAAGAGACACAGTTAGTGCATTATTTCTAAGTCCCAGACCAATATGGAACTTATTCTGCGTTTCACATATCGTATCTAGTTCCTCAATTGTCAAAGGAATGTTCAAATTAGCGCAATGTATTTCTTTTAAGAGCTTTATCCAAACAGAAAGAAGTTTTATAAAACCAACAAAACTCCTTAGAAGATTAACATCTCAAATTCAAGTCAGACTCGATACATCACAAAGACACATCGACGAGCAATAACGAACCACGTAAATTGTTTACCAAGATTGTTAAACTTTGCTCAATAAAACACCCAACTGAACGCAATAAAAAAACAAAGCTGTATATTAAAATAGTAGTAAAATTAGATTTGGGCAAGTGCTATAAAGACATCTAATAAAACAAAGACGGTGATTGAGAACCACGTGGAACAAAGAGCATAAACACAAATCAAGGGGACAAATGGCGTAGATTATCTGCTTTTATTGGGCCTTATTCCAAAAGTGTGGTGTTTTGGTTACAATCTTTAGGCTTTTATGGTCAACGTTATGGTGAGAGGGCTCTTAATAATTTTTTGGATCAATCGGTATCGCCAAAACATGTCTGCGTTTTTATGGATAGGGAATTGTAAAATCATATCCTTGTACTTCGTAGTGATTTAAATTTATTATTTCAGTATGTTTATCTTGAAGTTCTCTTTCCATTACTTTGTCTCATTCTTATAATGGACTAGCTGTACCCGCGGTTTTACCCGCGCTAATGGTTACTAAGACTTTCTCGATAAATGGGCTATCTAACACTGAAAGATTTTTTCAAATCAGACCAGTAGTTCCTGAGATTAGCCCGATCGAGCAAAGAAAGAAAAAGCTCTTCAACTTTATAATATTAGTAAATATAGATAAAACATTAGCACTAATTATGCTTGATGCTTCAGTAACTAAAGGCATGATCATTTTCCATACATAAATGTATGTCCTGTTTCCTAGTGCTTGGAACATCCTGGATTTAGCAAGTGTTACATACAAACAACTGTTTTAACTGCTTTAAAAAACTACTTTGCTTGGCCGAAATGGTTTAAGGATTTTGTAACCCGTAAAAAAGAAAACCAAAGAAATTTTATTATGATTACACATCCTTAGTTATTTAAATGTGCAAATTTTCCTTACAATGTTCTCTAAACTTTAACCTAGAGATATTTTACTCATTTACTAATATTATAAAATCCAGAGGTACGTGTCTCATGAACCAATGCCTCTGTAATACTTACGATGACTTTCCACGTTTAACTAACTAACTAAATTTTACACCACTTCCCTAGCGGGGTAGGCAGAGTGAACCGAACGTAAAAACGTTTAGATTTTAACGAACAAATAGTCGCTTGATTGGCTTCTAGGCCACTATATTTTTCTAGATTTCAACATTTCGTCGATGTACTTCGCCAAAAAGACAAGACCCCCAATCACCCCAACCCGGCTCGACAACCACAAACCAGCTAAGTGTTTGACACTAAACAGTTTACTGCGTCATAAACCGCGGCCCTTCATTCACTCGCTTCTATTAACTGGGAGGAATTCGTATTAATTAGTTTACCTCCTTTTTAAACGGATGTGGAAACATTGGGTTTGGTAAACTGGACAGTTTGTTACGAGTATTCAGTATAGAATGGCTTCAGCATTAAGACCAAAGTCTTTAAAAACTTCTTGTTATAAGGTTCTTATCTTTACTTATAATAAATCTGTAGAGAGGTCAATTCTGTACATGAAATATATTTTCAAAATAACTGTCAGGGGGTGATTAGTGATCGATACTGATGCCAAAAATGCAATCAGTAAAATTTTTGTATGTCTGTCTATCTGTCTATATGTTCCTTATAGAAACAAAAACTAGTGAGAGAGAAGTTACTCCATTTTTTAAGCTTCCGTCGCGTGTGCAGCCTTAATGGTTAAAGTTACATAGAAATCATGTATGACGGAAATAGTCTTTATAATATTAACCATAAACGCGGGTGACACCGCTGGCACAGCTAGTCTAATAATAAAAGCAAATTATATTATTCAAATACTGCATAAATAAAATTAATATTGAAACTAAGCAAAAGTTTATACTTACGTTTTAAAATAGTGGCGGTGCTTTTAATAGCAGACTTTTAATAACTGACTGTTTAATAATACCATTATTTATTCCATATTGTTCACAAATTAAGCACTGAAACAAAGAATCAAATACTTAAATAACACACTCAACAAAATACATCTTAAACAGAAACTAACAATTTACACCTAAACGAGAACTATCAATGAACTCGCAAGAACTAGAGCCTCATTACAAAAAGTTACTAACTACAAGTTCTAAACCAAGACTAAGGAATATTCGACCATTTCAAAATGGTGCCACTGTAAACACAAAAATCATGACATGCATTTCAAATTTGTTGCTTATTACTTAGACTGACTTAATCTCTCCTCTTATTTTTTTGTAGCAAGGCCAAGAGCTCGTTTTTAGAACGCCATAACTCAGACTTTAGCATTACACCCCATGCCTAGGTATGCTATCAGTCAGACAGGCAGACTTTACACCTTTATTGTGGCAGTAAATGGCAATGAATCTCATTGCCATTACACTCGTTTATAGCGAGTGTTATTAATTTTAATAAAATCCTGCCAGGAGTGTTTGGAAGACTTGTCATTAGCGTTCCCTATAGTTTATTGTTTAATTATCAGTAAAAGTTAATGTTGGCTAATTAAAACTTAATCATTAGTGTAACCATGATGCAAAATGCCCGGATTACGTATTTAAGAATTACAAATGTCACATGTCGTGTAGGCGACGAGCTAGCCACTTGTCACTCCTTTTTAATATTTTTTTTTTCTAACCCAGCAGTTTTATCTTTTGCTTGAATATGGTTTATTGGGCTAACTGTCCCTTTGACTTTGCCTACCCCTTGGGGGAACACGGGCGTGATAAATGAATAAATGAAAACAAATGTCACATGACAGCCGTATCAATGGAGTAATTGTAAGAATAATCTCTCTAACTCTAGGATTGGGATGCTCAGACTACGATCGTAGCGAAAAAAATCTTTTAACAACTGTACTTTAGATTTAACTCAGACCAGAAACGGAAGATAGAAGATGTTTAATGGAACGGATCATTCAGACTGGCCGACCCAAAAAAATTTACAAGGATATCAACGAGTGCAATTCGTATAGGTTATGAACCCTTGATGTATAAGGTTAAATTCTGTCGACTTTATACAAGCAAGATAAATAAAGAAAATAAGTGTACGGACCCTTATGGTAAGTACCACAGATCACAGAAATACTCCGTGGTATGTACGCTAGGTGGTATAAGGGACAAGACTGGGACCAGTACTTACCTTTGATACGCCGCTGTCAACGCTAGAAATTTTCAGAGTTTGGATCTGGGTCACCGAATGTAACGCTAGCTGTGTTAACAGGACTAAACGCGATATGCATTATGTAAAACACGAGTACTTGCAGCTTGAAGTTTCGGCCGTGTTGCAACAATCACTTGTGACAATGGTCGTGATATTTGTAAAATAATAATAAATTTACATCTTTGACTTAGGTATTTTAAGTATTTCGCTAATTGTACATCTCAAATTTTTCGGAAATACCTAATAATAAAGGTATACAGGATATTGGATTTGTAAGTATTTACACTAGTGAACATTTTATCATTTTCCGTTTAATCCACTTCGTTTTCGTTTTTGGATAAAAGCGCTCATTGGACTCTGCCATCCTTATGGGGATTGCGTGCATGATCATATGTGAGCACCTCTGTAGTTTCACAGAACTGTCTTATTAGCCCACGTTTTACCAATTTCTCCATGGATCTGCGCCAATAAAAATGGCAATATAATAATTTTAACGCGCGCAGAACGGCCTGATTGGTGTTTATTGGCGGGATAATGATCCAGTCGTAATTGAGAAGGGCGAGGCCGTTAAAGTTGTTAAGCGCAACACATTCCGAGAGCTGCTTTGTTTACAGTCACCATTATACTGATCTGTTTCGGCAAAACACTAGTGGCATAATTTAGATATAACTAGCAACCCGCCCCGGCTTCCCACGATGAGCACAAAACAATTTGAAACTAAACATATAAATCATCCTCTTGAAATTATTATATCTATTGGTGAAAGCTGTATCAATATCCGTTGCGGAGCTTAAAACATTTTTTTCTTTCGTCGCGGGGAAATGCCTTACGCACCGTCACCCTACCCGGGGGGTAGTGGTGTGTGGGACTCCCGAGGATCTCCGGGAATTGGAGGTCCCTGCTCCGGCCAAGGATCGAGAATGGCCGGGGTATACCCACTAAAACCCCGCGGTACGCCTCATCACTCGAGTGGAGTGACGTCATGGGTATGGTTAAACTTTACTACCTAATATATCGCAGTTTAAAATATCTAAGCCAACTGACTGACTTTGTTTTATAATAAATAAAGATGGTATCGATTTGACTGCCTCGTTGTGTAGTGGTAGCAACATTTAAATACGACTTACGAAGACGACTTACTACGACTAAAAGACATCTAAAGAAAGGTGCTGGTTTCAAATACCAGACCAAAAAAAATGTATTTGTACATACATACATAATATCATGCTTATACCCCCTGAAGGTGATATTATAACTACCCAGTACCAGCCCGGAGTATAGATGTTGGTGTTTTATTTGTTTGTAACATATAGCACAGCTTTAAGGAGCACAGGCAATTTATTTTTTAAATTTTGCTTGGTTTTAAAATTAAAAAACTTTTGTTCGTCACTATTAATGAAAGTAATGGTGACATAGGTACATTCCAAATGTCTCATTATTTACAATAAAATTGTAAACGTAGGTAATCATAGGTCATAGCAATGGAATCTATATTATTCTGAATTCGGCGTATAAGTACTTAAATGATCACTAAAGTATAAACTTAATTAATGCGAATTGTATATGACTCAACATGAGATGCTTAGATCAAATTAGCAACAGTCTGCGAAATGCAATACAGTGGAACTGAGTTTTAATTATAAAGTGATTTCTACCAATAAAGTTGTATTTATGGATACGCGCCTCACGCGAGGGGTGTTGAGTCAAACCCGAGCTCGTACCACAGGATTTTTCAGATTAAATTACGTTATTCATACCCGGTCCCGTGTTGGTCTGGGACTAAAAAAAATTTGCCAACTGTGTTTCTTGCCTAGCATGTCGTAAAAGCCGACTAATGGTATATCGGGTTTTGGATATGTGATTGTGTAGGCGACAAGCTAGCCACTTGTCACTACTTTTTCACAATTTTCCATCTATCCCAGCCCAGTTTTATTTTTGGCTGAATGTGGTTACAGGCGCATGCTGTCCCTTTGTCTCTGCCTACCTCTTCTGGGATTATGGGCGTGAAGTTATGTTCCAATAGTTTGGTAGTCAGGGAAAACGTTATGGAAAAATCTGCATATTCATATAGCTATGGATGTGCAATTATGATCTATTTGGTCTGCTATAACAGGATAAAGCGTTAAAAAGGTGAGAAGGGACCACTTCAATCAATGTCATAACCAGATTAGCAATATCCAGGATCATCAGATCAGATTTTTCTTCCGCTTTCCATCTAGTTACATACATAACATTACGCCCATAATCCTCCAAAGGGGTAAGCAGAGTCATCCCCCATTTAGTTACACCGCGTATAATGGCTAGCAATTTTTATTTGTGGTTTGTAATATAAATATTTCCTCTTTTGCCATCCAATGCCCATCTTCCCTTCATATCTGCGTTGACCCAACCAGGTGGTCGATCATCAAGTTAATCGAGAACCACATTCAGCCAAAAAATAATAAAACAAAGCTAGCTCTCCGCCTACACAACCACACTCCCAAAACCCGATATACCATTAGTCGCCTTTTACGACACACTAGGCAAGGAACACAGTTGGCACATTATTTTAAGTCCCAGACGAACATGGGACTAGTAACACTAGTTAAACCACCACACTATCCGTCCCCATCGACGCCAATAAAAATATACTCCCAATCACAACGAGCCGAACGATAAAGCACCGTTCGGTCGCATTAAAACATTTTAAAATGCAATAAATAACGGCGGTTAACGACGGACATGAGCCGTCGTTAATCAAGGCTTCGCTTTAATGCTACTTTTTATTACATGTAAATGACTACGTACTTCATATGGACCTTTGGTTGGCGTTTAGGAGGCACGATTCGATCGAGGGTTCGACCAAGGTATCCCTATACTTTCATCGTCATTGCTTCTGCGCTTTCTAGTCGCTATATAACTATAGCTTGTATTGTATTTGGCACTATAATGTAATACTAAACAATAAGAAATGCACGCCGTATAGCAGCGGTAGCTCAATGGTAAGGACACGCGCGTCTTAACCGAGGAGTGTGGGTTCAAACACGGGCACGTACCTCTGGATTTTTCAAGTCTATGTACGTATATCCATGACCTAATTTATCTGTTTGCCCTATAAGGATTAAGAAGCTAAGATCGGCATTCATTTGAATGAGAGTTTTTTAAAATACAATATCTGTTAGATGGCACGAGGGAGTCTCGTGATCTTATCACTGTCACTATTGGCTGATTGTAGTGATGCTGATCGATAGTCAACTATCGATAGTCTATCGATAGATAGATAGTTCGGCATCACTAGCTCATTGTTGACAGAATGTCAGTATATTCTGACAACTAACCAATGAGGAGCGTGACAAGACCGCACTTCACAGTTACGCCATCTTTTGGATGTTTTAATTCAAAAAACCCTCATTATATTACTAGACTTGGTAAATCCTGGATCACAGTCTAAGAGGACCCTGGCTAAGGCAGCGACATACCGCTAGGAAGATAATGCATTATAAATCTCGCTATGTTTAAGCTTCGCGTAAGTAGTACCGTGTAAAAGCCGTTAAAGCGATATTAGTATCCCAAATTATTGTTGGACCCATATAGCGAGATGCGTGTTTCTTATCTAAATAAACAATACAAATTATAATTAGTGTTTTTTATAGTGTTGCCATAAAATGATGGTGATTAATTTCCAATAAAATCCTTTTAAATATCAATAAATTAAATACAAAACAAAAAGTGTTACCTACCTAAAGGTGGAACAATAAAATTATTGATTAGATACTAACTTATGCCTGTGGCACTGCCTACGGTTTTGATTTAATGGAAATACTCAATGGTGGATTGCGTGAAATCAATTTTTTTTTTCTAAAATATAAACAAGATCTCTTCCTTTTGATATTTTGGTGCACCGTATTCAGGCGTGAAGAAATAACAGACATAATTATATTTGTACATACATTGATAATATTGGGTACTAATTAAGGCAGTGTAGAAATACAAAGTAATTATTAGTATATACCGAGACATGGGTCAAATATTCTCATTTGAAGAACCAGTATAAAAATATTAAAATTATATTCCAAAACTCACGAAGTTACAAGCTTTTTGCATTCTTGCGCTTTTTAAAAATAATAACTAAAGAGACTAGGCGACCTTGTGACAAGCGATGCGCATACGCCATTCAGTTTTTATAAGGGCATAACTTAATTTAAGGTTTTGTAAACATTATTTGGTCAACATATAACATGGTATTAAAACTATTACAATCGATTCTATTAACAATTCTGTGCAAACAGTTAATAGGTTTCATATAGGTGTATACCTATTTATTTTAGTATTAAAAATAAGGTTGTTTAAACGTCAAAGCTACTTACTAAAAACATAGTTTTAACGGACCTATTTTCAAAACAAACTTATTCGCATTAGTAAGTACTCTATCGGTTATTATTGTGTTCGATATCTATAATCGATGAATTATCTATTATAAATATCATCATCTTAACTGACTCCAATTATAAGCGTAAAATTTCACACTAAGAAAATGAATTCCTTAAGATTATTTAACCACTAAAGTATAAGATGAGCATTAGGGAATTAGCTGTTTGATTAATTATTCCCAATTAGTCAAAGCCAAGAACTGGTTTAAACCATCGCCGAATTAAAAACAAAATTTTTCATTTAGATATTCGGTTCTCTCTGCCTACCCTGCTAGTGAAGTAGCGTGAAGTTTAGTTAGTTAGTTAGTATTATTTATTAATTTGGTTAGGTACGCTTAATTTGAATCTATGGAACCGATGTACTATTCTATTCTGAAAATGTTTTTATTATATCCAATTTGTCTAGTTCCCCGTCTAAAAGTTATTAAGGTAATTTTTATGTTACGTTGTAAAGGCTTTAATATACCTAATATTAATACATACATACATAACATTACCGCCGTAATCCTCGAAGGTGTAGGCAGAGTCAAAGGGGCAGCAAACCCCTTTAACCACATTCAGCTAAAATTAGAACTGGGCTTGGCAAAAAGTAGTGACAAGTGGGCTAGCTCGTCGCCTACACAATCACACACCCAAAACCCCGTATACCATTAGTCGCCTTCAACGACATGCTTGCCAAGGAATATAGTTGGCGCATTCTTTATAAGGCCCATACCAACATGGGATATAATAATAATAAGGCTTGCTAAATCCAGGATCTATGTCTCAGTTTAGATAATGTTTCACACTACTAATACTTTAGATTCTCTAGCAAAATACAGCTCGCATTTAAACCCGGGTACACACGAGTTTATTACTAATATCACAACAATCCGTCCGGCGGTCCGTACGTCATTAAATCGCCATCGGGCCACAATGACATAAATAACGAGGGATTTATTTGTGTATTTATTCATTTATATGTTTCATTTATTTATTGCCCGTCTCTGGTCTGTACTTGGCCTTTTTTTCTTGTATCGTTGACTGATGCTGTTGAGTTTTATTGGGATACTAGCTTGGAGCCGCGGGTTTGATCGCAGATCGGGTTACAGTTAATGTCTACTAATTAGATAATACTGAAATGTGACTAAATAACCAGTCGTACTAACGTATTAACTTTTATATTAATAGTATACTAGCGTCCCGTCCGGCTTCGCACGGTGAGCATAAAACAAAATGAAACTAAAACTACATATAAACCTTCCTCTTGCATTTATCACTCCATCTATTGGGTAAATCCTCATCAACATCCTTTGCGTAGTTTAAAAGATCTAAGCGAACAGACAGAAGCGGCTACTTTGTTTTTCACTATCACTGATTAGTAAAAAAAGAAGGACTCCGCGCCGCTAACTAGGCATTGTAGCTCCTCAGGTGCTTCACCTTGACACGCAACTTACGTCACAAATTGACATAATAAGTGCTCCAAATGACAGATATCCGATATCTGGTATCCATAAGTATCTCACTCACTCATGCATCAACGTAGCTTCACGCTATAGTATGATAGCGTGGAGTCCTTCTTTTTTTACAAGTCCGTGTTTACTAGATAAAGATTACTAATCTAACTAACTAATATTACTACTCAATCTGTGTATAAATAAATTCCAATATTTTCAAAATGGTATGTTAATCGTATTATGTATTTACCAATAGACACTAATTAACTAAACGAACCCAGCGCCATAGACAATTTTTATCAAAAACAAATCCCTTCTATTACAAGAAGAGGAAACCATTCTTATTAAGCTGTCATCATTATCGTTTTAGCAGTTTCACTTATTTTTTCATAGTTTTGTTATTTTTGGGAACGTTAAAATCTTCCCCAGTGAAAAGTTACTTAAATCACAACAAAAGACAAGTTGGTAAAAAACTTATGCTTAACTAAATAGTCAGGTTTATTTGTTAAACTATACGGAAATTATTTATTTATTTATTTATTCATAATTGCACAAATAACAAAACATTTGAAATGCAGTTACCCCTGATAGGGTGTAGCAATATACTTAAGTAGGTGCTTTTAAAATTACATATCTATTATAATAACATACTTATTAATATCATTATCTTATTTACTTATAGTTATGTAGGCACTTAATATAATTTAATTAACTATTATTGACATGAATTTATAAAATATTATCACAACAAGTATCTCTATGATTGAATTGTACATAAACACATTACCTTATTGCCATTAGAGTATATAATGTTAGTTACTATTTTAATGTATTGTCTGACATGTATTCTTTAACAGAGTAGTAACACTTATGACTGGCCCGTTGGTCGAGTGGTTAGAGACCCTGGCCACGAAACCAAGGGTCGCGGGTTCGAATCCCGCTAGGGGCAAATGTTTCGTGTGATGAACATGGACATTTATACTCGAGTCATGGATGTTTATAAATGTATTTAAGTATGTCTATCCGTTTACCTAGTATCCATAGCACAAGCATAAGCTTAGTTTGGAACTAGGGAATTGGTGTGTCAGTCTGGAGAATTTATTCATTTATTTATTTATCAGCTAGTAGTGCTTTTGTTTTCATTCTAAATATAGTATGTTTTGTTTCTAATTTTATAATAAAAGGTATTTTGTTATATATGAGAATGCATATATAATATGGACTTAATTTATATATTTCTAGTTTGGGTTCTGGGAGAGCTAATTTATCTTTACGACGGGGGTTTTTTGTGAATTCAAAATATGATAGGTGGCTATGTACAAATGTGGCTATTTCCAATATGTATATATACAAGGAAGGGTTAATATTTTTTGTTACTATTGTTAATATTTGATTGGTAAACTATCTGCATCATACAGAACCTATTTAACAAATGACTATAAATATCAGAAAATATCATCTGATTCCAAAGTAAGTAGCTTGACCACTTGTAAGTATTATGTGAATAACAGAATCAACGAAGGTCATAAATTCCTGAAACAAATACCTATTTCACCAACATTATTTTGTCCATGCGTAGAAACCAACGCCTCTCACCTTCAATTCGTCCCATTACACCACAAGCCTGTCAATAACCCGTAACAGCAATTACAAACGTCAATTCGACTCTTGACGGACTCCGAGTTTCGAAGATTTACACTCATCCAAGGAAACCTCCAGACCCCAATAACCTTTAATTCAATTTAAGATAGTCATTAAACTCAGGTACGGTCCGCTCACCCCGACAAAAGTCAAACCATAATAATTTAACCTACAAAACACCAATAAATCCTACATTAATAACTCCATCCGTAGAAACTCTTGCAACACTGACTATTAACCCCATTTTGAACCTTATTGCACATGAGATAGAGGTGACGCGTAAAGATGAAAGATTTGGAGTCATAATCTGGCGTTGTAAAAAAGTGTGGTGAGTTAAACCGGTAGCCGAAAAGGATTACCTATAGGCTTTGTATCAAATGTAGCGCTGATGGGTTGATTTTAGTGATGGGACGCGTGACAGGTGAGATTTTTATCAATATCGATATAGGAATATTAGCATCCTCCTATGAAACAATATTTTCTTTATCTATTTCTATTGATATATATTGTGTGATTGTAATTGAGGTGTGACCACTGACACCTCAATTACTGGTTTTTTTTTTGGGTTTTATTTTTTTGTATATTTCATATAAAATTTATTTATGTCTCCAATCTCAAATTAATGGAGAATACTGTTTTAGCCATCTATAATGGGAGCGGTGGTAGCTCAATGGTAAGGACACGTGCCTCTTAACCGAGGAGTGCGGGTTCAAACCCGGGCATGTACCTCTGGATTTAAAAATCTATGTACATATTTATACCACTAGCTCGACGGTGAGGGAAAACATCGTGATGAAACCTGCAAATTCAAACAACTTTGAATTTGTAACCATGATCCAAAAATTGTCTGGTTCCCCTATCTTAGGGTTACGAAGGTCAGATCGGCAGTCGCTTCAATGTAATTACCAGACTCGCTAAATCCTGGATCATGGTCTAAGCGGACCCCGTCTAAGCACGGGACATAACGCTAGGAAGATGACTGTTTTAGCCATCTATAAAAAGTTGTTTTCGTAATCGTCAATGGTGAGTAACTTGGTTATTGTTTTTCATGATATGTGAATGTGTGATCGTCAAAATATTTTAACACTTTTTTTTAGCTCCATTACGCTTTTGATATCCGGATCAGTATTATTATTGCTAAAAGTTTTGACACATCGATCTTAAGATCAAAAGTCTAAACATCCTGTGTTGGTGGTTGGCACGTGCCTATCTGGTTATTTTTCAAATTCAAATTCAAATTCTTTATGTCAGTAGTCATTGTACAATAATATTATTTACACAATTTCTTAATTTATCGTTCGTTATTAAATTGCAATGTAGTTAGTGCTTAACAATCTTAAGTATGTGAAATATATACTAATTTACATATATGTGTATTTAGGTGTCTTATAAGTAGGTATTTAATTATATTACATAGTTTGAGCCTGAACTAGGTAGTCCTGTGTTTCAGGCGTCTAGTGCAGTTTATTAATAATTTCATATCACATGAGATATTTTTTATTACCAGCATTCATGACAGTTAAGAAAAAAAAAATTAAAAACAGTAGAATTGCTTTCACTTACTAGACAGCATACGTATTTTATCGACATCATCGCATCCTTAAGCTACCACGATAATTAATGATGCAGGCATCATTAGCGCGGACGGAGTGACCGCTGCATAAAGCATACCACCTTCTCTCTCGCACACCACCCGTCTCGCTCGCACACACATGCTCTACGCGATATTTGAGTATATTGTTGTAATCTGAGACGGCTTGGAATATAAGTATCGTGTAATTTTGGCTGGCAATGTACAGGGAGTTTCATATAAGCCATCCTCCAACTGGGAAGAGACGCTAAGAATTCTTAAGGTGAAACAGTACCAATAACACAAACGTAACACAACAGCACGCCCATAATCCCCGAAGGGGTAGGCAGAGTCAAAGAGACAGCAGGTCCCTTTAACTACATGAAGCCAAAAATAAAACTGGGCTGGGTTAGATGGAAAATTGTGAAAAAGTAGTGACAAGTGGCTAGCTTGTCGCCTACACAATCACATACCCAAAGCCCGATATACCATTAGTCGCCTTTTACCGCATGCTAGGCAAGAAACACAGTTGGCACATTTTATATAAGGCTCAGACCAACACGGGTCTATGGGCTGCGTTAGATGGAAAATTGTGAAAAGCAGTAACGATGTTTAATCTATACTTATAATAAATCTGTAGAGAGGTCAATTCTGTACATGAAATATATTTTCAAAATAACTATCAGGGGGTGATTAGTGATCGATACTGATGCCAAAAATGCAATCAGTAAAATTTTTGTCAGTCTGTCTGTCTGTCTGTCTGTATGTTCCTTATAGAAACAAAAACTACTCGACGAATTTTAACGAAACTTGGTACAATTATTCTTTATACTCCTGGGCAGGTTATAGTATACTTTTCATCACGCTACAATCAATAGGAGCAGAGTAGTGAATTCCAACATTTCCCATGTTGGGAAAACGGGAGAAGTTACTCCATTTTTTAAGCTTCCGTCGCGTGTGCAGCCTTAATGGTTAAAGTTACATAGAAATCACGTATGATGGAAATAGTCTTTATAATATTAACCATAAACGCGGGTGACACCGCTGGCACAGCTAGTTTTTAATAAAATTTATCCTACATACGTTTTTTGGCTGAAGGTGGTTTATGGAGTTTATTGCTCAGTGGACTCTGCCTACCCCTACAGTATGCGTCTGTATTTATACTTATATGCTACATTGCCGCTCCATAAAACACTCAACTTATAAAGAGTTTTAAAAACCTATCATCTGACCAACTGAATGCGCTCTAAAAAGTATGATGACGATTTTTTCGAGTTCGATTAGGTATAGCTTATATTAAATACTCATCATTCATCTTCCTAGCGTTATGTCCCGTGCTTAGACGGGGTCCGCTTAGACCATGATCCAGGATTAAGCGAGTCTGGTAATTACATTGAAGCGACTGCCGATCTGACCTTCGTAACCCTAAGATAGGGGAACCAGACAATTTTTGGATCATGGTTACAAATTCAAAGTTGTTTGAATTTGCAGGTTTCATCACGATGTTTTCCCTCACCGCCGAGCTAGTGGTATAAATATGTACATAGATTTTTTAAAAATCTAGAGGTACATGCCCGGGTTTGAACCCGCACTCCTCGGTTAAGAGGCGCGTGCCCTTACCATTGAGCTACCACCGCTCTATTAAATACTCGGTCTATAATAAATTCATCGATTGACATCTTGTTTGTCAACGCTATGTAACATGATACATTATTTACAACACATACATTACATATGTATGTTTATACACATTATATATAGGTACTGTTAAATTCACAATAATCGCTTTGGTTTTGTCGTACCTACATAATCGGCTAAAATACTTAGTAAGAATAATTTTGACTTATGTATAACTTCAACTTAAACGAGTGTTGTTAAATATTTATTGTATTCTAGGTAATAATACGAAGAAATGATTAACATTAATTATAGCATAAGTCACAAACGCTCAAGAATATTTTGACAAGAAAAATTCATCACAAAATATTAGAGCACCCAATAATAAATCCGAAAACATCCAGTACCAATAAAAATCCCTTTAAATCCAACGTATATTTATTGCCAACCAATATATCCATTTCCAAATTGCCAGCATCCCACCTAATTGACTCCAATAAAAGTCAAAAGCTGTGGCTTTTGTGCCCACCCCTGTGTGCTGCGCGCGCGCACCATTCAGATGTTTTTTCTGCGAGTTTACCTGCAACTTCCTTCCTACAGCGATCCATTACCGTGAATGACATTCCTTACCTTTTGACAGCTAAATGGATACCATTACACCACCAGTCAGTCTCAAAACCGCCCGAAACACAATTTAAACTTTCTATCTTCAAGCTAAGTTTCAAATTTGATTGTAGATTTTTTGTCATCCGAAATTGGGATCCTCGTTGACAAGGTTAGAATTTCCGTTGAACATTTTTACAAAGAACCTTGACGTAGAGTGTTAAAGTTTGATTTTGAATGGAAATTAGTAGACGGTGTGTTGAAAAAAGGTATTGTTTTTCTTACATTTAGAGTAAATGTTATGTTGAGTGACGTACGCTACGCTGAGCGGTGCCACGCTGTCTGGGACGGACTTTTTTTGAATATTTTTTTTGTAGTGTCACCTCGAAATGGATATTTTTCCTAATGGTCGTGAAGATGTTGTGTAATTGATGATAGCTGATGATACTGACGACAAACGGTAATGTGACAACTTTTTTAATAATGATGATAGGTTTGTATTTGGAGATAATAGATATGAGACAAGGATTTGAATACTATCGCGGGGAAGTTAAAGTTATTCTTGCATCAAGACTGTCTTTAGGATATTATGTCGATAGCACGGACTAATAAAAAAAGAAGGACTCCACGCTGCCATACTATAGCGTGAAGCTACGTTTATGCATGTGTGAGTGAGATACTTATGGATACCAGGTATCGGATATCTGTCATGTGGAGCACTTATTATGTCAATGTGTGACGTAAGTTGCGTATCAAGGTGGAGCATCTGAGGAGCTTCAATATCTAGTTAGTGGCGCGGAGTCCTTCTTTTTTACTAGTCCGTGTTCGATAGACTATTTCTGGACGGACCAAATTAAATAATATGTTTATATTCTATTGACATTATAGTCAACTTATATGTTACTATTTTTAACTTTTAGATATTATATAATATACCAACACGCTAACTGTTCTCAAACGTTTAATCAGAGTCCTTCTGTTCCAAACTATATACTCCAAAACGTGGTAATTCTCCTCTCAGTATAAGTTTAAAAACATTTATTAAACTACCACAACGTTGCCTTAAGACGTACTTTTACATAAGTTCTTTCAAATAAAGTTGTGCATTAAACATTACTAAAGAGCTAGAGCTACTATACTTACGCTACTACAAGATTGAAGTCTACTTAAATGTTTAGCTTCATAATGAGGTATTCATATGCATTAATAGCATCTAGTTAGTGTAGGTTACTTATTAAGTATACAAAACTGTAAATTTGGCATTAATTCTTCTCGATAAAATAAGTAGTAGGTACTTTCTAGAATGGTGGGATAGCGGTGGTAGCTCAATGTTAAGGACACGCGCCTCTTAACCAAGGAGTGCGGGTTCAAACCCGGGTACGTACCTCTGGATTTTTCAAGTCTATGTACGTATTTATACCACTAGCTCGACGGTGAAGGAAAACATCGTGATGAAACCTGCAAATTCAAACAACTTTGGATTTGTAACCATGATCTAACAATTGTCTGGTTACCCCGTCTTAGGGTTACGAAGGTCAGATCGGCAGTCGCTTCAATGTAATTACCAGACTCGCTAAATCCTGGATCGTGGTCTAAGCGGACCCCGTCTAAGCACGGGACATAACGCTAGGAAGATGATGACTTTCTAGAATGGTGGTAATATTATCTGGATAGTGACTAAGTGGTTTTTAAATAAAAATATTTTGAATTTGAAAGACTTAACGTTAAACAAATCTTATATATAGGTAACATATAAGATTTGTTTTACGTTTAGTTATACATATATATGTTAACAAAGTATTTTAGTACTGAAGAACAATTGTACGCCACACATGAACACTTAGTTAAACTAAGCACAACAACAAAGATTTACTACCATCACGTACTACCTTCCAAAAAAATGGCACAATTTCACGCGACATTTGAGGTAGTGCCCATTCATGAACTAAACCATTTAGGCGTTTGAATGGAAAAAAAGGTCATTGATACTCATTCATGTTTAAACGCTCGCCGTATTTCCGTCCGGCGCATTGTAAAACGTCGAATTTGTAAGGAAATGCAACCTTTTTTGCGAAATTTAAGTGACACCTTTGCTTTGTCCCGTTTCTCCGGTATTGGCATTTATTGGATTGGTAACTAATCTTGGAGTGCTAGTTTGCTGTTGTGGGACAGTGTAACAGCTGCTTTTATTTGGTTATATTGATTCTGAACGATTTATGAGATTAGGATCTTTACAATTAATTTGAGGAGATCAAATTTGCTGTCATGTTTTTAATTATTTTTTTCATTGACCCTTCGTCAATTAATATCAGAATCCTAATATATTTTATCATATATTTAAAGTTCTCAGCCGTTTTATAGGCCTTTGTTGTGGCTATTATAATCGATAGTAACTTTAACTATAGCATTTGAAGCACCAGTCAAAACCCACGTTTTGACGACAGATGAATGACCTGAGCACTGAAATTAACAGTCTGAGGTTTAACCTACTAACTAATCTAACCATAGAGTCTAACAAACTCTAATTTATATCGTTTATAACACAGTTTTCAACCGACTACAAAAGAAGGAGGTTCTCAATACAACCGTATATATATTTTTCTTCTTTTAAGATAATCAACTTACAAAGATAAACACGTGTAAAAACATCACACGCAACTGCCAATTAGTGGGCAAATTAGCGGAAGCGAAACGCAAACATTGACGTTTGACCTGTCATCGTGACAGTTTCGATGCGACACTTGCGCCGCGGTCGTCCTATCACAACACGGATATAATGACAGCTGTCAATTGGAACGTTTTTTTCGCTTAAAAAAGTCAATTTCAAATGTTTATGTTCTCATGGCAGAGATTGTTGTTGAAATGAATCCGTAGAGAGATCATGTTATGTACCCTCAAAGTGTCAATCTTCTTTTATATATTGTACTTATTTCTTACAAGTAGGTCCTTTAAAAGCCAGATAAAAAAATAATGTCATCAAGTGCAGAAACCTATAAAAATCCTTGACTATCGTCGAAAATATTGTAGATGGAATTATTAATATTCATTTTTGGTCCGTAGAAGAATTGACTTAATCAAAATTCTATAGAAAAGGTTTCTAAGACATAACAATATTTTCAAATGGTGAATTGATTTCTGCACCTCTATGCATCATACATCATTGAATTTGTTACGGGATGTCAGTAGCATCAATTGTAATCGGACCAGCTAATTACAATCGTTACAATACATCAACTACCATTTCCAGTATAACGAAGTATAGTTAAAATTACTCGAGGAAACTCATCTTTTATGATGATAGAAAGTTTTTCTAGTTTTTGGATACTTATATTCCCTTCCATAATAAGCAGGAAAGGCTTCTAATCACAATAAAGAAGCTATTACAATTAAAAGGATAAGGAATGTCCGCTGCCCTCGCCTGGCCAACCGGTGAATAGTAAAAACTTGTCGGTGTCAATATACCAGACCAGCAACTCCAGCGTTTAATACACCGCGCACAAAGGGACGGGACTCTTTTATTTTTCATAACTTCAGGGTTCACTGAGCTTGCAGAAGGACCTTCTGTTTTGGGAAGTGACGCGTATAAGGTTTGGGTTAAATAGGTCGATAATGGGGCGTAGTATGGGACAAGTATCATGAAAATTGATACTTGTCTTATACTTCGTTAAGTTCAATAAATTTAGTTTGCGCCTGTTTTGGGAAATAACGTTTTTGAACTGAGTGTTATCCTTCTAATATCTTATAAACTTACAGCAATATTGTTTGAGAAAATATGGTATGCTCGATACATAAACATGCATGAGAATAATGATTTATACGTAATATTTGCGAGAGTGAACGCAGTATAAATGCAGAAATAACCCTCTAATAGGTTGATGAAATTTGATGCACCAAAAGTTTAAATTCTTAGAAAATACAGAATATTTTTACTCCGGAAAGAATGGTATCCTACGAGTAGGAGAGCTTCCGTAACAGACAATTCCACAGATAAAAGCAATAAGGTCCGAGTATATTAGATACTTTAACTAACATCACGCCCATAATCCCCGAAGAGCTAGGCGGAGTCAAAGCGGCAGCAGGCCCCTTTAACCATATTCAGCCAAAAACAAAACTGGGTTGGGTTAGTTAGAAAATTGAGAAATAGTAGTGACAAGCGGCTAGCTCATCGCCTACACAATCCAAAACCCAAAACCCGATATACAGCCTTTTACGAGGTCTTAGTCTTAGAGGTGTTACGAGGGTTAAAACTAAACTATCTTCACTTCGCTTTGCCGATTTTCGGTGATATACTTGTGATAATAGCTAAGTATTATATAATATATAACTTTCTTATATACGTTACATTATATTATGTCCTACTTTCATACTTTTGGTTTCGACCTGAGTCAATGGACGGTCGTCAGTCTCATTGTGACACTAATTCCTACGGGACCCTCCTCTTAATTCAGTCTCGAGCACACTCCGTTAAGACCGGTAGCCGACAATGGCCGCCATTTATCAGCGGCTTACCCGGGATCGAACCCGCTACCTGTGCCGGACTAATGAACATATAGTTACCGCGGTGCTTATTAACCGAGTGGGAACATTCGGACGGTCGCCAGTTCGGTGTTATACCAAACGTAACGTTGGTGTTGTTAATGCCTAATAATATTTTTTCGTTCTATTTTTAGTCACAAGTCATCGTTAGTAGGTAAAACTGTGTCTGTCTGTTACGCTTTGATGGAATCATGCCGTTTTGATTTGGTTGGAATTAGGATAGATAAGTAAGTATTATAAGCTAGCCATCACAGTCTTAAGCTCTCAAACTTCATCCTAGAGAGCAAGGTGTGGTTGAAAACCAGCGTGGATTGGGAACCTCGCTCCAAATCAGCATAAGCTGAACCTCCACCTTGTCTTTGCTTATTTGTATTTTACTTTGTAAGAAACGTGTTTTAATGTAAAAGAGAAAAAAACATTTTTATTTATTTATTATTATTATGATTATTTATTTACTTTAAGTAACTCAGTTTTCACTGTTTTTTTAAGGAAAGTACAGACCTAAGCCAAGTACAGTCCATGTGTTACGAAAGAGATATGCCTTTTTGGTTTGATTGTATAGTGATTGGTTATGTAGGTGTTATTATTATTATTATTAGTAGGCCTTCAGGCCTGGCTACAAAATAACAATTAGTGGTTTTCCAAGTCGATACGAGCATAAATAAGCGTCACGCTGCCGAATGAGCCGTTAGTCCGGCTCAGGCGGAGTGAGACGCGCTCGGATTCTTAACTTTTAATCTCTACAGCAGGCTTACATACCGCTGAGGTGGTCATTTATTCAAATATATATATATTAGTTTATTCATTTTTCGTTAAAATATGCAAATATTAACGCATAGCGATTATCTGTTGCTGTAAATTTAGTGCCTTTTTGATACATTTTTGTGTATCGGTCAACAAAATGTTAATATCGTTTGGCTAACGTACTATGTTAAAAGTGTTATATTAAAATAAATCAATCAATCAATCCCGCATGTACAATTGTACATTTATATAAATCCAACAATCGTCTTGTACTATAATATAGATTATAAATAGTTCTTTATGCACTATATATACATATATCGTATGGGTAGGTTTTGACTACACAATCACAAACACAACATACCATTAGTCGCCAATTATTATATTTTTAAGTCCCAGACTAACGTGTAAAACAGAAACATACATATACATAGCATCACGCCCATAAACCACATTTAGTCCAAAATAAAACTGGCTGGGTTAGATGATAAATTGTGAAAAAGTTGTGACAAGTGGCTAGCTCGTCGCCTACACAATCAATGAACTGCGTTAAACAAAATGGATATAAATACTAATTTATCCTTAACCACCAGCTCCATATAACCCGACCATAAAGCGATTGCATATAGTTACAGAGCCGAGCGCATCGCGTAAACAAATATATTTATTTAATAACTTTTTATTGCCATAATCTGAACATAATTTACGCTGATAAGCAGATCAACAAGCGCTAATATATTATCGTTTGATACTCCGTGCGAGGTTTTGTTTTGTTGTGCCGCGCCTCGCAGCGCGTGCGCAAGTGTAACCGAAGAGGGCTTTTCGGTCGTTTTGACGGGGCTTCTTTAAAATATCCGTTTTTATTGTACGGGTTTTCGGGTGCAAAGTTGGATTTTTCGGTTTTGTTTTTTAATTTATTTGACCATATACGTTTAGCTGTTAAGCTTGTTGGTGCTGTACTGAAAAAAAAACAGGTCGATTTTGTTATTAAATAGCACCGTAAAGACTGCTTGAAACTACTTAATTGATGACTAATAAGTACCTACTTTAATATAGATTATTATGGCGGATGATGACGTCACATCTAAAAATACAAACAAGCGATACCTTTGTAACACTGAAATTGTTTAAATCGTCTTCAACCAACTTTTTAACAAGGAGGCCACTTTTAGATGGACAAAGTATAACACCTTGATAAGCCGATAGGTATGTATTGAGCGACTATTTGATCAATAAACTGTTGATAAAAATCCTATATATATATGGATTATTTTGGATAACCATAATATAACATCTGCTCCAAATTAATCATTACCGGATCCAACAGATTGCAACTAATACGCCATATTGGTTTAACTGTCACTCACGCGTCGCAAAAAACGTCAAATTCCGTGGAATTTGCGAAATCTGCTTACTCGTATCAATATCAATTGTGCGGATATTTTACATTATCTAACACAAACGTATCTAGATCTAAATGCAAATGAAAATAGCCTCTATATCGATTGATTTAAAGTTTATATGAGATGTTTATTTATATTGGTTAGTTCGTATATTGGATATTTAGGGACAAACGGCGTGAAAAGTGGCACCGATCTATTACAAATAATCGGATTACTGGGACGTGGGCTCTGAATGGGATTAAAAGTGCCGTAGTTAGGGACACTGGTATTATACTGTGTTAGTTGAGGTGTATTGTTGCTGTTGAGGAAATGGGATCTGGCGGTTAAATGCTTTGATTGGTCGGGCTGTCTGCGAAGGCTATTTTGAGATAGATCTGGTTCTGTATGAGTATCAACACTTAAATCAATTATAAATAAATTCTTCAGACTGACACACCAATTCTCTACTCCAAAACTAAGCTTATTCTTGTGTTATGGATACTAGGTGAACGGATAGACATACTTAAATACGTTTATAAACATCCATGACTCGAGTACAAATGTCCATGTTCATCACACGAAACATTTGCCCTTAACGGGATTCGAAACCGCGACCCTTGGTTTCGTGGCCAGGGTCTCTGACCACTCGACCAACGGGTCAGTCAATCAAATTGGATCTATTTAATCTTAGATTAAATCAAAAATCTAAGTATTTAATGTTGAAGTTAGTTGTCGTTGAACTTGACAATATTTTTTGTTGCAAATATTGCTGTCAATCATTTATTTCATTGATTTGAACGTGCAATGAGTTTTTTGATAGGAATAACACTAAATTGTCTAATTATTTTTATTTATATTTATACCAAAATTGCCCCAGACAGCCTCGTTGGCGCAACGGTCCGGCTTCGCATCGAACGCAAGGAGCTTGGGTTCGATCCCCGCACTGGGACAAATGTTAATGAAATGGGTATTTGCCTCGTGTCTGAGTGTTTGTGGCTCAGATTAGAGCTCTAATCTGAGGTTTGTGGTATCTTCAGTGGTGGATTTACGGTCTTGGCCGCACTAGGCCCCAGGCCATATAGTAATTACCAGCCGCCTCTTCTCAGTACTAAAGCATCATCAGTTAATTTTTTATCACGATTGGCCTCTAATATCTGGCCGCCCTAGGCCCGGGCCTACTGAGCCTTAGGGTAAATCCGCCACTGGGTATCTTTCATTATTCTAATAACCATTACACAAGTGCATAAGCTTACTTTATAATCGGATCAATAAGCAAAGTGATGTTGTCTGATATTATTATTTAAAAGTTGAATACAAAAGTTTACAATCATATAATTACACTGTTATTATAAGATTGCTACTTAAAACAGAAAGAGTCCCAGCTGACAAACTACTAGGCCCCCACTCTATTCAATAAACCCCCCATTAATGGCTCCCCCCATGGGTCACACAGTGGTCAGCCCTCATAAATCCTACTCCCGACAATTAGCGCCCTCCGTCCCTTAAGAGTGCCTTGTCTCAACCCTGATTGCTGTTAGTGTCCTAATCTAGGGAAAATGTCGAAACAACCCCTAAATAGACTCGTAAATTCAGTTCTAATGTCCCTAAATAATATATATTTACTTTACTTGTTACTAAGTGGTGTGAAGTTTAATTAGTTAGTTACTAAGTTTGTAATCAAATTTGAAATTTCGTCCAGTAGTAGGTTTTAATATTATTTTTAGGGTTCTGTACCCAAAGGGTAAAACGGGACCCTATTACTAAGACTCCGCTGTTCGTCCGTCCTTCCGTCACCAGGCTGTATCTCATGAACCGTGATAGTTAGAAAGTTGAAATTTTTACAGATGATGTATTTCTATTGCCGCTACAACAACAAATACTAAAAAACAGAATAACATAAATATTTAAGGGGCTGTCATACAACAGACATGTTTTTTTTGCCGTTTTTAAGATGGTACGGAACCCTTCGTGTGCGAGTCCGACTTGCACTTGGTCGTTCTTTATTAAAAGTTTTCATAACTAATAAATAAATAAATCAATTTTTCACACTGGCACACTAATTCCCCGGTTCTAAACTAACCATGTATTGCTTATGCTATGGATACAAGGTGATGAATAGACGTATTTAAATAATATAAACATCCATGATTCGAGCACAAATGTTTATGTTCTTGACACGAAACATTTGACCCTGGCGGATTCAAATCAGCTACCCTTAGTTTCGGGGCGACTGTCGCTGACTACTCGACCAACGGGCCTGTCGAAATATTATAAGTACTTATAAATTAGGTGAGTGCATAGTTTGAAACTACTATTACTAATTATCTTACTTCCTACTAATATTATAAATGCGGAAGTTTGTTTGGATGTGTGGATGTTTGTTATTCTTTGACTGGCCCGTTGGTCGAGTGGTCAGAGACCCTGGCCACAAAACCAAAGGGTCGCGGATTCGAATCCCGCTAGGGGCAAATGTTTCGTGTGATGAACATGGACATTTGTACTCGAGTCATGGATGTTTTAGAAACGTATATAAGTATGTCTATCCGTTCACCTAGTATCCATAGCACAAGCATAAGCTTAGTTTGGGACTAGGGAATTGGTGTGTCAGTCTGAAGAATTTATTTAATTTAAATTTATTTCACGCAAATACTACTCAATAGATTTTAATGAAACTTTAGAATAATGTAGCTTATACAACCGAATAACATATAGGCTATGTTTTATAGACGTACCATGCGAGCAAAGCCGCGGGCAGAAGCTAGTTATTGATAAAAACGTATCATGTATGTATTATTATTAATAACAATATCCTTTCGCTCAAGTTGAAAATGATGTCAATATTATATCAATATTAAGTAGCGTAAGCACTCTTTGCATTGACACTTATGCAGTTCCAAGTTATCTTGGGTGGCCTAATCATTAATTTATGGCTCTTTTCTTTTTCAAACCAAAACCTTCCATTACTTATATTTAAGCAAATTACAAAAATACTTTATAATTATTAAAAAGGTACATTCAAAGTTCTTAAATATGTGGATTACATTATCAGAATATATTTCGCAACAAAACCGATTACTTAAATGGTAGCTTTCTGGTATTGGTATGAATATGTTGTGATCAGCCGTCTTCCTAAGATATCTAGTTGCAATTTCAAATAAATAATAAGTTTATTGCAAAAGTAAAAGTCACGTTTAATATTCTATAACATTAGGTACCTAAACTCTAGAAAAATATTTAAGACTCTTACTTAATCATTATTGCGGTGAATTTGAAATTTTAAAAACATTCTAATAGTAATACGTAATTGTCTTAAATGCTTTTTAGTAACAATTTTTAAATTTACCAAGTTATATAACTTGAGGCTGCTTGACTTATTACCGAGTTTATAATAAACTAACGTAAAACAAAAGTAAAAATGCCAACGATTTCAGATAATGTATCATGAGGATTTATGTTCCATGATAAGACAACATTCGTACAATTTATCGACAAATTATAGTTTCCTAAACCATAGAAAAATCAGTCCGTAAGATTAAAGTTAATTGACAGGTCAATAGCCTACCTCAAATCGACACCTGGTTATCAGAAGCTGTATAAAGGTAAGCTCACTAACCTTCATAATAACAAGACCTTTCTTTAGACAAAATTCTCCTACAAACACTACGTAATTGAGGGTACCTCACAACCCTTATTCTCCCTTAAGGGCTATTAGTGCGGCAAAACAAGGGTTCGCTAAGGGCGCTAATTTGTGCCCGTTTCGAGCGGTAAATCTCCGCGCTGACCGTGTCCGAGTAAGGGGGATTCGACTCTCGGCGGGTCATTCGGGGAACTAACTTTATGCTGTAAACAAGGTTAATTAAGTGAGATTGAGGAAGAGGTAATACAACATGAAGGATTATACATTTATACTTAAATAACATAATGCCTATAGCCATTAGACGAAGGTAGGTAGAGACTAAAGTCCACTTTGAACCAAAAATAAAAAATTGAATGGAAAAAATATAAAAAAATAGTGACAAGTGGCTAGCTCGTCGACTAAGATGGGGCACGAGATTTTACATTTGAAAAGGAGAACATACTAAGATTGAGAAATCACTGATTTTGATTTTAGTTTGATCTTGTTTGTCAACATTAAATAGCCTTTCATATAAGCTTTCTCAAATCAGAAACCAGTTAACCGGATATTCTAGACGAACGACTATAAAAATTACAGCAATTACGAATTAAATAGAAAATACTAATATTTAATTTTATGAGAGGTTCAAGTTTTAGATTATCTTATGCTCATCTCTATTAACGTCCAAAAATACTACTTACCTATAAAGTAACCATGGGTGATTAAATATGTCCAGTATGATATAATGTTTCTTTTGACCTCATTTGTCAGTCGACATAATTGAAAAGTGCAGTAGGACAACAATTAGTGAGATAGCACAAGGACCCCCTATGAATACACCCTTCAACCGTTATAGCTAACGATGATATTTAATAGCAAATGGCAATCGACAATTAATTCTAGTCGTCAATTGTAAACCAATAAATAGCGAGAACCTCCTAAACTATTAACTTTCGCGTCGTTTAGTCGGCACTAAATGTCATTGCTCCCGACCCAATAACGTCATTGTGACGCCTCTACAATGCACAGCTAACAGATGTCCGATGTGGAAAGGTTTGCATTAGTGATGGGACTTAGATGTGAAACGATTATTTTTGCAGTTAATGTTATCGTATGTGAATAACGTTTCTCCTAAATAGAATATGGTTACAAGACATTCCACATTACAGTAAGTTGATAAACGAAAATTGTATTAGTAAAAGACGTTAGTTGTTAACTGAACTTATTATAATCTACTATATTATTGTTTCGATTTCAGCAATAGTTTTAAAATGCATACTAGCTTTTTTCTGAGACTTTAACCGTGGAATTCTGCCATTTACAGATAAATTAATGAATATTAAATAGTTAATTAAAATAAGAAACCCAAAAATAAACTAATATTAAAATTAAAGCCCTTTAATTGTAGAAATCAAACTAAATTCTGATGTTACTTGAAGTAGTAAACATTATATAAATAAAAATTTACATTATTATTTGCTAACGCTATTTAATCATAACAATAACGTGATAACTATGATTTATTTTCCATCATCCCATCACTATCATGCGTTCCGTTGCACACATTAACGCCAATTTGTCGCAAATCGGCGCGAATAATGCGCAAGAGTCGATCTCATTTCGGCAGATGGTGTCAACTAGACCTTAACAATGAATAAGTTTTAACAATAGTTCATGTTGACTTCAAGCTTTTAAAGGGAACATCTTTAAAGTAAGTAAAAAAGGAGAATCGTGTGTGTAAACGTTTCTAGATTTATGTTTACATAATTTACCTTGAATTTGAAAGAAAACTTTATGTAATTTGTTTTTTAATAATTTGCTATTGAGGCTAGTCAATTATATCCGGGAAACCACTTTGTCTAATAGCTATTTCACTTTTAATATTTCTTCTCGCCCTTTGTCGTATTAGTAGAGCATCGAATACCTAATAAATAAAACAGTAAAATATCTCTATGCAAAATAATTTCTGCAAACCATACCTGAAGATAGCCTTTTAAAAATTGAATCGCCTGTCATTCGCGAAGATCCAAGTCCCCGCCCGGGGTCGTCAGCTTAGATCCCCCCCTCCAAGAGGGAGGTTGTGAAAGTAATCAACAATTTAAAATTGGGGCTAATCTCGTGCCCAGCGTAATCGAGCAAATCGCTCTTCGCGTCGTACATTTGTACTTGCACAGTGTATAGAAGGACAGTGAAGAGGAAAGCCTTGTTGACATATGGAGTGCCAAAATTTTACTTTAATTTTATTACTTTAGAACAGTAGTGGCAGTCAGAGACTTTTAATATAACCTTCTGGAAGAATGTGATCTCTGGAAAAAAGGGACGCGTATGTATGTATTTACAATTAAAACAATTCCTCACCATACGTTTAACCTTGCGTAGTGGAAAACTGGTTGGGAACCTTTAATTTAAAGGCAATGAATGAAGAGGTATTAATGACATATCTACGTATCGTAAAAACTGTGCCTTACTTACATATATATTTACAAAGTCGCATACTTCTAACTGAAAATGTAATTTGTACCTACTGCTTCCATTTAAGTCCATTATGCTAGATTTTATTAATCTGGCTATTAAGCACATGCCTTCATACAATTTAAACAAGAGATCCAGATAAATTGGGTAAATATTCATTAGTCAATTGAATGTGCAAGTTTCTTCGCTATGCCCTTCTCATATCGCTGAACTAGTGGAATCAAGCCATAGTGGAGATACCACACTGTTACTCATTCAACTGTGCCACTCCCGTCTGCCAGAGAGGAAATGTTTGACAAATTACGCTTTGCAATGGTGTGAAATTTATTTAAGAGATAAGATTTGTTTATTTAACTAGGTGTTACAACAGACACGGAGTAGAAAGCCCTCCTACTTTGCAGTTCAGAGGCAAGACATATTTCTTTTAAATCGCATATGTAGTTAAGGACAATGGATAGCAGGGGGACTCAATGGTAAGATCTCATATAAGGGATGTTGGTTCAAATACGTACATTTCTATTTTGTTATTATATTAAGTATTACTTAGCTCGACACTGAGGGAAAATACCGTACAAAAATCTGTTCATTCAAATAACTATGGATGCGTTAGGATAAGTTCTGAAACCATATTAAAACAATTTTAGAGCAAGAAATTTATAAACAAAGTATTAATGTGCAGTTAGTTGTAAAAAATATCTGACGTGCAAAAGAATTTGTTATGAATCCATTTGCAGAAATAAATTATTTCATTTCATTTAATTACAGCAAAATATTTAAATGGTTTTTCAATTAAATGTCTCAATTATATTAAGGTTAGTATTTTATTGACTATAAGTTATATTTTAATTGTGGTCTCTATTGAATAGGTTTTATACGTTCTATTGAATCTGAAAGTGTGTTTGTTCCTATCAAATGGACGCGTCACTCAACCTCTTTCCCTCTTCCTCCCATATCAATCTGCTACATCTCCCCTGTCGCTTCCTCTCAATGACAAATAACAATCCTAAGGTTTACACTGTTTCAGAGTTACATCACAAATCATTTGTATCTAGTAAGTTAGATAGTTATACAAGGTTATTTTTAGTTTATGCGAAAGCTCTGACCTACTTATTTGACCCTCATTATTCTAAGGTACCAAATTTAAACAATTGAAAAATTAGCAAATTTGTTTTATTTTTTTTGGTCATTTTTAAAAATTCTTTAAAATTTTACTTTTCGTCTCTTGCTTTTTCGGGGCCGCTTAGACCATGATCCAGGATTTAGCGAGTCTGGTAATGATGTAGGCGAAAAGATCGACTTTCTCACAATTTACCATCTAACCCAGTCCAGTTTTATTTTTGGCTGAATGTGGTTAAAGGGGCTTGCTGTCCCTTTGACTCTGCCTACACCTTCAAGGATTGCGGACGTGACGTTATGTATGTATAATAACTAGCCCCGTTCTCGGATTTTCAATACCCATTTTTTTTCCGTGCAACTTTTTTATTTTTCTTTTATAAGAACCTTCACCTGATAATAACAAACACAACTAAAAAGAATTAGCCAAATCGGTTCAGCTGGATTCGAGATTTGCGCTTAGCAACACATTCAGCATGATTCACATGATTGAATTGACTGCCAATCTGGCCTTCGTAACCTTCAGGATAGGAGAATGAGACAGATTAAATCGGGATTTTATTTTGTTATACATACATAGTTATTTGAATGTACAGGTTTCATCTAGATTATATATGATTCTAGCCCAGCATTGATATTAACACACATAAGTGCCTGGATTTAAACCAATCCCCTTGCGTGGGAGAGGCATGTCCTTACCATTGGGCTAACACTGCTCTATAACTATAAGTAACCACTAAAATGAACTACAGTAGGTAAGTCATACTTAATAAATGAAATAAATATTAATTTCAAGCTAATGATAAACAAATAGTTGAGCCTAATAGCCGACATTCTTATGTCACACCAAAGTACAATCATATAGAGGAACAAAAATTTGTTGATAGTTTTGAATAAAAAAAATAAAGAACTTCGTAGACTGAGATATTATATGATCTTGGTATTTCTTTTCATTAATCAATGTTTAATTTCTAAAAGCTTAAAACAATATCTTCAAAGACTCATAGCGACATCTATACAAAAACCGATCAACTAGGGCAAATTGGGCTTTATACAAAAGCTCCATATTTTATGTTTAAATGCTTTCTAGGAAAAGCTTAAAAGCTTTTTCTGTTATAAAAGGTTTCGGGCTCGCGTTCACAGATGTCGCTACTAAGCTCTAGTTAACGTAAGCTAGTGGTTCACTCCGGTACAGATAGATGGCGCTTTTACCACTTTTTGAATAATAGTGGTATGTATAGAAATGATGAATTACTTATTTGAATTGTAATTCATTGTATAATATATGATTTATTCCTATTATTATTTTTAACTTTGTGTAAAAATGCGATTTACAAATTGATCTTGAATTATCGATGTGAGCAGGTGCGATACTCAATGTATAAAACTCGACGCTCAATGCGAGAAGTATAAGTTCGGATCCTGGCATAACCTTCACGATTTATAAATGATAACAGCCCCCTGTGGTTTCACCCGCGTAGCTCCCGCTCCGATATGGGTTTATAATATAGTCTATTACTATGTATATAGCCTAGGACACTCACAAATAATGTGTCTTCCTATTGATAAAAGAATGATGACTGCATTAAAAAACTATAATTCTATTTAGTTATAGTATTTTTCGCTTTAATAAATTAACAAAAAATCGCAAAGATAAAGAGCACCAAAGTTTTGAAGTGGGGGCTTGCGACGTCACTATTTAGTCAAAATTGTACGAATGTGTGACGTCACGCGCAACTTGAATGCATTATATCTTTGTCAATGCTTGTTAGACAAATAAATAAAAAATACGTGTTTAATATTTTTGTATAATCTAACTAACGGAATAAACAAAATGTTTTTGTCATCTTGCCTATTTTCAAAATCGGTTCAGTAGATTCAGAGATTACCTCTTACAATCCACAAACACACAAACTTTACCTCTTTATAACATTATTATTAATTCCTAGATCTATGATCTATACATGGTCAAGATCCAAGTTATCTAACCCCCGTTTGTTCAATGATATGACCGTTTATTTATTTTTTATTAGAATAATTCCTAACTAAATACTCTTGCACATTCTTGTGAAATCGATATACCTACACGCAAGTGAAGTCACAGGCAGAAGCTGATACACTATCTTTGTTTAATTGTTTGTGGTAATTGCAGCAAAATGATGAGGAAGCGAGAACGTTCTCAGAAGAACGTGGGAATGTAATGTTATATCGAATGATGTTTTGCAATATAATACCGGTAACTGTTAATCATAATAGGCAACTAAGTATCTATGCTTAGCAACAAGCTTTGGTCGGATTGTATTATTCATTACTTTGCTATTAGCCATCATAATTATGTGGGCATGTTGGCAGTTGCCTCCTTCCTGGAACTCGTGTGAATTAATAATATTGTATATAGAATATTGTAAAAATAACGTGGGATAAATCCGGCACCTAGCACTTTAACATCAAAATATTTTATATAATAATATACCTACTGGCTATATACATTTTTGGTGTATACGAAATCTGCATTGATGATGTTGTTTAAAAATGTTTAGGATATAAATAGTATACATATCGCAACTATGGGAAACTAATCACATCTTCTTTTTCTTTTGAGTTGAGATAGTTCAAGCAAAGTATGTCATGTGATATTTTTCAGTCCAGCACCACATAACGCAATGGATTGTTAATGACTTTATGTATCTCCATGTTAAACATATATATGTATCTATATAACTAACTAACTTAACTCGACGCCTCCTTAGCGGGGTAGGCTGAGAGAACTGAAAGCCACATGGCACGATCCTAACACACCTCACTTGCTTTTTCAACATATTGAACTATCTACTTTTTTATAATACACTAGCTGTGTGCGCGGTTTCACCCGCGTTTTAGGTTTATGTTAGATAGCCTAGAGACTTCCTCGACAAATGAACTATACAACACAATTTTTTTTTTGTGATCGGACCAGTTCCTGTCATAAGTGCGTTCAACCAAACGAACAACTCTTAATCTTTATATATTAGTATTAGTATAAGTATATTATAAGAAGCACCATCATCATCATCATAACATCACGCCCGTAATCCCCGAAGGGGTATGCAGAGTCAAAGGGGCAGCAGTCCCCTTTAACCACATTCAGCCAAAAATAAAACTGGGCTGGGTTAGATGGAGAATTGTGAAAAAGTAGTGACAAGTGGCTAGCTTGTCGCCTACACAATCACATACCCAAAACCCGATATACCATTAGTCGCCTATTACGACATGCTAGGCAAGAAACACAGTTGCCACATTCTTTTTAAGTCCCAGACCAACACGGGACAATGGGCTGGGTTAGATGGAAATAAAAGAAGCGTATAAAATTTTCACGTTTATTGAATCAATATCAAATCAGAATCATTTTTGCACATTAACTAAATAAATCTATGGACTAAAACTCGATATATACACATTTACAATTAGTTAAATTATTCGTATACAAGCACAAGTATTTTCAGTGAAAATGCCATCTAGATACGGATTTTGGACAAAGTTCCGTGACTCATTTTTAGTAGAAACTAATTTTAGCTGGTAGCTAGATGCTTTACGGGATATTTGGTGATTAGATACTGTTCTTTATGCATATCTCACTAACACACCAATACCCTAGTTCCAAACTAAGCTATAAGCTTGTCCTATGGATACTAGGTGAACGGATAGATATACTTAAATACGTTTATAAACATCCATGACTCGAGTACAAATGTCCATGTTCATCATACGAAACACGATTCGAACCCTGAAATCTTAGTCTGGAGAATTTATTTAATTTAATTATATAAAATAGTTTATAGAAAACTTTTTAAGATATATCCATCTGTTAAACGTGAATATTCTGAGATACAACTGCCCACGAATTTACTGCATATTGTGGGATATTAAATAGAAAAGAAAGCAAGATTTTTTTTTTGTTAAAAAATATCCAATTACCAAACACCCTTTAAAAAAACGAAGTCCAATAGTTTCAAAACGTACTACATACGCAAAATATACCTACTGAATTAATCTATGAGTGAGTAGTTGTATTATAACAATAAATTCGTTCTAAACTAATCCAACACTGACTCAAATATTGCACTAAACAAAGTCATTAGCTATATGAAGGTATATCGTTCAGATATAGTAATGCGGTTTAATAGAAATAATAGAAAAAGGGTAATTCCAGTGCGATTTTAAAACTCGTTTGTTTAGGTACACATTTGATTTAAATCCAGTTTTTGTAGTAAGGTGTAATTTTAAAATGCTTATTTTTATAATTTCTGAATTTCAGATGTGTCAGGTGTTAGGTGCAATCTTGTAAATTTTATTGCGTGTGTAGACACGCATAGCCGTTGCAAGATTTTCATAAACTTAATTAATATCAATACTATGCAAATACTCGAATACGGTATCCATAGGTGGGTTTTAAAACTTCTGCGAAAATTATGGAATATCTCAAATGTAACCCAAAACAGTTCCAGGATACAAAAAGGCCCTTTTGGTCGATGTGTTAGCAAGAGGATCCAACACCATTTATCCCTTAACATAAGAGCCCCTGATGATGTGAAGAAAATCGCCCGAGCGCCCTCACATCATAGGCGCCCGAGGGGGTCACCTGTGTTTTAGCCCCTTCAAAATCCACCCTTACTTTATCCGCATAATCTTTTAGCTAGACGTTCAATGGTTAACATGATGCACATTTTATATCGGAAATGTCTAAAAAAGAATTGGAACTTGAATATAACCCAAAATTGGTAAGTTGGACAGCCCATTTTCAACCGTCTTCAAAAAAGGAGGAGGTTCTCAATTCGACCGTAAATATTTTTTATTAAAGGAATATGGCATAAATTAGAGAGAAGGACAGTTAAGTCATTATCTACACTCGCTCCAAATTACGCTTTAACAACGGTTACAATTTAATCTGTCTAGATTCTGCATTATTGCGGTGAGGTTAATTCGTTACTGATCACTTTGCAAGATGAAATTGTAAACACACTAATATAGATCTCTTCTAAGTAACACGAGACACTTAATACATTTAACGCTTACGTAGATTTCATTATTAACCCTGCAATTAACATTCTCGTGGCAATGCCTGAAGTTTAACTAACAAAATGTTAAGTAACTAAAAATATTGAAGTCAATTTAAATTTTTTTTTCGCATTATCTGGAATTCCCTAACTTAAATTGAACATGTTTCACTGTTATACATTTAATTGTGGCATCCTATTTGGTCTTTAAATAGATACGCTAAAATAACTCTTATTACGTTCTGGCAAAATCGGGTTTACACTGACTACATAAGCATATTTACGAAAACATACGTAATACTTGTCACACAAACTCAAAACGATCTACGACTACTATGTACAGTTTTAAAAAGTCAATCTTTTATCTCTGGATTTATCTACTATTAAAGTATAATATCTTTTCTCTTCACATTATGAAATTAAATTACCTTTTGGTAGTAAAATTGCTTACAATACATTTCATCAATTAGCCGTTTTTACTTATATCAAGTAAATTGTTTACTTATGAGGTAAGACTAAACAATTTACTGATGTCAATTAAAGAAAATGTATTGAACATGTACGTATCAGGATAATAAAGAACAGAAATATTCCAGTTTCCTCTTCAATAATGTGAATTGAAAGAATATAATATTCAAAAGAAAATTACAGAAAGACAACTCCAAAGAAGACAGATTGAGTTTTTCAAATCTCCTAACCTAAAAACTACATTTCGACATCTCGACTTAGAGTGTCAAACTTCAAATCCTTCACCTCCTCAGGACTAAAACTTTTCACCGACACTTTCCCAGGTTCACTGGACAAGTCTGTACTGGACAACTTATTCGTTATTTTAGTTATAGAAATTCTACTTTCTATATCATTAGCGTCATCTAACATCACCCCTTTATCAATTTTTCTAGGACTCTGTGGTACCACTTTTGTACTTCGTAACTTCTCGCTGAGAATCTTATTACAATTCTTCTTTGACATATCTAAGGCTAAGGGGTCTTCTTTAGGACAATCTTCTGGCTTCTTATCTTCTACCGCTGGCTTGTTCTGCTGCTTGAACTCTGCTACTTCTGCGTTCGATATGTTGTCTTTTTTCTTCCACTTCGTTCTTCTGTTTTGGAACCAGATTTTGACCTGGAATTAAACAGAATACTTATGTTAGTACAATTAAGAAAAACCATCTGAATACTACAATATAAGGGTCGAGGTAGCTGCTACGTACATATATGGGTATGTGGTTGCCAAAGCCTCATTATTTGTAACCAAAAATAATACATCCTCCATAATTTATTGGTGACGAAAATAGTACATCATATCAAAATGATATAGGCCACATTTAAATTGCAACATCACTTACACCACACAATAATGGAACAACTCATTTACATTATTACGTTTTCTAGTTCACAACGTAGCTACTACATTCATCGATAAGTCTAGTTCGGGATTGTGACATCCCTCACCTCAGGGACACTTAGGTATTAGAACTGCTTACTGTATTTGGCGGTACGATAACTGTTCATTATACCCTAGTACCTTATTATAACTGGACACTGATAGTCGAGTCATTGCGACAATGTACACAATTCTTACTTATAATGTAAATGCGAAAGTCTGTCTGTTAAATTTACGGGTACATCGATTATGGAGAAATGTATGTGCTAAAAGATTGACCTAAAAAGAGGACAGGCTACTTTTTGGCCCGGGAAAATAAAGATGCTGCATGTGTGCATGAGTTACTCTGATGTAGGCGATATTATTGAAAAGTCTTTTAAATCTGTTCAGTAGTTCAATTAACAACTATCTCAGATTAAAATTCTTAGTGAGGTGAAAACAATATCGAAATTATTAATAGACTGCGGATAGGTAGGATTCCTGTAATCGAACTCTCCGTGGGCAGAGCTGCAGGCAAAATTTAGTATAGCGATCTATAAATTATAAAGCGTGTGTTACTCTGATGTAGGCGATACTATTAAAACGTCATTCAAATCTGTTCAGTAGTTAGATAAACAAACATTCTCAGATTTACATTATTAGTGAGGTGAAAACTATATCGAATTTATTCACAGATTGCGGATCCCCTCTTCACTGTTAAAATAATAAATTGACAAAAGTGTTTCGGCCGCACAACAGAAATGCTAACCAAAAATACCGCAGGCAATCGCAGCCCCACTCGAGCTGTCAATGTGTCGACAATCGATTATCGATATATCGGTCACTGGCCCTGTCGATGTCGAATTAATTGCGTTTTGGTGGCGCGAAAATAGCGCTAATGACTTGACTGTACTTTCAAATGCGTTTAACTGAAACTGCTTAGTTAATTTTTGAGATAGTTAGGTACCTAGGTAAGGGTAAATTTTATATTCACAATATTTCTATTAAATTAAGTCACTGTCGAGTAATAAGCTTCAAATATGTAGATAACATCAATGTTATTTATACGCTTATTAACCTGATTAAAATAATATTCTTCGGATTATCATTTGTGCGATCTTATAATGCTATTTTAATTGGCCAGCCTAAAGATGGAGATCGAAGATTGAACAGTTGTAAAGGAATAAAAAAGGTTTTATATCATGTCCCATGTTGGTCTGGGACTTATAATGGGATATAGGGTTGGGTATAAATAAATAATAAATATCCGACGATATCACACACATTGATCTGACTCCGACGTAAGTAGCTTAAGCACTTGTGTACGGATATCAGAATCAACAGTGGTATTACAAATATATACTTAAATATTGGATATTAACACCCAGACACAGATCAAACACAAGTATTCATCACACTAATGTTTGTCCTGGGTGGGGATCGAACTCACAACTCTTGGCACATGAGGCAGGGTTACTACAGAATGCGCCATCGAGCCAGTCGGCAGATGGAAAATGGTGAAAAAGTAGTGATAAGTGGCTAGCCTGTCACCTACATAATCACATATCCCAAACCCGATATACCCTTGGGCGCCTTTTACGACATCTAGGCAAGAAATACAGTTGGCACATAATTTTAAGTCCCTGACCAACATAGGACATTTTAATGTATTAATAGATAGATGTACAGTAATGTACACACGACAGCACTGCGGAGTCTTATATCGTTGCAATAAGAGCGGTTTCGCGAGAAAAATGTATAGCTTGATGTGCTGTCGTTCGTACTTTTGAAGAAAAAAAATTGCTTTTATAATAAAAATATTAATAGGTTAGTAGTGCCACTAATTAGCATTTCCTTTACTAAACGTTATCCATTAGCTAAAAAAAATTTTTCAAATACCATTTTCTAGAACTCTTTCTCTTTGTTCGGATGGCAGTAATATAAACTCTAAAAATTACCGACTAACTTACCGAATGTTCACTAAATATGGATACGAAAATATGGATATGTAAGAATATGCCATGTAAAAATGCCATTATCAATTGAAAAACAAATTTCAATATTAAGACGTCAAAAACAACTATCGATAGTTTCGCTCTAGGATTAGCCGTGTCCCATCCCTAGTCGTCCCCGGGGCGGGGATCGATCAGCCGGTAATTAACTGTTTGTTAACCGACACACCGCGTCTGCTCCGCCATTGCGCGCCGAAACTAGTGCAAACTAGTGCAACCTAGTATTGTTATGCGTTCGACGATTAAACGGTTCTATCGATATCGATTACACTAACAATAGGATGTTGAAATTTGGAGTATCAATTGACAGTGAATAACTTGCTTATGCTAAACAAAGTTATAATCAAAAGTAACGTTTGTTAAAAATTAAAATGAAATTAAGAAGTACTGCAATTTTCTCAAGGAAATTTGATAAATATTCATGAACATTTTATATTGTCCTCGTACACAATTAGGCAATATTTTTTGTTTTATGCCCTTGTTTATTTGACATCAAATGCTTACTATAATCCATGGGCTGTACATTAAACATTTACTAGAGGCCTCCTGCTTGAACACTTTAGTTCTCACCCATGGGTTTATAAGCATTTGCTACAAGCTACTCGATCCGACACTGACTTTGTACTCATACAAGGCCCTTATATACTACATATCTCCCATTCGGTTCCTTCACTATTCTCATTTGCACCCAAGCCTTCAATACTACGGGCAATTATTTTCCGGTACTGTTTTTGTTTTTATCTAAAGCCCTTATTTTACGGACCTCATACTTTTCCTTCACTGTTTTCATTCTCACCCAATTATAAGCCTCACTTTTTCATTCTCACCCTCACACTACGGCCCTCACTCCGTCCAGCCAGCTCCCGCACAAGACACACGCACACCGCCGCGCGCGCACGCACACACGCGCAGCGCACTTCCGTGTAATTGCCTCGCAAATTAATCCCCGCTACATGTGACATTTGACTCGCCGCCCGAACAGCGGCAGGGTTGGCAAAATGTTAGGCTAGTCTAGTGTTTCGACCCCGTCAATTGGAAATTAACTGACGAAAAAACGGAGGAGGTTGTCAATTCGACGAGTTATTTTTTTTCGTTTGCGTTTTTTTTGGTAAATGTTCGTGTCATTTGCGCTCTAGTGATGGATGTTTATAAACGTTTTTTAGTATCGATAGTTTATAATACATAACACAATCATTGTTTATATATAGATTAGCGTGATATATATACAATTGTGTAAATAAAAAATATAATTATTATACTGTCTATTTCATATCTACGTAATTTATTTTAAACAATTATTAAATTACAATTCGCTCTATTAGGCCAAAACACTAAAAAATATCTTAAGGAATCTTTAAAATTAAAGGAAAATACTTAGTCACATATCATTGAATAAACCCTTTGTCTGTATATAAATTTTTGAGGCGTTTTTCTTGTAAATACAAATGCAAATCAAAATATACCAGCTCTACCCTTATGATGAATATAAATTATCTTTTTTACTGTTATTATTTATGTCTCGCTCCAGCAGTATGTCGTTAATTCCTAAGTATTCCAGAGTAGGATAGACAGACAAGCACAAAAATGAAACCCCAAAATAATAAAATTTACAATATTAAACAAACAAAACCAAAATCAGCAAACGACAACCCTAAGCCAGCCATATCATCACACAATGCAATCCACTTGCTTGCAAACATAAGGATAATTATTATTGATTGCGCATTAGTCCCTGGAGGGAGCGAGATGGCTAGTTACCCCACCTACGTGCTAGACAGAGACGGGTGGTGTTTTGGGATTGATACAATACACGGTTATGTGTTACATGTCAAAGCGGCACTAATTGCCCCGGGATCAGATGTCGAGGGCCGGGATAGAGCGCCTATTATCGGTGCGATATCGTAACGATAATATTTTGTAACTTGTATCTGGTGTAGTTGCGTATGCCCTGGGGGTACCGCAGAAGGAAATATTCGGTAGTAATTAGGTTTATAAATAGAACTAGCGAAGCATCCTGACTACGCTTATAATAGGTTAAAAGAAAATTTTACCAGGGGTTCTTTTAAGCTATTGCTATTTTGAGCTATTATGTAATATAAATTTATAAATTTGACAATGGGCTGGTTAGCCTATTGTCCCATGTTGGTCTGGAACTTAAAAAGAATGTGCCAACTGTGTTTCTTGCCTAACATATCGTAAAAGGCGACTAATGGGATATAGGGTTGTGGGTATGTGATTGTGTAGGCGATGAGCTAGCCACTTGTCACTACTTTTTCACAATGTTCCTTCTAACCCAGCCCAGTTTTGTTTTTGGACTGAATGTGGTAAAGGGGCCTGCTGTCACTTCGACTCTGCCTACCCCGTAGGGATTATGGATATGATGCTATGTATGTATGTAATTTATAAATTATTATTTGACTGGTATACTTATTCTATAGCTCGAATCGAATCATACATGCTTTGTTATATTTTACCTACCAAATCAGAGATACCAAAAATAATACAATAACGGGCAAACATTAATGCATTATAAACATCTATGACTCGAGTACAAGTGATCGATGATTATCACACAGACATTATTCCTCCTTGTAAAATTCTAACCCGCAATCATATTCTCTAACAAACAGGCTCTCATTCTCTAATAATTATAACGATATTCAGCAATACAGAATTATAAACAATAATATCATCGAAATTCTATTTCGTCCTCCAAAAAACATCTTAGATGTTATTTTTCGTTCCTTCTGAATAAGACAATTCTTTGATCGTACTCTACAACCACCATACAATCGCCTACGGCTGAAACCAGCTTAGATAAAAACACATTAAAACCCCGGGCTTAAGGTCTAGTTTCCAACGGCAAGGAGCGCTCTAACAACATGTTATTACAGTGACCTTTTCAAAAGGTTCTCTGTCATATAAGTTTAATACCCACGCTTACCTGTATTTCCTTTAATATTGGAGTTCGGATTGTGAACAATATCATAATTATATTTTCTGATATTAACTCTTGGTTGATTAAGATAAATTAAGTACTTTAATATATATATGACATATTCTAAGTTAAATAAAAAAATGCATACGCGCTTAAACTTCCATTTGAGGCATATTCCAAAGCTTTGTCGTTGTATGGTGTGGGACATAAAAGAATGACCCTGGTGTATTCTAGTACCTATTACTAATGTAATAAGTGAAACAAACTTTTATAATTTTAGGTTAGCTCGTTCATGGTAATTTTGACCATGATACTATTTGTAACAAGTGTAATTATAAGAAATTATTGTACATTAACACCACTGTTATCAACCTTTCGTAAACCTTAAATAGGGGATTCAGTAAAATTTTATCATGTTTAAACATCCATACTTTTTTCAATGTACAGGTTTCCACCCAATACTTCCCTCATCGCCAAATAAGTACAAATGCGTATGTAGATTTGAGAAATCTCGAATTACGTTTAGCGGCTTTGAACCAACAACCCTTGTAAGTGTGCATATTATTATCGACATTCCCAGTAGTGGTAGCAGAATCCAAGGATCAATAAGCTCCTGTCGTCTACGTAATCACAAACCCAATACCCAATACACCATTCGCCTTGACGACATACTAGGCAAAGAACACATTTGGCACGTTTTTGATTCCAACATGGGACACAAACATAAATGTCCCGTTACTTTTGTAGAGCAAATTAACTCGGCCCATAGGCATCCACAGGGCATTAAGCCGTGTTTAGTCGACGACTAGACCCAGGCAATCAATATTACCGCTTTGTTCGCGAGATCATGTACACGACCCTATTAGTGCCGGCTTTCACGTAGTGCGGGGACAAGTGTCGATAAGGTATTGTCGATACTTTTTAAAGTTTTAGTAATTTTGTAGCATGTGCCATTTTTGCATTTGTAAACTAATAATAATGTTGACTTTTAATATAAATCCAGAGTATCACTGTGTCAATAATCACAATAATAAGAAATAGGCACATTGTTAAAAAACATTCGGACATGATTTTAGCTGAGAAAAAGTATTAATTACAATTTAATTAAAAATTGTTAGTGACGTTATTGTAGGAAAAGCCAAACTTAACATTGTACGGAGCTTCATTCGGTGATGCTCATAAAATAATAGAATGTTACCGATACTATTAATTGGTCCACTATTCAGTATTACTTATAAATAATTTTTGCGTATTTTTATTTAAAGTTTAACATAGTTCTTAGCTTTTTGCACATAATAACACTCGGAATAATATAGAAATTATTATTCCTAGTTTTCATAAATAGAGGTGGAAATTATTACAAACTAACATTTTATTGTTATTAGTAATATATCAGTCTAAAAGTACCAAACAAAAAAATGCTTCTTTATAATGATCTCATTGTTTATTTGAAGACTACTCTATTGAAATAAGTTTTGTTATTTTATTATACCATCTGTATATTACAAACTACAATAAACAATATTAAAAAAAAAAATTCTATCGATAAATCATCAATAAAGGATATCAACACATCACTTAGCTTATCTAAGTTGGAGGCGATCGAGGCCGATGACTAAGCCTCGTTAATCTAACAATTATTCATTGAAGATACCGACTCGCCCTATGAAAAGCGACTTGAATCAATGATCTGTCTGTCCCCTTCGTCTCATTGCTGTGCCAATAGGAGCGAAAGAGAAGGGTAACCATAATCGGTGAGGGTCCGTAATTCGATATCATACCTGCCTACTAATTTGTTCGAATTTATTGCTTTCCTCCCGTTCTATTCTGTTGTCCTGGTACTTTGCCAAACTTTTCCTAATTTTATTGAAAGGTGAGCGATTCTTATTCATTCAAAGGCTATTTAGCAAGTTATTGAGGGCAAAAATAACTGATTTAGATATAATAAGTAAGCTTTTTACTTAAAAAATTAGTAGTTTTCAATTGGAAAATCTAGAACTTTTACTAGAACATAAACTACTATAAAAAGTTATCCATCCCTATCAGACTATGCCGATTTTAATAGCGGAAATAAGTATTCTGCGGAGAAATTTAATAATATAGCTAATAAACCAATTGGTTTGCAATTTAGACTTCAAATAATCGATATAAGTCAACGGAAAGAACACATTTAATCACAGACTAATAACTTCCTGTAATAAACCAGCTCAAACGCTATTCGATAAAAATAAATCTAAACGCTAAACGCCAGTGAAAGTACTATCGCTTTTAATAAACGTCGGTCCTAATCGTTAATAGAACGATGTGTCGTGACGACCGGTCGAGCGATCAATCCGACGATCGATCGACTATTGCGTCTTGTGGAGGTTCAATCAATCGTGTAGTTTAAACAATAAATATTGGTCGTGTTCTTTTTAATCGACGAGATCCCGACCCACGCGGGTAGCTCTCGTGAGATGATGAAATTAAAAGTTTGTTAAGCTTCATGACTCTTCAACGAATATATAGTGGCAAATATGATTTCAGATCAGACGGACGCTTATCTTTACGACAGGAGAATAAAAGAACATGTAAGGACAGTAAAATTTAAATATTTTGAGCAATTAGTGTCCATAAAATAATATGATGCAAACTTAAGAAAATGAAAAAAAAAATTTGCTTTCTCGTTCGAGTAGGTATACTAATTCACTCTTCTTTGACTATTCAGTTCACACAATGCATTTAAAAACGCGGCATTTCTCTTTACTTAATAATAAATAAATATATATTTAATACTAACAATACATGAAAGTCTCAAATTAATAACAAATAAATATTTTGTGTTCGACAACGTAATGCTCAAACCAAAGCGCTGACGCAGTTCTTAAAATACATGTGTACCTAATATAGACTAGATCTTACAATATTGATCAGATCACCATCTCAAATGATATATGCAGACACCGTGTGCTTGAAGCGATCATCCAATAACAGCTCACTGATCCATTATCAGCATTAATTGAGGTCGAAATACTTGCTCTAAACATGCGCAGGTGATAAACAATACGTGCTATGCAGCCTAATAGCTAAGGGTGGGACTCCACTATATATTAGAAGTTCATAATTGATTATGTTGTGAGGATAAATTACAAATAGAAATATATACATACATAGCATCACGCCCATAATCCCCGAAAGGGCAGGCAAAGTCAAAGAGGCAGCTGGTCCCTTTAACCACATTCAGCCAAAAATAAGACCGGGCTGGGTTAGATGGAAAATAGTGAAAAAGCAGTGACAAGCGGCTAACCTGTGGCCTACACAATCACACACCTAAAACCCGATATACTATTAGTTACCTTTTACGACATGCTAGGCAAGAACCACAGTTGGCATATTCTATTTAAGTCCCAGACCAACATGGGACAGTGGGCTGGGTTTGATGAATATATATTTTTTTTTACTCATTTAGAATTTGGACTTAAAGTTGTAGATGTAGAAAGGTCTAACTTGAAATGAAGTGAATATTTCCATGGCATTACAGATTTAATGTAGAGCTACAAGAAAAGAAAAAGATAGCATTTACTGCGACTATTGTTAATTTGTTTTTTTTAATTGTACTAGTGTTCGGACAGTGGTCGATATTCGACTATAATTCATTTAATTTTTTTATGAAGTTCTAACGCAATATTTGTTAAATTATTAGCTTTTCGCATTCCTTCTCTACATAAACTATAAGTGTGCGAAATTTCATGCTACCGTCCGCGCAGTTTTCGTAAAAAGGGGTACAAAGCTTTTGCTTCACGTTTTAATATATAGATAATGTATTACTATCTAACTGTTTAGTTTAAATCTGTCATTGTAAGAAGATTAAACAGGATATACTATTTTAATAGTACGGGAATGCATACTTTTTGTTTTCACTTAACAGGTTTTGGGCTTTAGATATTATTTCCTCAGAGCTCCATGGAATCATAGCTGAACCCCGTTACTATACTTAAACATATTTCAAGTTCTACATTTCTCCAATAAATACTTACAACCATCTTATTTTAATATCTACAGAAATATCTCCCTTCTCTAATCTCACTTACCCAGGTCTATCAATGCTATGCTAAATGAAAAAAACCTTCAATTGAACGATTCTTCCCCATTTATTCCTCATCTTCCTCGCACGTTGTGTAGTGTTACCCTAATGCTATGCCTATTCGGGCTGGCGGGTCGAAACGTTTGAACTCTGAGGTGGCTAATTAATTGTGTTAGGGTGATTTGGGGGTTAAAGTGATATTTTGCATTACGTACAATGTTAAAAGGGTGTCTAACGATAGCTATGACTCCAGAATTAGGTACCACTGATTTCAAGAACTCACTTATTTCACTTCTATACAAGGGATAAGGGGAGGGCTTTTATGACGTATTTTAATAAAATTATGGTAAAATCCCATGTTGGTCAGGGACTTAAAAAGTATGTGCCAACTGTGGTTCTTGCCTAGCATGTCGTAAAAGGCGACTTATGATGTATCAGGTTTTGGGTATGTGATTGTGTAGGCGACAAGCTAGCCACTTGTCACTACTTTTTTATAATTTTCCATCTAACTTAAAGCTGTTTTTTTTTCGGCTGAATGTGGTTGAAGGGGCCTGCTGCCACTTTGACTCTGCCTACACCTTCGGGAATTATGGCCGTGATGTTATGTATGTATGTATGTAATAACCTTTTAAACAGCCGAAATTACAATCAAACCAAAAACCGATATCGAACTCACTCTAAAGTTACCCGCCAATGTACACACGTCGCCACAAACCGACACACACACAGAGCCTCCGAAATATTTCCAATTAATTAATCATACGATATCGTTCATTATTGGCGCAGACGCAGAAATCTGGTGGAATCATATCCAATAATCCATCTGTTTTAACCGATACCAATGCACTGTATGAGCGATCAAAAGGCTACATGGATCTACTCAGCTGTGAGGTAAGTTGCTGGATGTGACATCGCCTTTTCCCGAGACTAACAGCGCCCCGCGGTTTCACCCGCGTAGTTCCCGTTCCCGTGGGCATACGGGGATAAAATATAGCCTATGTTACTCGCTGATAAAGTAGCTTACTATAGGGGAAAACAATCAAATCTTTCCTCTTTATAATATTAGTATTAGTATGATGAGCTGAGGGTATAAACACTATGATGTATTAAACTTTTAATAACATCTATTTGTAACGTAACTATATTAATATCATAAAAGTAACTCTATCTACATATTCATGCGTTATTAAGGGTTTGTCTTCTTTTAGGTAATTAAGCAACAGAAAATTTAATCTAACCAATTTTTATGATGCCTATGGTTAAAAAATATATTTTTTGTAGGCTTAGCCCACTTAGACCTTATACTTTTACTTAATATATTTAAATTTTACTGCTAACCTGTTTATTTTTATACGAACCTAAAAGTGCAAAAATTAAATGCATTGGTTTCATCATCATGACTAACATTTTATATATAAGTGTATAGACTGATTTCTATTATTATAAATCCCAAAAAAAAAATTTTTATGGGATAAAAAGCCAAAACTCACATAAGTAAACCAATCCAGTTAAATTGTTGACCAAAAATGACTAAAGGACTTCTTCGAGGATTGCAGGCATGATAATAAATGTATGTATGTTGTAAGAGTTTATGAAGTTTTTTGTGGCTCCTGTCTCTTCCAGTACTCACTCTACCTCCGTCAGAGGTGGTAGAGGTTGCCACAATATTTCATTTCGCTCCCACATTATTTCAGCTCATTAAGCCTGGCAACGTTCATTACACGCGAGTGGCAATTTAAATTATTGTACCACGTGTACGCGATCCGATCAGATACAAGGGCTGTTCAAATATCTGCCGTGTGTTGGGGGTGGAACAATGTGTTTCTGCTTCGATAGGTTTAAATAGGCTCAATATACTTTGCAACATCGGAGACTCTAAGACAATGAGGTTTTGAATTAAAACATCCAAAAGATGGCGTAACTGAGATTAGCGGTCTTGTCACCCTCCTCATTGGTTAGTTGACAGACCAAACTGACGTGCTGTCAACAAGGAGCCAATAGTGACAGTGATGAGACCACGAGACTCCCTCGTGCCATCTGACGGTTTTTGTATTTTTGAAAACCCTGATTGACATGGTTATATTTTTTTAGAGAGGCAGACGTTTTAAACCGACTTCAAAAAAAAGGAGGAGATTTTCAATTCGACTGAATTTTTTTTTATTGTCTTTAATATGTTAACTACTTCATTATGTAATTATTAAGGAATCTCTATATAAATAAAACAAAGTCGTGTTTGTTACACCACTTATAAGTCGAGAACGGCTAAACTGATTTACGTTGTTTTTGATTTGTTGGATTTGTCTTCGTCCAGAATAACAGAATAACTATTACAAAAATTGAAAAATTGACGATAAAACAAAATAAAAGCAAAAGTATTTTCTCATATAAAACGGTGGGATTCGTATCTGTCAATGTTAAATGTCAATCGACAAATCAATGTCAATTTTCATTTACTGGGTGATACGAAGTTCGCCGGGACAGCTAGTTAATTATAAAACGAACAGATACTGTAGCTTAGTATATAGATGTCGCCACAGTACTTTAAAGTAACTAATACATCGGGTTTTGGGTATGCGATTACATAATCGCTACATAGTCGACAAGCTATTTACTGTCACTACTTTTTTACAATTTTCCGTCTAACCCAGCCCAGTTTTAATTTTGGCTGAATGTGGTTAAAGGGGCTTACTGCCCCTTTGACTCTGCCTACTCCTTCAGGAATTATGGGCGTGATATTATGTATGTATGTATAAACTATTCCTGGATTAAGGGTTATATCGTTTTATCTTTTTATATTCCTCGAAACCTTCCGAGGAATATAAAAATAACTACTGAACTGTAGATTGTCAATCAGTGTAATATCGGTCGACAATCTACATTCACGCGAACGAAATGCCGGCGCATGGTAGAATTAATAATAAAGGAAGTGTAATTGATCAATCAAACGTGGGTTCTTTTGGTATAGTTTAAAATTGAAATACTTCTCTCTATTTTAATCTACTCTAATTCTTTATGTCTTTTTATCTCTCTTTTAATAACAGCAACCATTTTTTTATAATAATGAATATTATTACATCTACTTCTGCGCCTAAACGCTTGTCGTAACTACTATGTTAATATCATAAATGTTAAAGAAATTCTTTATACTTATGTTTGTTCTGTGTCTGGGTGTTATTATCTGATATTTAAGTATATATCTGTATTACCACTGTAGTGTCTGATATTCGTAACACAAGTGCTTAAGCTACTTAACTCGGAGTCAGATCAATGTGATGTAGTCGGATATTTATTTATTTATTTTAATTTTATCTAGTTTCCGCGTTATCAAGAGTTTGTCCACTTTTAGGTAATTTATTAACACTCGATATAATAATTTTCATTGAAACTATGAGAAATCCAGGATCTGTAATTCCCTTAATATTAGTTTGTAGAGTACTTAGGATAAACACAACACATTGCTCACAATCAAAAAGCATCACAATTCCACAGTGGCTACCCTACAACATGATCAATTTCCGCAGCACACAAAATCTACAACTGTAAACAATAATTAATATAAACACCGAAAGTGGAATGATGGAAATTAAAAATGGATAACAAAGCCCGCTTAACCATCGAGTCGGCTAAATCAATAACGGGGACCGCATGCCATGAAAATATACTAAATGAAGCAGGGATAGATCGACTGCCATGCACAACTGTTCCCGGGAATGCGCTGAATACACTACATACACAATACTCTATCTGTATTACCATAAAACGTATGTATGTCAGATTTTAGTTCAACGAGACTTCACACATCAAAAAAAATTCAGTCGAATTGAGAACCTCCTCCTTTTTTTTGAAGTCGGTTAAAAAAAGTTTGCAATCACTCTGAAAAATCGAAATCTTTTTTGTTACGATATTTTCAATTATGATTTATTCTTCTTTTTAGATTCTTTATTTAAAAATATAGAATAGAATATAAAATAATAAAACAGTTCAATTGTTTTTCCATATAAAAAGACTTTCAGTCCTAGCTTACGCTTATTCAGAAATCTGATTAAGTCAATTTTAACGGATTTAAAATACTTTTTGTTTGAAAAAATGCAAAGAGGATTATCAGAAGTTTTACGAGCAAGAATAGTAACTTTGAGGGAAGAAGGATACACGACGAGATAAATAGAACACAGAGTTGTATATATTGTGAGGTTAAAATTCGGTGGATGGTGGTTCACCGAAACAATTATGGTTTATTTTGAAAGACAGGCCCGTTGGTCGAGTGGTAAGAGACCCTGGCTACGAAACCAAGGCTACCAAACCCGTGAGGTTTGAATCCCGCTAAGGGCAAATGTTTCGTGTGATGAATATGGACATTCTATTCTATTCTATTCTATTTGTACTCAAGTCATGCATGTTTATAAACGTATTTAAGTATGTCTATCCGTTCATTTAGTATCTATAGCACAAGCTTATAAGCTTAGTTTAAAACTAGGGAGTTGGTGTGTCAGTCTGAAGAATTTATTTATTATTATTATTAATGAGTTTTGACTATTATGTCTTGACTTACGTTTTGTAGAGGAGGATAGAAAATCATATCTTCGCGTTATCGTGATAGTGTGGCCGTAGCATTAGCAGCTTTTTGAACGCTATTATGTAGGTAGGTATTTACGTTAAGGTTTTAATTAAGGCTATGAAGCTAGGAGATAAAAAACAGCATACTGCGCCTTACTAAACAGTTACCATGTTAACTAATTTATCATTAAGCATATTGCGCCTTAATACATGACATAGCATGAAAACTGGGCTAGGTTACATGGAAAATTTAAAAAAAGTAGTGACAAGTGTTTAGCTTGTCGACTATCTATAGTCATTTGAATCACAAAGCAATTTTAAACTTCTCACTTTAACGTCTTCAAGTATCACATAAGAGCTACCTATTTCCACAACACGCCAAGAAACAGACGCGGCTGGGTATCGAACCGGCATCAAAGCGCGAACACTCGGCTGCTGATATGAAGGCACTCTGTGTTCGGTTCCGCCAAGCTAGCAAGTTTGCTTCGTGATCTAGTACTTACTGGATGTGCAAAGGAAGAGTTTATTTGTAATTTTTTCTCTTTTGTTTTTCTAGTATTTAATAATGCGATGCCTGTGAACCTAGGCAATAGTTATTGTAAGCTGTACTTTCGCTACTGGTAATTAAAGAATTATTTTTAATATATTTATTTATTATTGGCTGAATGTTATTTACATTAGAAAATATATTCGTTTGATTTTTTTCTATACACATAATGTTTATTCAAAATCAGTAGTGGTAACTAGCTTTTTCACCAAGTATTTTATAATCCCCTACATTTTAACCTAAATTACTAAATCGTGATCAAAGTCTCGTTAAGTCGATAATATAAAATTTTCAAAGTAATTTTACATTAGTTGGACTGAAAATGTGGTAAGGCATTGTATGATTTCTCCCTAAAAATACTCTAAACAAAATTATGCCGATAAAAATCCTCCTTTTAATTCTAAAAGAGGAAAAAAGATGGAATAGGAAAACAAAAAAATTAACCAACTTCACGCCATTTCCCTAGCGGGACTATGCTCAGACACATTTTTCTCTTCTCTTTCAACTCTTTTCTTATAATAATATAATATCCAATCCTTTCTGAGGAAGAAGGATTTCCTTACTCACTTTTTCTCCTCCTTAAGTCTCTTTTCCCTCTCTCGTCCCCCATTTTCTTTTAATCGCAACAATAAACACGACGAGTTCAAGACAGATCTAGCACGTATAAATCCTTCGTGTTAGTCCGTGTATCGCAATATCTGCGAGTGTTTGCCCCCGCGCAGCTTGGCAGCGCGGCCTGGCACCACACCAATTGTGCCCGCTATTAAATAAAACGCCACTTTGTTACTACGATAAAACACTCCAGAGGTAAGGAATTATGCTCGATGGAGGAGTTTAAGTGGGCGGGCCTGTTTAAACACTATCATTCGTAATGGTTAGAATAAATTGATGTGCTATTTTTGTGTTGATGTGAAGTAAGTGTTTGACGCAACGTGTTCTATGACGATGTTAAATAGATAAGCAAGTTATATAGAATAGCTGTTTATCAGGACTAAGTAATTTATCTAACAGGCACTTAAGTAGCGATAAAAGACTAGTTGGATCCGTTTTCTAAATAAGTTGAACGTCGGATGCAAGTAAATACGTTTATATACAACTTTTGATGTGTTACCATAATCAAATGTCACTGCTTCTGTTAGGAATTTATGAAGTTGAAGTAATCGTGCTTCAATTTAATTTCTCTTATTTCAGACGAAGCGTAACCCTGACTAGAAATAAAACGAACTACCTACTTTGGTAGAAAAACAACATAAAACTGAATATCACTCCAGGACGTTTTTCTCAATTTCAAGATACGAGTTAAAAAATGTTACAAATTCATTAAATTTTTAGCTCTAGATGTATTTATTTTATTGTCAATTTTTGTGTGTTCACTGGGCTATATTTAGCAATAGTAATAAGGTCTTTTGTCTATGCAATTTTTAATTATTATCATTTTGGAAACCAGAAATACTTACAAATGCAAAAAGATGGTAAAACTTTAGGCTCCTATCAAATTAATTCAAGTCAAAATATACTTATTACCCCTCTATAATCTAGGTACATCTCTAGGTTACAGCTTACATAAGCCGATTATAGATATGAAAATATTGAAAATTTGCGGAGTTATAAACAAAATTCATTAGCATTTAATCTAAATTTACCTACTACAAAAACTTTTTCCGACAAGAAAATATCTGACCAAATTAACATTTGGCAGAGCCATTTGTCAAAACACTGATCGCTTTCTTTCCACAAAAAGTTATAAGCTGACGTAACACCCAAATCTTTCAACATTTCTTCGGAAATCTTTAGCCTCAAACTTTATTTATCTCATCAGCTGTCACTAATAATCCGATGACATTCCAGTCATCAGTACGAACGTGTCTACAACACTAGATTTTCCTCTAGAAGGCCACGCCCGCTTGAAACTCTGCCAAATTACTGACGCGGAAAGCCACCGGCCAATCCGCGTGCGCCGTTTTAGCGGCCTACTTCCGCCGACCAATGAGAGCCGAGGTGAGGCTTGCCCACGCGCATATTTTCGTTTTGCAATTCAATGAGCTTACTAATTACTGTTTTGTTTGGCGTCGTGTTTAGGTCGCCGTTCCGGCGTTGAAAATTAAATTTGTTGTATGTATTGTTTAGTTATTATGATGGATGGCGATGGAAATTAATGGTGTCGTTTGAGTATTTTATTTAATCATTAAAAGATTAATGTTTATACTAGCTAATAACGTGAAATACGTTTAATATACAATGAAGTGTTTTCTTAAAGTAATTTGATAAACTTGTTGATTAAATACCCCCAACCAAATATTAGTCAAAATTACACTCACTAAATCCAAGAATTTAAATGGCCCCCGACTAAAAACGAGACAAAAAGAACAATCAGCCTTCCTGTTCAATAATGAGACAAAGCATTTAAACAGCTGCTTATATATAATAATAATTAATAAACGACAGATTACAAATGTAGGTTTGTCACCGTTGTTTTATTTGGATCTACACGACTTTTACTATTACCAACAAAAACCACAGAACAGATTAACATATGTATCATAATATCTGCGCCCTTAAACATTGAATTAGTTGTGTAACGTTAATTGTGAGTCTCATATGAAATCAAAGCGCCATTAATTAATTAACAAAATCCAACTGCATCCTAGAGTTCGATAGGAATTCACGAAGATGACAAGAGAAAGAACCGATAAAATATGCAGTGCCAGTGTATAAGTGTCGCCGGCGAGGGAGGTATTTGTGCTGCCTTGCATTGTATTGATTTATGCGGACTTTCCGGTCCTCTCCCTCTTAATAAGTGACTTGTTTATGAGTTAAATAGGAGATATTGCCCAACTAGACTGCTATAGGAAAAACAAATAGAGGATTTTTCGGACAGAAAGAATTTTGGGATGTTGTATTTTGGCGGGGAATATTTCTTTTTAAACGCAAAGCTCAATAAAGTTTAGAAAAAACAACAAACTGGACTACTTAGTCCGGTTGTTGTTTTTTCATGCAGGAATCTGACCTCAGGAACTTTCCTGAGGTCAGATTCCTGCTCTTATCATCAGACCGAAAGTCAAAAACGCCATATTACTGCATTAGCGACAGCGGGCATTCTTACACATTATTCGTTGGAATCTACTTTTTGAACCGATAGATATTGATATATTTTTTTAAGCCTACGTGAATAAAGACAATTTCATTTCAATTTTATTTTATTTCATTTCATTATGTTCTACTAGCTTCTGCCCGCGGCTTAGCTCGCACCTATATTTTATTTAGGTGTATGAGATATATTATTCTAAAGTTTTATTAAAATCTATATAATAATTTTTGTGTGAAAGAGTAACAAATATCCACACATCCATCCATACAAACGTTCGCGTTTATAATATAAGTAGGATTAAATAACGGGTCATGATTTTTTGAAAAGATACGCAAGATATTTCTAGAAGCCTTTCCCGTCACTTAGCAAGTAGTTTACCTATTGAGACTAGCATGGGGTTGCCTCAATATAGTTTACGAAGGCACCTTACAGTCGATTTTTTGCCTCTCATGTTGATAATATCCAACTTAGCTGTTTATCATCAAATAGCGGTATGCCTATTTGCCATCTTTAATATTAAGTTAAAAAAATGGTCTTATAATGTAATAAATGATTACCAAAATAACACCAATTTTTATAGATAACTTAATTGCAGTTAACATAGTTTATTACTATAAAATTATTTCTTAAAAAAAACAATTCTAAAATTCAAAACAAAATCGCGCAAGTTCATTTAAAAATCAGCACCTTACCAATTAAAGAACAAGCTAAACAAAAAAGAAGTCGTTAGGAGACGCTCGACCACAGAACTGCATTAATCGAGTCTGGAAATAGAATCGATAATTAAGGAATCGATAATCCACCGAGGTGCTAATTATGCCTAATCGGGTGAATTTAAGTGGCAAGAGTGTTCTGCCTTAGTAAGGATAAGTTAACAATATTGCGCGGCTTTTGAATTGGAACTTAAATTAGGTGTTAAAGACAATGGATAAGTAAAATAACTGCTTATTTTTGTTATTTAACTCGTTACAATTTGACAAGCTCGATGGAGAGTGAATCAAGAGATGTAGGTTCGATCCCCACCCAGGACATATATTTGTATGATATCCATCATCACCCAGACACAGAACAAACAGATGTATATATTCACTTGTGTTTGTCCTGTGTCTGTGTGTTATTATGCAATATTCATTTAAGTATATATTTGTAATACCATTGTTGTTTCTCATATCCGTAACACGAGTACTTTCCTCGGAGTCAGATCAATGTATGTAATGTAGTCTGATATATTTAAAAAAAAAAGGGGATGATGACATACACAAGTAATTTAAAAATGTAGTTTATAGGAGAGAGCATGCTTTGAAAGACACCAAATCATTTATTTATTTTAATTACCTACTTATTTATATGTTATGATTGTTTTGAGTCATTTAAACATTTAAATGAGTCAGTTTATGCTGCATCTTATTTCTATAGAACGAATGTGGAATCATTATATTTTAACAAGTAAAAATTTTGGATATGAAATTAAGTCAGTGTTGCCAAAAAAAAGTTGAAGTTAAAATTGAACAAAATTAACTAAAAAAATTGACAGCCAACATTTAATACAACATTACTCGCATTCGCTCTTTACGGCATGCTAGAAAGGAACACAGTTTGTAAATTATTTTTAAGCAATTTCCTTAAAATTATTCTAAGCTGGAACAGAACCTGCTCCCTAACGCGGCGTCAGTCACCAGCTATCGGTCCGTCGGATCACTTAATGGACATAGCAGCTCGCGTGATATCCGCCGGAAGTAAGACCACCATGCGAGCGTATTTTAACGCACACTTATGTTGACATATAAAAAATTATGCAATGCCATGTTTTATTAGAAAACAATAACTTGGGAGATATAAACTAATTATTCGACGGCTTTGCTTACACACCTTTGCTTTATAGTATATCTTTGGTAATATTATTGGTGACCCTGCCCCATGCGCCAAGAGTTGTGGGTTCGATTCCCACCTAGGACAAACATTCGTATGATGAATACTTGTGTTTGTTCTGTGTCTGGGTGTTAATATCCGATATATTTATGTGTATATTTGTAATACCACTATTGATTCTGATATCCGTAACACAAGTGCTTAAGCTACTTATCTCGGAGTCAGATCAATGAATGTGATGTAGTCCGATATTTATTTATTTATTTATTATAAGTGCAGAAATATACTACATCGTCAGTTACATTTCACCTTTCTAAACGTAACCAATATATCATCACGCCCATAATCCCCGAAGGGTCCCCGAAAGAAGGAAGGAAAGGGTTGTAGTCAAAGGGACAGCTTGCCCCTTGACCACTTTCAACCAAAAAAGAAAAACTGGGCTGGTTGATTGAAAACTGTAAAAAAATAGTTGTCACTATTTTTTGTGGCTAGCTTGTCGCCTACACAATCATGCAACTTAACCAATCGTAATAAAATTTGGACGGACGTAGAATTTGACTTGTTACAGAGGCTGTATCATGCGACCCAAAAGATTTATAAAAAAATCCGTAATAACAGGTAAACGAGGTCCTCCTTAATGCTCAAATTAAAAAACAAACAATTCCATTCAATTCATTAAGACGTGACAACGTTATTCACTTTGGTATTATAATTTTTACTAAAGACGTAACTTTTTTATTTTATTATTAAACATAACATGATAACTGTATGCCAGTAACGAAAGTATGCCAGTATGTCTACCTAATTCAACCGGTATCTAAATTATAAATATTTATTATATATAAACATTTCATATAGGTATCTATCAAAACCTTGCCCCAAACTCAAACTTTCCCAATCAACACCAAACTGACCAAAACCTTTTCCTAATCTCAAATAGATAATCGATACCATTCCTTATCGATACAACACAGGCCAATAGTCCAAAACCAAAACGTTTGGTTTATTCTCGAATCGACTATTGATACCACACTCTTATCGATACTAAAAGGCAATTCTAAATCCGATTACGAGCCAGTCGATTATTGATACACCGATATGGCCCGTTTCCTACGGAACCCGGACCACCGGGGAGGCGCATTTGCATAAAAATGCGACAACATGCGCCTTAATTGATTGTAGCCACTGCTGTACACTCGGGTGGTAAAGTGTTTTGTTGTTTTTTTATTTTGGCTCCTTCTTAACTTATGATTGGAATAAATGGCAGTGTTTTGCTTAAAGTGTACACTCAAATGTATTTTGTATTTATTATTGGTATGTTTTATATGTAATTTCTATAAGATTTCATCGTTTTCTTATTTTATTTTTATTTATTAATACATATTTTTGCGTTTCTTTTCAATGTTTGTTTACGCTAAAATTTAAACCTTATGAATTAAGTAACCACATGCAACAATATTATAATTTTATACTACTAGGTCGACGGTGCGACCACATCGTGCTGAAACCTGCTAATTCAAACAGCTTTGGATTTGTAACCATGATCCAAAAATTGTCTGGTTCCCCTATCTTAGGGTTACGAAGGTCAGATCGGCAGACGCTTCAATGTAATTACCAGACTCGCTAAATCCTTTATCATGGTCTAAGCGGACCCTGTCTAAGCACGGGACATAACGCTAGGAAGATGATGATACAACAATATTATAATAGCTAATCGAATGGTATGAATATGAATAGTACTTGCTAGTCAAATAAATATTAACTAATATTTTAAAGCTGAAGAGTTTGTTTGCTTGAACGCGCTTATCTCAAGAAAAAAACTTTCATTGTTAAATAACCTATTTATTGAGAAAGACTATAAGCTATATAACATTAACCATAAACGCAGCTGAAACCGCTGGCATAGCTAGTTCAAATATTATTACTTTATTGCATAATTAAAATTTATTTAATTAATTGATTGTGTGCATATGTGTAGTCACTTTTAATTCAATTACTAAGATATCACAACCCTATTAATACATCACGCTCAGTTTTTCAGGACTCCGCATAAAATGCAACACACTCTTTAATTGATTGCAACCCCGAGTGCCGGTACTATCGCGACGACAAGTTCTAATAATTTATTTTTAATCTGACAAAACATGAAAAATACTTAAATTACATTCCCAAAAAAAATATTTGTAAGGAAATGTACAAGAACTTTTTTAAAGTTTTTCTATAACGTTCTTTTTTACCACAAACAAATACATCGCATTTTATTTAACAACATATTTTTCTTTTACTTGGTATGCGTTTAAAAAAACATAATGACACTTATTAAATCTCGAAATGCGTACCGCAATAAAAGTCCATTCAAAACCTATAAAATCTTGCATTGAACTACTTAAACGTTTCAACATTTTGTGCAAAAGTTAAGCACTTAATAGCAATGCTGTAAATGGTAGCCTGTTAATTTGATTGCTCTTATTAAGGTTACCATTATAAAGTTTGAAATACCACTATTAATTACTTTCGTATGGGCCAAAATTAAGTTTTACGTACAAATTTTAATTTATTTGTTATGAATAAAACGTGAAGTGAATAAATAAAAAGTTTCTAAAGACATAAAAAAAACTACTTTACACATCATCACCCTGCAATCACTGAAGAGGTAATCAGAGTTCTAAAAGCAGCAAGTCCCTTTAGCCAAAATATAATGCCCTATTTTTTGGCTTACTGTGATTTAAGGAGCTAATGGCTTGGTAATCGACCTTTTCAGTGATTACAGATGTATATCCCTGAAGGGGTATATCTTTATATTAATACGTAAAGCAAAAACTTTGGCTCCCTTTTTACAAAAATCACGCGGACGGAGGAGTATGCGATTAGAAACAGTTAAAGTTTATATGGAAAAGGAGTGAAGAAAGCTAACATTTTAATAATAAAACTAATTTAATCAATTTCATGTGTATATTATTTTTTATATATTATTTAAATTGATAAAAGAATAATATACACATTAAATTAATCAAATAAATTATTCTGGTCGAATTTCGACCTATAGGCAACCACTAGTGTTTACTAATATAAATGTTAACACTTTCCTGCGCGCGAGTCCCGCCGCCCGCGCGGCGACGGCACAATTAGACCCCGGCACTTTATGCAGCGATTTAATTGTCTCCCCGGGCTGAGTACGCACTTATTCTCATTTTAGTGTTAGGGCTTTGTGTAATTAAAACTGACGTTGGTCTTTTGAGGTGATCGTTTTGTCATACGGAGGTGGACGGTAAGGATTTTTGTTAATTTTTTTTACGCGTTGTAGGTACCTATAAATTATTTTTATCTTTATTTGCATTTTTTATTATTAAATAGCGTTCTAGCTTTATACGTAACACAGTGGTTATATTCAAACACTCCATTTATTTATGAAAATCGTATTAAAATGTTAACAAATGTAGTGCCTAATAAATATCGTAGTTACTTACTAAATATTATTGAAACAAAGGTGTCAATAATATTTAGTTATTTGTCATATTTTTTTTTGATGTTGCGTACAAATTCCGCTGTCTTTTTAATATCGACCAAAACGAAGTTAAGTTCTAAAAACTTTTACCACATAAAGCTGTGCTCTCTAGTCATCAGTAAGTTGAATCTCTGAATCTAAAGTTAACACTAAACAAAATTGAAATTCGCATCTTCTAGTTTCTGATCAGTAAAAAATAAATTCTTCAATCTATCTAACTAGCATTCGTCCCATGTTGGCCTGGGACTTAAAAAGAATGTGCTAACTGTGTTGTTTGCCTATCATGTCCTAAAAGGCAACTAATCAGGTTTTGGGTGTGCGATTGTGTAGGCGACAAGCTAGCCACTTGTCACTACATTTCCACATTGTTCCATCTAACCCAGCCCAGTTTTATTTTGGCTAATTGTGGTTAAAGGGGCTTACTGCCCCTTTGACTCTGCCTACCCCTTCGAGGATTATGGGCGTGATGTTATGTATGTATCTAATTAGCATAACAAGCTTTAATAAACAGCTGTACCGCTCTCCATAACTCAATTACATTAACCCAATTTACACCAAACGCATAATCTACATTTTAGTGTTAACCATTTAATGCTACAGACGTATATGTACGCCGACCGCAAGTCAATCAAATCATAGCTGTGGTCGTACGAACTGAGCCGACGGCTAAACACGTCGCTATCAGACAAACACACAGTACGCCGCGCCGCAACTATTGAGTCGACACAAAGAGCTATCAATAACTGCAATACGCTGGTTCCCTGTCAAATGTGTTTGTGAAGGGAAGCTGTATTTTTTTGACTGCAAAACTAGGAGGGGTAATTTTAGTATATAAATAAAAAAATAATAAATTCTCCAGACAGACACACCAATTCCCTAGTTCCAAACTAAGCTTATGCTTGTGCTATGGATACTAGGTGAACGGATAGACATACTTAAATACGTTTATAAACATCCATGACCTGAGTACAAATGGCCATGTTCGTCACACGAAACATTTGCCCCTAGCGGGATTCGAACCCGCGACCCTCGGTTTTGTGGCCAGGGTCTCTGACCACTCGACCAACGGGCCTGCCATAAATTCTCTACACTGACACACCAATTCCCTAGTTCCAAACTAAGCTTATGCTTGTGCTATGGATGCTAGGTGAACGGAAAGATATACTTAAATACGTTTAAAAAATTGCCCCTAGCGGGATTTGAACCGGCGACCCTTGGTTTCGTGGCCAGAGTGTCTAAGACCAATGGGCCTGTCATATATGTAGGTATGTATGTTTGGTTTACGGATATTGATGTATCTAGTTTTGTTAAAGAGATGTCTATCTATTTGATACTATGGTCCAGGTAGCATCTTACTAATATTAGGTACTAGATGAAAACCCGGCTTCGCTCGGGTAAAATGTGATAATACACATGTAGGTAGATATTTCTGTAGTTATCGGTTCTCAAGGAATATTATAGGCAAAGCAAGGCATTGTTATCGATACTATTGCTTATGCCCAACTATCGATAGTCTATCGATAGGACTATCGAGCGGCAACACTACTTATCATCCTTTCGTGCATCGATTCATCATTATTCATTTATTATTAAGGGCATCGTTCATTGTGTTTAATAAATATAGTAGATTAAAACTGCAAAAGTTCTTACGAAAATAATTTTAATTTTAAATCAACTTTCAAAATAAACTAACTAAATTAACAAAACAAATAGCTTTAATGGTTTATTTTCTGTAAACCTCTCTGTTTTAAGCACTCAGGCTTTTTCTTAACTTTGGTAGGTAGGTTTGGTTTATTACTTGGCTTACTATTATTTAAAAAAAAAGATCTTTTCTCTCTGTTATACAAAATGGCTAAATCAATAATGATGTTGAGAAACCAAGTAAAACCATTGCAATTTTTCAATGAGTACTCATCCGAGAAGTTGGCAAAGGTACTTACTTATTATGAAAATCATAAATATTCTCTATTTCCACAGGTTAATTATCATAAAATGTTTCTATATACAACATTTTTTCACATTCATTTTATGAAATACTTACGATTTTCGGCATAATATCCATTTAGTTATTATATCCATTTAGCTATTATGATATATATTTAGTGATTTACTTTGTATATCCATCATCTTCCTAGCGTTATGTCCCGTTCTTAGACGGGGTCCGCTTCCGACCATGATCCAGGATTTAGCGAGTCTGGTAATTACATTGAAGCGACTGCCGATCTGACCTTCGTAACCCTAAGATAGGGGAACCAGACAATTTTTGGATCATGGTTACAAATTCAAAGTTGTTTGAATTTGCAGGTTTCATCACGATGTTTTCCCTCACCTTCGAGCTAGTGGTATAAATATGTACATAGATTTGAAAAATCTAGAGGTACATGCCCGGGTTTGAACCCGCACTCCTCGGTTAAGAGGCGCGTGTCCTTACCATTGAGCTACCACCGCTCTTTACTTGTATATCCATACAAAGTAAATCACTATGCAAAACTAAATGGATACTGAAACATGTAGAATAACATTCGAAAAGAACTTCAACTTAAAAAGTTTAAGGTTACGGACAGTATTATTTATTTAATGTTATGGCAATTGGCCAATCTCAGGTTTTAAGAAAAAACACTTAACCAGAGTACGTTAATAGCTAAAACGGAACGTATGTACTCAAAATGTCATCCGGTGTGAGTGACGTTTATGAATATGGCGACTGCGATTTGTCTGTCAGCACCATTAGAATTTAACAAAATACTCGACAAACCGAATTTTGCGGATATATGTTGCCGACTCGAATTTTTTATTTTTTTATGTTTTATTATTCAAGTAAGGTTTCGATCGAGTCTACCGTACCCCTGCACGAAATTATTAATATAGATAAACGCTAAAGTTTGTATGAATGGATGTGTGGATGTTTGTTACTCTTTCACGCAAAAAATACTGCATGGATTTTAATGAAACTTTACAATAATATAGTTTATACATTAGAATAACACATAAGCTATGTTTCATCGATGTACCACGCGAACAAAGCCGCGGGCAGAAGCTAGTCACGTGATGGTTATGTAGGACGTGCCGCATTGCCGCACGTAGTAAAATATAGCACTTACTCCACGTAGTAGACCTAACATGAGTCAGCAGCATACACTAACAGATTGAGAGATATATAAACTGTGATATGACGGTAATTAAATCAGACATCCACCAACCTTCGTCTCATTCCACACAATCCTATTCGCGGTTATATTTCGCGAACCCGACGTGATTGGGTAGTTGAGACTCATTCCAACTGTTGTCTCAATTACCCCAGTACGCGGTTAAAGTAGTGACCCCGACGTGATACGTGACAGTTCCATACGTGGTTAAATAGCACTCCCAGGGACCTCTGCACCAGGAGACCCCTCTCCGGCCAAGATGGTATCAACCGGGGTACACCCACTAAAACTCCGGGATGCATCCTCCACGCCGACTGAGGCTTCGCGGGCTCCCCTAAAACTTCTTGGGCCCCGCGTTGACTTGATCCGGCTCTGGCTAACGTAATGTATCAATTTAATTAATAGACAGTGATTACCCTAGCGCATATATCATAATGACGTCACACACATCAATTATGGCGAGTTGCGACCGCACGCTCATCGCGTTATGCGCTAACCATTACTAAACAACAGTTGTTGAGGCGCGCGCAACCGAGTTGAGTCGAAACCGAGTTGTGGCGCAACTAATCAATAATTTTTTAAAGCCTTTGCTTTAAGATAAGGGTCTCATTTTCCGGTCTAACTCACAAAAAATAAACAAATGAGTAGAAAAAGAGTACAAAAAAATAGGTGAATTGAAAATATTACTAATATCTTGATAAAAATAAATAAATATCTGACTACATCACATACGTTGATCTGACTCCGAAATAAGTAGCTTAAGCATTTGTGTTACGGATATCAGAATCAACAGTGGTATTACAAATATATATACTTAAATATCGGATCTAACACCCAGACACAGAACAAACACAACTATCCATCATACGAATGTTTGTCCTGGGTGAGAATCGAACCCACAACTCTTGGAGCATGGGGCAGGGTCACTAACGAATGCGCCATCGAGCCAGTCAATATTAACGTTCTGCTCAGTATCATCAGTATCAGTTGATATCATGCTAGCAGAATTAAAAAAACCCGTCTGTTTTCAGGTGATGCTTATTGACGGGTAATAAATAAATGCACTTTATTGGGGTTTATAAATTTCACTAATCTCGTTTTTACATTAAAGCTACTATCACCTGACCTTGCCCTTAGAGTGAACCAGACAAATTGAATGCTGGTTAAACGTCCATACGCTTTTCTCACCACGTTTTTCCTCACCTTCGATCTGGTAGTATTCGTACCTAGATTTGAAAACCCTATAGGTACTTCCTTGGTCTTGAACCAGTACCCCCAATCACAATTCAAAATCTTAACCCCTCAACAATCAATAAATTATGAAACAACCATATAGAGTCAACTGGCACCAAATTAAAAATACCAAAACACAGTCAATAATGTGAACCGACGTCATTATTACCATCTGCACCCCGCGAGGGTTCAATTGGCCCCCACAAGCCAACCCTTTGCGTTCCCTGATTGAGATTCCTTGAATTGCACTCAGTCCCGGTGACATTTGTCTGGGATTTAATGAACAAACGGAATGAAAGCTTTATTGAATGCCGAGTGAATGTCTAATTGAGGTAGTTTATAGAATTTGTTAGTTACGTAAACTGCACATGAATTGTATGTGATGTTATGAAAAGTCCCATCACTTAGTTAAGACTTAGGAGATGAAACCAAATTTCTCTGGTTTTTTTCTAGGGCATATGTTCATGTGATTAATATCAGTATTTGTAAGAACAGGAGTATAATATATATTAAGGTATATCCACCCGTTGATCTAATATTGATAGCATAGGCATCACTTAGTTGTAGGTAGAGAATTGATTTATTTTTGTCTAATGTTGACAATATATTTTATTTAATTAATTAACTTTTCCCGTGGCTCCACCTGCGTGTAATTCAGGCTGTTACAGAAAAACTCCTGTGCGTCTCGCTAGATCTCATTGTTGCGGAATAAATATAAAACCTATTATTTCACAATTAACATCGAGCGATGGTGCAACGGCTTTCAAATATATATTCCAGAGAGGACCAACCACCACCAACCTTTATGAGTAACGTGCCAAAAAGTCCAAAAATAAAACCCTATGGATTTCCAAACGCCGTAAACAGCGATACAACCATCGACAGTCACAAAGAACGTCGGCAATAAAAAAATAAGTAAACCCCTAATTCGGAGGGTGCAAAAGTGGCGACTCGTCAGCCCGAGTGTCGTCAGACAATGCCCCCAAATTGCTGCAGCGGATCCTGCGAGATAACGCACGCCCGGGTCTGATGACGACGCGAATGCCACCCCTGCCCTCTGTGCTCAGCTCATTGTGTATTGCCGAAGGTATATCTCTTATTAAGAGAGCTATTATACCTTCAGCATGGAATGACGTGTCTTTAAAAACCCCTCTTTTTAAGATACGACATTCTGATTGGTTACGAGAAATCGTCAATTCCAAAAGCTGAAAATAACGTTATTTAATTGTTTTTTTCCTATTATAATTTAAAATACTTAAATTTAATATTGATAACATTTCTTTAACACACATTTAACTTACCACATTTTGGGATCTACACTTATTACAGAAATGATATCCCAACGGGTCACTTTCTGCAATATTTTGTAAAGTGTTTCTGAATCAAAAGCTTTATTCTCATACGAAAATGCTTACTTATAAGAATATGTACCGCATTACCATGTTTATTTAGTCGGATATCGTCTACACATGACATCCTAACATTCAAATCAGTCCATACGAAACCCGATCGCAAATTCCAGAACACAAATCCAAACTGGCCAATAAAATCTGCTGATTTCGAGTTGACAAATGGCGGCTGAGACGCTGCGCTAATCCGCGGGCTAAATTAAGATGGAGACATCAATATCACTCCAGTGCGCCGTGTATCCGGCCGTCAGGTTGACCACGTGTGTTTGATGAGCTAGGATGTGTGTCGAAGAGAGAGTTATAGCAACAAATTAGCGACTAGACACATTGATGTGTAACCTCATTTTAATTTCACAAAGCTTTTTTTAAGAATTTAAATTTGGTTTACCTTTAAAATAAAAAACTTTTAGAACATTTTAAAAGAAAGTTTGAAAAGAAGGATGTATTCTCATTATACCACAAGATCGGTGATAAGAAAATTTGGAAAACAATCTAAAGAAACATGCACATTGAAACAGCTATGATCCAAATTATCAGGTTCCCCTATCTAATTATGAAGTTCAGGTGGAAATCGTTTTAACAATGAACCCCCACTAGAAACGGGCGACAACACTAAAGAAGGTAAGAAAGGACTATCCTTTGGATTTACCAACCCATAGTCACCTTCCCGCGAATGGCAAATCCCTGCGCGGCGGATGCAGCCACGGCGCGGCGGCGCGTGTGTGACGCGGCGCAGGAAGCACGCAATTAGCGAGCCGCCTGCGCGCACGCACTGCCACTGCGCGTGTGGTGATAGAGGCGCCCCGATCCATATTGCTATTGCATATCCTCTGGGCTAGAAATGCACTTCAGCGAGTAGTATAATGATCTTGCTACCAGTGGGACACGCTTGGTATCAAGCTATGTTCTGGTAGATGACGTTGTGATGTTACTAAGTTATAGTGGCCGTCCTATACCATAGTAAAGTCACAACATCCTCCTCCTTGAAAAGTCCAGGATCATGGTCCATGAAACTTAATCGTGGCGCAGAAAGCGCGCAATGAGCGAGCCGCCTGCGCGCGCGCACCGCTATTGCACGTGCGGTGATAGAGGCACCCTGATCCATATTGCCATTGCATATCCTGTGAGCTCGAAATGCACTTCTAGAATATTAAATCTTCCTGTTAGCAATCTAGGTTCTGCTAGGTCACGTTACGATGTTAAGAAGATATGGTGGCATTCACTTCAATGTAATAACTAACTCGATAAATCCAAGACCATAAGACTAAACATGTGCTTACTTACTTAACTACATACCAAAACGTCAGTTCAAAGAGCCATATTAATCAAAAAAAATATTGATCTGTGATAAATGGAAAGTTGACAAAATTATGTCGTGAAGATGATAATAATTGTATGTACAATAAAGATGTCGAATTTCCTGAAATTACCAGGTCAATGTAATGTCAGTATTGGGTACATCAATTTGATACGAGATGTAAAGGTCACAAAGGTCGCTTTATGTCGCCAGCGCACAATTAGCCGCCTGCGCACGCGCATCGCTACGGCGATCTGAGTGGCCCTGCCCCATATTGCTATTGCAAATACTCGTACTATGGGCTCCAAATGTTTTTGATCAACATGTCTAGTACCTACAATAAGTCTGTGCAATTATAAGCATCACAATAACAAAATTCAATCTAGTTATTTATAAAGAGCTGTGGTTGTCAGGGCCTGGACGTGAGTTTAGGAGGCCCTGGGCTAATACTACTTAGGGGCACACCTAATTACTCAAAGTATAAGACGTAGACTTGAAATAAATTAATTAAATAGATTTGATTAATCGCCAAATTCGCAGGGCTGCAAACCGTACGATCTGTTTAATATAGTAAACTTATGGATTTTTTTGCATTATCGTCTTTTCGACTTTGACTTGACTTAGTCCCCTTGACTCCCTTGACAAAAAGCCATATGGTAGATCCGGCCCTGGTTGTTAAATAAAATTAAAATAGTCACGAATATGATTAAATATGATTTCATATTCTGCCATGTGAAAAAAAATCGCCAGCGAAGTTCTAACAGTGCGTACCTAAGTAAAAAAAAGATATAAGTATACTTCATCTTCCTAGCGTTATGTCCCGTGCTTAGACGGGGTCCGCTTAGACCATGATCCAGGATGTAGCGAGCCTGGTAGTTACATTGAAGCGTTTGCCGGTCTGACCTTCGTAACCCTATGATAGGGGAACCAGACAATTTTTGGATCATGGTTACAAATCCAGAGTTGATTGAAATTGCAGGTTTCATCACGATGTTTTCCCTCACCGTCGAGCTAGTGGTATAAATACGTACATAGATTTGAAAAATCCAGAGGTACGTGCCCGGGTTTGAACCCGCACTCCTCGGTTAAGAGGCGCGTGTCCTTACCATTGAGCTACCATCGCTCTGTAAAAAAGAAACCATTATATACTTATACTTATTTTATACTATACTAATATTATAAAGCTAAAGAGTTTATTTGTTTGCTTAAACGCGCTAATCTCAGGAACTACTAGACCGATTTGAAACATTCTTTCAATGTTAGATAGCCCATTTATCGATGAAGGCAATAGACTATATAAAATTAGGCATAAACGCGATTAAAACCGCGGGACAACTAGTTGTTTATAAGAGTAAGTAAAATAACTATTGTTGATTAATAAATACTAAGATCTATCTAACGTTAAAAACATATATTTATTTATTTATTTAATTATTTATTTCGACAACAAAACAGATAACAATCACTTAAGTATTAAACATATTGTAACTCAGGTTTACAGCCAGATTGAAATCCTAACTATGTTGACACATCATTGTAGAAATAAAAGACAGAAATAAAAAAGTGTATAATTATTTATCTAATATGTGAGAATTTTAAATAGGTGGTGTATCATAAGCAAGAAGTGACTTGAGAGATTAGATAGTTTATCTATCTATCATTATTGTATTAATAGGTAATTCTTTTGAAATATATTAATCGACTACAATGGCGATTCAGTGGCGTGAAGTTTAGTTAGTTAGTTTATATTAATCGACATAAGTGAAAAAGTTATCTATCTTCTTTCCGACCGGTCTAAAGACAGCAAAGCGATACCTTCTTCATCCGATTGTTATTTATGAACGCGAAAAATGTATTTTTGCCCTATTTGAATTTCGTTAACGAAATATTTCTTTGTCCCAAGACAAGATACATGTCTGTCGAAAAACAAGCAACATTTTCATATCTCGATGACATCAGTTAAAGCCTATAAATACCAGAGCTACAAAATGTCCCAATCAAAACATTCTGTAACAAAGTGATTTCGTTGAAACCGCCCGTTCTAATTGGCATTAGTGGTGACACAGTGATGTCGCGAGGCGACAACGCCCGATGTGCCCGCTGAAAAATGGCTTTTCAGGAATTTAAAGAGAGTTCTGGTGAAAGTTTATTTGACATGAGCGGCGTATGGTCCAAGTTACAGACGAAACATAATATACACACACATTTTGTCAACGAATTAAATTGGTTTGAATTCGACTGTGAAAAACCACGATTGTGTTTTGTCTAGTAATCTAGAATGTTCCGTTAGTCCGTAGTTACAACAGCGAACGAATAACGAATGCTAATAATATTCGATTTACACAAACATTACTTATTTTTCTTACTTTCTTCATGGCGAGCTCACCATGAAACAAAACGCCATTGCAATCTGAATAGCAATCCAGACCGCAATTTTATTCTTTTGCCAGATTATTAATTAAACCTACAATTCAAATAACCATATGGACGCGTTAACAAGAAACCAATTTACGTTATTCACAGTTATAGTTTTTTTTCTTTTTATAGATACTTTATCTAAATAATAAGACGTGCTAAATCGGTCTATGAGGACCTGACTATAAATGAAATAACGCTTTCTCATCGTTATGTTGTGTTCCCAATAGACCATTTGACTAGTTTCTGAAAACCATCGCACTTTATTTAATGAAGTATAAGGACTCTAGGAATAACATTTATTTTAATTTATCTAAAGTATTTCAAATTAAATAAATATATTTAAAAGTACACTGATTATTTGAGCTGTCAAAACGCGTGCTTGGGCAATATGGCGACGAGTGACGTCACACGCGACGAGTGACGTTAGTACGAAGACATGGCTGTTTTTTTTTTACACTTACAAAAAGGACGACCCACCAGCCTCTTCATCTCGTACCTTACACCACCCGCAACACACGAGGACATTCTATCACCTCTCTTATTTGACACGCCACTACACGCCGTTTTCCGCGTAATATACCACAAATGTTTTTCTAATGAAATCTCCGCTCGCGTGTAAGGAATTTGTTACTGTTCATTGGCTGACACTTTTATTTGGTCCCAGTTTATACTGTCAGCCGAACAGAGATTCGGGGTAACGATTTAAACGGATTAAAGTATTATGAGTGTTTTATATACGGTGATTTGTGCGACGCGTTTGATATTGGGAGATCGTTTGATGTGATGTCGAAATAAAAATGGGGGATTTGCGAATGACGGAATTGTGCGTTTGCGCGGTTTTCGCTTTGTTTTTATTTGGTGGCGTAGATATTGAATGTGCGGTGGGTTAGCGAACTGTCGTAAAAATGTAACACACTCATGTAGGGTTATTCCTGCAAACTTTATGCTGTTAGTAAAACATTCGACTACGTAGGTTTTTTGGCTACTTTCGTCCATAAATATCTAATCGGTAATTTCAGCGCTGCCATGTTGGTTTCAAACAACATTCAAAGCCAAATGCGAAAATTCGAGAGCGCACTGGGAGAGAGCAATGTTAATCACCCCGGTTGATTATCTAGTTATTGTTAAAGAAAACTGAAAAAACATACATATTAACTTTATTTAAACTTATATTGAACTCAAAAAGATTATCGAACAATTGGTTTTGAGCAGGAATGGATCTTCAGCAAACTATATGTCCTCTCAACAATTCATTACCAATGACAAATTAGCTTAAACACTATATCTAAGATTACGATACGGTAGTGACTACAGCGCGGTGTACTATAATTACACCCCTGAAAGGTATCATATAAACTTGAGCTAGGGATGTACTGAGTTAATGATAAAATCAATACGATAGTATAACTAAGACTATTGAAAAAATTGCGAATACACTCCGCTACACATGTCATAATGAAACAACGTATTTACATATGTAATTTACACCGTTTACGAAAAAGTCAGCCTGTGTTAAAAGTTAGTAAATATAGTAAAAAAAACGTTAGTATAATATAAGTGAGTATAGTAAAAAAAGTTAGTAAATATTTGTTACTTAATAGCCATATGTGTTAAGCTGAAAGGCATACGTAGATATAGATATATATAAATATCCGACTACATCACATACATTGATCTGACTCCGAGGTAAGTAGCCTAAGCACTTGTGTTACGGATATTAGAATCAACAGTGGTATTACAAATATATACTTAAATATTGGATATTAACACCTATACACAGAACAAACACAAGTATTTATCACACGAATGTTTGTCCTGGGCGATCGAACCCACAACTCTTGGCGCATGGGGCAGGGTCACTACCGAATGCGCCATCAAGCCAGTCATAAAGATCCAACTTTAATCCATTTTTTTATTAATTCTGAAGTCAATTTGTTTAAAATATCCTCCATCCATCTATGCTCACGATCGCTTTAATAAAATGAAAACCTGTGAAATGAAAACGGAACTAATTTGAAATGATCACAGCATAGAGCTCAGCCCTAGCTCAAACCACAATGGTTATTATAATTGTTTTCACTTGGAGGGTGAGGCGAAGGGGAGGGGGGCGGCCTAATTAACCTCTGTCGAGTATGTTATTGCTGCGGAACTAAGGAATAAGGGATTCTCGCGAGATACTCGTGGGTGTAGATACAAGCGGAAAAATATTAAGGTATCTTGGAAAATTCTACGAGATTATATAATAGAATGGAATTGTTGATTCAAAAGCATCCAAGGAGGTTGCGAGCTATATATAGTCTTGTTTTTCACAATTTGACATCTAACCCAAATCGATTAGACTGTCCCGTTGTTCGAGTGGTCAGAAACCAAGTGTCGCGGTAAGCTTTGTTTGGAACTAGGGAATTGGTGTGTCAGTTTGGAGAATTTATTTATTTTTGGCTAAATGTGGTTTAAGGATCTTGTTGCTACTCGAACCTTTGATTATTGCAGACGTAATGTTAGCTATGTTAAGTGTGCAACTCTTAACTTAAATTCTAAACGAATACGAAATTAAGGAACAACCTCTTACGTGGTGCAAGTCCCAGTATAGGGCGTACGGCATATGGCTACATGATATGCTGAGAGCCTGATGCATTATATCGAGAATACATAAATGTTCAACCATTGTTTGCGCTAGGGTGTAAGAGGCCTGAGGACACGCAAAATAGAAAGGCAATCTTAAGGAACGATGGGAGGTCGTACTTTGTTTTATCTGTAGTCTACTTTTTCACAATTTTCCATCCAATCCAGCCCATTGTCCCGTGTTGGTCTGGGACTTAAAAAGAATGTGCCAACTGTTTTCTTGCCTAGAATGTCGTAAAAGGCGACTAATGGTTTATCGGGTTTTGGGTATGTGATTGTGTAGGCGATAAGCTAGCCACATGTCACTACTTTTTAATAATTTTCCATCTAACCCAGCCCAGTTTTATTTTTGGCTGAATGTAATTAAAGGGGCCTTGCTATCCCTTTGACTCTGCATACCCCTGCTTGGATTATGGGAGTGATGTTATGTTATGTTATGAGATGAGAGCAGATTTTCCTAAAGAAACAGCAACGACCTAGGGCAGCTAAATACTAGTTATAAGAGAGACATTCGGCAACAATGTCCGTCTGGTACTAGGACCTAGACCGGCTTGAACAGTTATCCGCCTAAGTCAAGACAGCCGAAGACATCGGTCTACGGCTGCTGCATTCGCCGCGGCGTATTTTGAGCGCGTCGCTCGCTCAAATCGCTCGCTCATAATGCAGCGTTAAATGTTCCACTGTAAATCGTAGCTCCGAGCGATGGATGTGTTAAGGGGATGCTTGTGTTTGTAGAATGCCCAAGGTTAGCTGTCTTTTGTACTTGAATCCGTGGTCCAACATAAAGGAAACAATAGCTGGAAGCTTTGCCGTTTAAATCGGAAGAATGAGTTATACTTCAGTAACCCTGGATGTCAACTAGGGCCGGTAGGAAGATATTGTTTATATGAAAGGAAGTCGAAATAAATTACCTATCTATCTTCGCAAATTTTCACTTTTTATGATATGGGATACATTACATATAAGCAAGAAATATATAATGATGGTTTTCTGATAAAAATATGTACTAGATGACGCAATTATAACTTACGAGTGTTACCTTCATATTAATTTAGTTCGTTATGACGGGTGGAATCGAAAACCATTCACATTTCGGAGAATCACATCTAAGCCAAACATAGTAGCGACAAGATCTGGCGACTCAATTACGCCATCTAATGGATATTTTATTCCAAAAACCCTCATACTTTCCTTCGAATGCCAATCTGCGCGTATATTCAAGCCTTGGAGAAGTTATCAGAGGAAATTTGTATCTCAATTGCAATAGTTACGAGCCAGCTTCCACTTAACAGCCATTTTCGAACATCACCGTATTATTGTGGCGTTCGTCATACACCGACGTGAACACACCACTTTGATCTGCCCTCTAACCCAATTCTAATCTAAATCCGTTGATTTAGAGCTCATATTCTATTGACAGGACGTTTATAGTCAGAGCTATATCATTTCCATTTCAGCTGATACAGGACTAGGGGATTATAGGCTTTGTGTGGGAGGTATTAAGGTTGATTGCGAGTTGTTCGGCATAGTGAGCCGAGTTAGTACCGGGTGCATTTGACACAAGGTATAATTGGCGCGAAATGGACCGCTCCCTCTCTATAAACTGTTGCCCTATCGCTATTTGGTGTTTATCGACCGACTACGGTTTTTGGGCAACAGTTTTTCTCTGTTATGTCATCGGTGTTATGGAAACAACTGAGATATTACTTGGTGGTTTATAATTATAAGTGAACATGTATCCATTGACTAGCTCGATGGCGCATTTGGTAGTGACCCTGCCCTGTGCGCCAAGAGTTGTTCGATCCCCACCCAGGACAAACATTCATGTGATGAATACTTGTGTTTGTTCTGTGTCTGGGTGTTAAAATCTAATATTTAAGTATATATTTGTAATACCACTGTTGATTCAGATATCCGTAACACAAGTGCTTATGCTACTTAGCTCGGAGTCAGATCAATGAATGTGATGTTGTAGGATATAAAAAAAACCGGCATTTAACATGGATACTACGATAAAATGCGAAATTTTTAGCTACCTACGAGCTTGTCTCAGGATAACCTCAAGAAATGCTTTCAGTTACATTTACGCCTACATAGTCTCAGCAAAGAGATGGATGGATTGTGTGAAAGATGATATGAGTGAAATGGGAGGGGATAGCTTGATGACGACTGACCGGGACGTGTGGAAGAGGAAGACATGCTGCGCCGACCCCAGATGAACTGGAAGAAGGGCAAGAGGATGATGATAGTCTCAGCAAAGAAATCTTACTAATATTATAAACACGAGAATTGTATGAATGTGTGGATGTTTGTTACTCTTTCACGCAAAAAGTACTGCATGGATTTTAATGAAACTTTGCAATAGTATATTTTATACATTAGAATAACATAGAAGCTGTTTCATCAATGAACCTACCACGCAGCAACGCCGCGGGCAGAAGCTAGTCAATCATATTTCTAGCGTTATGTCCCGTACTTAATCCGGGTCCGCTTAGACAATGATCTAGTATTTAGAGCGAGTCTGGTAATTACATTGAAGTGACTGCCTATCTGACCTTTAGACGCTTAGTCAGGGATAACTAGATAAATTGGATTGGATCATAGTTAATCAAATAACGCAGTAACATATAATATAACATCACGCCCATAATCCCCGAAGGGGTAGACAGAGTGTGTTTCGGTGGAACCGGACCTCCCAAAAAAACAGTTCATACTAAGTATTTTTAGATCCTATTTTTATAGCATGTATTTAAAATTCAACGCACAAACTCCTTAGTTCGTTATATGGACGTAATTATATAACGATAACCATATACGCCCGGATTCGACAATAGAATCGTAACGAATATGTAAGTACGCAATGTAAATAAAATAAATTACCAGACCTACATCAAACGCATTCCTCGCAAGTTAATCCTCTATGTAAATACAACACTCGACCTTTCACTTAATAAAACGATCACAATATGACCATAAAATATCGAAGCATTCCTTTTAAGTGTGTACTTAACTTATTGTTCCGTAGAATTCCGAATCAACTTAGAAACATCATTATTTTATTACGACCCACCGACCACGTTATACTGACCTCCCGCGCCCCCTGCGGTGAACCAGAGTCAGGTCTATTAAGAGAAAATGCAGTAAATATGAAAGGTCTAGCGAAACTGGCAGGTTTAACATTCGAAGTAACACTGCAGTAAACAATTGTGTTTGAAAGCCGACAGTTTTATTCGAGTCACTTTATGACATTACCCGATGCTTATTAAAGGACCAATTTAACCCATTATAGTGTTCATAAAACCGTACATCATCCTGTTTTGTTTGTGTCTCCCTCTAACGCGGTGATAACCATATGCGCCGTCTCGTTCTCCGATGAGACTCGCTGAATATGGTTTATGAGATTCCAATGTGAAGGGGAGGTGTATTTTCGAAATTGCTAGGGTTACAATCATAATCGATGATGTCGGTAAGTGGTATCGATGTTTATTGCCAATATCAATCACAATATTTTATTGTAGGAGTGTCACAATGAAAATTAGTTTTCCAAAAGCTGCCTTCTTTTTATCAACAAAATTAATCCACGTCGCATTACGATGCTAGGAAGATGTCGGAAGTGATGGTAAAGTTGAAAGTAAAATTAAAGTGTGGAAAACTGTTTTTCATGAAAAAGGTCTTGTTATTTTTTGTACTTACCTACTTTCATACTAGATAAAGTGTACGTGTAATTCCAATAATAAATAAATAAATAAATTCTCCACACTGACCCACCAATTCCCTAGTTCCAAACTAAGCTTATGTTCTGTGGATACTAGGTGAACTGATCAACATACTTAAATACGTTTATAAACATCCATGATTCGAGTACAAATGTCCATGTTCATCACGCGAAACATTTGCCCCATGCAGAATTCTAAACCTCGACCGTTGGTTTCGTGGCCAAGGTCACTGACCACTCGACCAACGGCTCTATAAACCTGACCATTAAAACAACAAATATTACTTAGCAGATGACTCTTAATGAGATATTGATTAAATTAGCCAATCCAGTTCTGTTTATTTGTCAAAAGTTAGAAGCTAACGAAATCTATTCCTTATCCTAATAGGACGATGCTAATAACAGCCGACCAAACTCACTTTCACACAACTATAATCACACTCAATCAACTACAAACAAAACATCGACATCTCACTCTCACACCACTAGCCGGAATGAGCCAACCCTACCACTCTGACAGTTCACCTCCCAAGCTTAATCCCTACCGTATCACTAACAAAGTACGGTTCAAAATCGCGTGACACAACTGCAATGCTACTTTTGTTTAAGGTAAGTGGCCGATGAGTGCTTCACGTGATTTTATTTGACTGTTTATTTGTGTGATTTGTATTCCCCTTGGTCCTCGAGTAGAGGAAATTAAGGCTTATGCGCTGTATTGAAGCAGCGATAAAATGTGAGCGAGCGATCATTTTAATTGCTCCCTTTATTGTTTGGAGTTATGCCCCATTCAGGCTGTTCTTGCCTTTGTAAGTAGAATGAGCTATCGATATTAACGAGCGAAAGCCCCTAGTTCGGCTGTCACTCGGTCGTATGACAAAAAAATTGTGGCGAAGTTTAAAGCCGGGCTTGCGATAATTTCGTTTATCGAATTTTCCCAATTTTAATGTAGGTAGGTACGTCACTATTGTTTTGTTTGGATTTACGGTGAAAACGTTTCCAAATTTTCGCTTATTTTTAGATTAAATTTAAATGTAATAATAACTTTTTATTCAATAAGGCTGTAATTGATTTATGGCTTAAGTTTAGTTAAAAATAAAAACAAGTATCATACTTGTATGTATTGATGATGAAAATGCGTCTATTTTTATTTTAAAACTAGTAAATAGGTCTGTTGTAAAAGCCTTAATAATCAAATTAACCTTGCATGTCTCGAACGTTATTAGGTACCTTAACATTAACTGACAAATTTAAAATATTTTCATTCCTCGCATATATTAATAGCAAATAGCAAATTATACGACTTCCATAATTCTCAGGCTTACCTCTAAACAAGCACCGAACCTAGGACCCATAATTCAACATCGCAGCCTTTGTATAAGCATCAATAAATAAATTTTAATTGCCAACCTATTAAAAAACCCAGTTTATCCTCCACATCCGACCGCAGTGACTATAAAAATAGCAATATTTCTTTTAACAACGAACTATAAATATGGGCGAACATCTCTTTAATCTCTTAGACAACAAATCATGAACATTAAACGGTTGAAACAATAAAAGGACGTACATCTTAACCACTAAAATAATAGAGGCTAAATCAAAGGGGCTTAGGCTGGGTGCACACGGTCGTCGAATCGGCAATTTTACAGGCCCGTTGCTCGAGTGGTTTGAGACCCTGGCCACGAAATCAAAGGTCGTGGGTTCATATCCCGCTAGAGGGCAGATATTTCGTGTGATGGACGTGCACATTTGTACTCGAGTCATGGACGTTTATAAACGTATTTAAGTATGTCTATCCGTTCACCTAGTATCCTTAGCACAAGCTTATAGGCTTAGTTTGGAACTAGGGAATTGGTGTGTCAATCTGGAGAATTTATTATTTATTTATTTAAACATGGTTGCTGCAACGCAGTTGTTCCAGGTTTTGTAGGCACTTTCTTTAACCAAAGGGTATCGTGCGTTAAAGGTGATCTTTCGTGACTTCCGTATTAGACTTATTTATTATTCAAACCAATAAATAAAGTAAAAATTTAACTATATCACAGATCTGTTATAAGATCGAACTCATGGCCTTTTGTTTTGTAGCCAGCATAATAATATCTAACCACTAAACCAAGTGGTCTGTAATTTGTTTTCTTGTCATGTCATAAATGTAAAAATTAAGTAGATTTGTAAGAAACTCATGTCTTAATTATCAAAATCGGTAAATTGAGTAGGAAAACTACGCACTTAATTTATTTAAGTGATTGCCATCTTACACAGGTACGTCATTAAATTTGAACAAACACAATCCGTCTATAAGACACAAATCCCAAACAATTTTAGTTAACAAAGTTAGATTTTCAAAAAATATTGAATATCTACGTATTTTTGGTTTAATCTAATACTCGAAACATGACAAAGATCCGAAATTGGCCGCTTTACGTCACTCGGACGGTAAAATTTTACACACCTAGTGACGTCACGCGGTACTTTAACGCGCTGTATCTTCATATTCATGGTTTTTAGTTTGCGAAACAATTTTTAACATTTTTTTTATAATCCCAATAGTAGACTACAATTTTTTGAGTAAAATAGCCTATTAATGTATCACGAACAGGACCGAACTTCCATTCGCAGACCAAAAGTCGTCCCGTCTCCTCCCGGCCTTATCCCGAACCAGGGAGGCTGCCCAAAATTAAAACGTTGCCTTGTCTTTTTTGCCCCGGGCTCTTTTAAGTCCGGGAGAGATGATAATTTAAATTAATTATGTTTGGTTAATCGTCGCCGGTGGCGCACCGCCACTTCGTGAAACATTCATTTGTTGGTTTTAATATCGTCGGATTATAATGGATACTTATTACATCTTATGGGACTGTTTGTAATAATTAATCTAGGTTGGATTTTTGTTTTGTTTCTCGCGTTTTAAATGAATGGGTGTTGAGGTTTGTATAGGTATATTTATTGTGGATTGTATTTTGTTTGGTCGTGTTAGAAGCTTGAGGCTACTGTGACTCATTCATTTGAGGTTTACAAAACTCAAGCAACATTTAATAAAGGTAAGATGGGTGGCCATAATTAATAAATCACATTTTGTAACTTTTGTTATAAATGTTGTAGTTATTTTTACTCTAACCAAGAAATTTTATTGCTTTTGAATGTGCAAGTTACCTCAAGACCTTGTGTAACGCAGTAAGTGGTATGAATCCAGGTAAGAAACGCCAGCCATTGCATGACAGACGCGTGTCCTTACCATTTAGCTACCACCGCTACGTTTTTATACATTCCTTATAGACAATAATGACACAGCCACCAAAAATAGCTCTTAAAACCAGACCACACAGCAATTTGAGCTATAAACATATCAGCATTAAGTACCAAATTGATAATACCGATTGAACCGTACCAAATCGGGGCTAGCCCGCGGTGGTCGGCTAATGAGCCGGCGCTTTGATCCCAGGGTTGCCACGCACGCGTCTCTGTACCATCCATCAACTGTTCTATTGGCAGTTACAAGCTTTTTTGTTTTACATTAGGAGCAATCTATATTGTAATGGACATATGATCTGAATCGATTCATTCAAGCTTTTAATAGGTTTTAGATTTTCTAATGAAGTTCATATCATAGCTCGGCGGTGAATAAAATTATTAGAAAGAAGGAAGAACATATAGTTGAGTCTTTAAGGACAAAGTGTCTATGATAAATGTTGCCTTGCTATAGTATTGTTACCCTGTCAGAAAGTTAGGATGTTTTTTGACGCGGTGAAATGCATTACGCACCTTCACCCTACCCTGGGGGGCAGGGTGATGTGTGGGACTTCCTGGGCCATGATGTAGTGGTCGGGGTATACCCACTAAAACCCCGCGGCAACCCCCATCGCTCGAGTAAAGGAACGTCATGGGTATGGTTGAACCTTACTAACATAATAGGTTAGGAATATAGGCAACGGCTTCAACATAACCAACAACATCGCTGTTAATCCTAAGCGAATACCGAGCCATCCCCAATTACCTGTCATTTATAGATTTGCCGTACAAAAAATGCCTAGTTGTTGAAAGTACATTTATACATAACATCACGCCTGTAATCTCCGAAGGGGTAGGCAGAGTCAAAGGGGCAGCAAGCCCTTTAGCTACGTTCAGACAAAATATTGAAAGTAAAGTAAAAATTCGCCATCGAGCAACATCAGCGGGAGTCGCGTCCTTGTTTTGCGCTGCCGCGGACACTTTGAAGTCGCAGGGGTGTCGCACGTGATTAGATTCACACATTTTCTAATCACAATATTAGAATGGATTCCCATTCTCTGCCACCATATTATTAATAGTAACAAAAACTAACTAATTCACAACGCAATTACAGCTGTAATCTAACCCGTTCCGTATTACGAGGCGGCAACAACGCGTCGCGACTGAGTGGCATCTACAGACTCGCGGCGTTGTTTTGCGCTGCCGCGGACGCTTTGATGTCGTAGGGGTGTCGCTTGTCAGTCACGATTAGATTCACATACCTATTTTCTAATCACAATATCCACCCATACTTCAATATGTAATGATATATTAGTAGCAACAAAACTCACAATCCACAACGATCGACGTATATCGGAGGTTCTATCAATATTGTTTGTGGCATTATTGCCTCAAAGAAAAACATACAAACACCAATTTTCAAATTAAAATATTAGTGAGAACACTCGTTGATTGCCACCATATTTTGTAAGCAATAAAACTAACCAATCCACAATGCAATTACAGCTGTAATCTAAACCCGTTCTGTATTACGAAGCGGCAACAACGCGTCGCGACTGAGCGGCATCAGCGGACTCGCGTGGTCGTTTTGCGCTGCCGCCGACGCTTTGATGTCGCAGGGGTGCCATACGTCAGGCGCAATTAGAATCACAATGTATCAATAAAAGTGACAATAATAAAATATATATTACTAGCGATCCCTGAGCACAAAACAATATGAAAGTATACATATAAACGTTCTATTCTATTCATTGGTGAAAACCGCATCAACATCTATATAGTTGGAAATAATACATGAGTACTTACAGCTTGACGTTTAGGCCGTGTTGCAACGACCGTGGCCACAAGCGTAAGTACTATAGTACTTATGTACTACATAATGCATATCGCGTTTAGTCCCGTCAGTATTATTTCCAGTGATAATGCAACGCAAAAGTTTAAAATCATATATCCATTTAGTTGTTTAAAATATCTAAGCGACGAGACGACTACGACTTTGTTTAATACTATTTAATAATAATAAGTAGAGATGTTAGAAATTTGAATACAGTGAATGCTATTTTCCATTTCAATTTACTATTGTTGTGTTGGCCTAGTGGCAAGAACATGCGTCTCATATCCGAGGGATGTTGACTCGAACCTAGTATTACTCGATTTTTCGTATATTTAGGTATTGGTTTAAACCCTAAAAAGTTTCTGTAAGAACATTGCAGAAATCTAATTGATTTATTCCTATTTATTATATTATTAAGTTAATTTATTCCAATTACAACAATTATTTACCAACTCATTGGAAATAAATCGAAAACAATTAGTAACTGTTATATGCATATAGCAATATGCATAAAAGCAATATGCATGTAGTACATAATAAATAAATATAAATATCACACTACATCACATACCGAGGTAAGTAGCTTAAGCACTTGTGTTACGGATACCAGAATCAACAGTTAACACCCAGACACAGAACAAACACAAGTATTCATCATACGAACGTTTATTCTGGATCCTCGAAGCCACAACTCTTGGCGCATGGGGCAGGGTCACTACCGAATGTGTCATCTAGCCAGTAGTAGTACTTACCGTCTATCAGTAGTCTACATTATATTGAAGACAGACAGACATCTTTGTAGTCTCCAAAACAAGACCTAAGATGTAACTTATTAGTCTCGTCCTAACTTCGACTGAATTACGGCAAAAACAAAAGTAATGTGTGGCGTAATGGCGGCTCGTTTGACGATAGGGCTGCCAGAAGGATAATGAGGTATCAATCAGCGTCTATAGAATTAGGACAGGGTTGGCACATAGTAATAATTAATATTGTTTAAATCTTAATCATCTTGAACTCATACCTAAATCGGGATATATGATAGCTGCCTTGTCACACCATGTCACAGTTCGTAGGCCCCCTCCGTCCCCCTTTACGTGTGATGTACTTTATGGACGGCCCCTAATTAATAATAAATTCTCCAGACTTACACACCAATTCCCTAGTTCCAAACTGAGCTTATAATCTTGTGCTATGGATACTAGGCGAACAGATATACATACTTTAATATGTTGATAAACATCCATGACTCGAGTGCAATTGTCCATGTTCATCACACGAAGCATTTTTCCCCGAAATTCGAACCTGCGGCCCTTGGTTTCGTGAAAGGGTCTCTGACTACTCGACCAACGGACCAGTCAATATCAAGTCACGCTTCAGACTATTACGTGAATTTCCCATTATCGAGACACCCTACATCAGACAAAGCGTACATTATGAAACAAAAGCTCATAGCTCCCGTCCAAGATATTATCCGAAAACTCCAAGTTACGAAATCATATTACCAACTTCGCTATCCAGGTTAATAAAATACTAACCTATCGGATTCCGCCATAGATTCCGCTTTCGGAATGTCTGCGTTCAACCCTACACCTCTAGCTAATGTTCATGTTGAACTCGCTTGTATGTCCTACGACTTAGAGCGCAAAGTCGCAAAATAGTTTATAGTCGAGTGAAAACAAAAGTTTGCATTTTATATGACACAGTTAAAGTGAAGAATCTGTCGTATCACAAAGTGTCTAGGATTTTAATCTAACTATGTATACTCAATAATCTACACCACGTAAATCTATGTAGGTATATTTCTTCCTATTCAGATTATTGTTAAGATATTTTAAGTACATCTGACGTCTTACGTAAGAATCCACACTTAAGTGAAATTCTTTACTAAAAAATGTATATCTTGTATGTTGCTCACAATAAAAAAAGAGACAAATATAAGTGCTTGATATTGAATGAGTAAATGTTAATGTCACATTTTATTTAGTGAGGCTATGTCAATAGTATTAGCAAGTGATACACTAATTTTATGAACTATGTCAAAGAAAATAAAACAGTCATAATATTTTTATATCAACACTTCGATTAGGCGTTTCTCAATAAGCCTTATTTCACAATTCATCTGCAACACATACATTACAGCAGCGAAGCCAATTTCCGTTGCCTGGCAACCCTGTCTGGTGCCCACTCGCTCATATTACGATTTCATTTCAATATACCCTCATTCTTTTTGCAATTCAAGTCTTATCCGGTGGAAACAAGGTCGGGAATTGTTCGATGATGAGTTATTATTTTGTAAGTGAGTCGTTCAAAGGCTGTATCTATTTGTGTTTGGTGGATTATGGACCGGTAAGTAGGGTTGCGTCAACATTTTGTATTCAGATGATTTTAACTTGTATTTTATTTGGCTAATTATATTCGCGATATTTTTTCTTTTTCACGTTAACTTTAAGTAGGCAGTTACTTTTTTTTGCAGTGGTAGCTCAATGGTAAGGACACGCGCCTCTTAACCGAGGAGTGCGCGTTCAAACACAGTCATGTACCTCTAAATTTTTAAATCTATGTACAGATTTATACCACTAGCTCGACGGTGAGGGAAAACATCGTGATGAAACCTGCAAATTCAAACAATTTTGAATTTGTAACCATGACCAATAAATTGTCTGGTTCCCCTATCTTAGGCTTACAAAGAGCAGATCGGCAGTCGCTTTAATGTAATTACCAGACTCGCTAAATCCTGGATCATGGTCTAAGCGGACCCCGTCTAAGCACAGGACATAACGCTAGGAAGATGATTTATAGTTACGTTTTAAAAGTTGATATTTAATTTTAGTATTTAATAAAAAAAATAGTTAGCTGCACAGAATGTTAACAAATATAATTACTATAAACATCCTGCATATTCAAGAATGAAAAAAATTGACGTTGGTAATCTGGTCTAACATAACATATACAAATAGGATAATATTTAACCCACTTTTATGCCTTGGGCTTAATTTGATTCTAACAGACGAAATGACGAACAGAAATACTTGCATTCATTATTAGTATAGGTTATTTTATATAGGCAAACAGACACTTCAATATTATTTATAGTAATAGATTTTGCAACTCAACCCGGTCCATTTCTGTTAACCCTACCCGGAGTACCCGGGTATCATCATTGTTTCGCGACGCAGCGTCCCCGGACGTAACTCGGGCTTGTGTTCCGCAGTTACACTTAAGTTATTAAGCTCGAGTATTAATTTAGAGCAGGGGTCGGCAACCTTTTCGCAGGCATGGGCCACATAGTGAAAAAAATAGATAAAGGCGGGCCGCTTGTAATATAATATTGTTGCTTGTAAGGTTATTATTAAAAACGCAAAATTATTTATTTTTATTTAATCTAATTAATATAGACGTCAAAGGAACAATGAAAACAAAATGAGGGAAAATCAAAAACTACTCAAAAACATTGACTATTATTACTACTACTATTATTTAGGTGTAATTTGTGAAATATATTTTTGTGCCCGAAAACATGTTTTTTTTTATAAGACTCATTTACAAAACAGTCGCAGGCCGCAAGCAGATAGGTCTCGAGCCGCATGCGGCCCGCGGGGCGCGCGTTACCGACCGCTAATTTAGTTAAAGGATCGAACGTTAAGATCTTATTAGTTTCAAACAGCAATGAGATTTACAAGACTATGTCATGGTAGACGATATAATTCGTAAAATGTTCATCCCAAGGTGCAATAAAACCTGGTCATAGATTTGACGAGTAATTTACCAACTCGAACCACAGCTTACGGCCCATTTGGCACTAGTTGAAGAAAATCAAAATTAATTAAAACTATTCACTTCCCACTTACTTATTGCGTGAAACTTTAAACCTTATCAACTTGTTTCTACACAAACACTTTTACTTATAATTGTACTCGTTTAATTTAGAATTAAATTGATGTAACTGTCATTTGACGTCATTTTCCGTAGCCTACAAGAGATCCAGGCAATTTAGATAATTGTTACATGGTCGCAGTTAATTAAATGTGCAAATTTCCTCGCGTTATTTTTCTCAATCAGTTTAAAAACTTACTGAGAATAAATAAACACGGACGTGCATCTGGCTTGGTCCGCACTTCCATACATAACACAATCTTTGTATTATTTTTTTGAACTGTCGCATCGTTGTCGCGTATACAAAATAAAATATTTTCTCTGCGTAGCGTGTCGTATAAGGCGAGGTTTAAAATATAAAAGTAGGTACAAGATTCGTGATAGTTAAGGCGAGCTAGTTACTCGAAAAAAAACTTTATCACCATTTTGACTGGCTCGGTGGCGCATTTGGTAGTGGCCTGCCCCATGCGCTAAGAGTTGTGGGTTCGATCCCCACTCAAACATTAGTGTGATGAATACTTGTGTTTGCTCTGTGTCTGGGTGTTAATATCCAATATTTAAGTATATATTTGTAATACCAAATCTGATATCCGTAACACAAGTGCTTAAACTACTTAGCTCGGAGTCAGATCAATGAATGTGATGTTGTTGGATATTTTATTTATTTATTTCCATTGGGATCAACTCAATTTTATTCCGCCCTAAAGTGGTGAACGGAGATTACTTCTCCTCGGACTCTGTCTACCCCTTCGGGAATTGCTATATGTATCTATTTAACAATAACAACCATTAGCATTGAGTGCGATCTCCCGCGCAGAGTGCACGGCTGCATGCGCCCACTCACACTCGTTTAGATATAATCTAAACATAGCAATGATTCTGGGTAGAAGCGTTTAAACTTGAGAGCGGCAAAGATTATGAACCCACTAACAATGGGAAGGCCACTCGGCTCAAATGTGAAGCTGGAGCTTCTCAATGCACATATTTATGTCAACAACTTGGCAGTGAGAGAAAACATAGTAAGAACATTTAAATAAATATGGATTCTCAACAATGACACAAGGTGAGAAATTCCTATTTCTGTAGCTTGAAATAAAACACAACAAATTTAATATTTAAAAATCATCATACAAAGTAGAAAATTATTTAAATGATAAAAATATTTGAACAAGATAGTCTGCTCGCCTGCACAGTAAAATTTCTATTTTTAATTTATAATGTCATTAAATTAGATATATAAGTACACATATGAATGTTTTTAAAAAAGGCCATCTGTTGAGTTTCTTGCGGCACCTCTTCTCAGCAGGCCATTCACGTAGAGGTGCTGGTAGGGCAAAAAAAAATGTTGACGTGCAAAAGAATTTGTTATAAATCCTCTTGCAGAAATAAATTATTTTATCTAAAATGGTATCTTACAGTTTTTGAAAGAGTTCTAATAGTTATAAAGTGATATAATATTGGATGTCCAGTTAAATTAATTTATAGTGGATTTATTAAGTCAGAAAAAAGAATACCATGTTGATATGGGACTTAAAAGAATATGCCGACTAATGGTATATCGGGTTTTGGGTGTGTGATTGTGTAGGCGACAGGTTAGCCGCTTGTCACTGCTTTTTCACAATTTTCAATCTAACCCAGCCTTGCAGGGGCATGCTGCCCCTTTGACTCTGCCTACCCCTTCGGGGATTACGGGCGTGATGTTAATGGTGTGAAAAAAGAACAATGGATTATAATCCATGTCATATATGGAATTTCCAAGTCTCTTCTAAAGTCAGTCATTTTATACTTAATCTGATCCATCTTTGAATTGGAGGATTGACAATTATGTTAATGTCAAATTATTTATTGAAATTATATAGGTACTGCGATGCCATAACAGCTGTAATGTTCACTTCTTTAGTTGACTATTATACGCAAATATTCCTTTAATTAGAAGTCCAAAGAAAGAAAGAGCTAAGTAATATAATGAATGAGGTGTCGATGACTAACTTCAAAGACGTGTCGAGTCTGCGTCAGAAATGTATGGCGAGATGCGCAGGAGTGTGAAGCGGCCGCGGGGGACTACAAAAAAGCTTCGGCGCACTTAACGGATGACATATGGTGAGAATGATCTAATACAGGGTGATTCATTTTGGAAACTAGACTTTGGAAACGTATGAAATTTTGGTTATACAATATTTGACTAATATACTAACATTTAACAATTACAGAAATAAATATTTAGTATCAATACAATTCTCCAACTTGATTTTAAAAAAAGAGGCGTCAGTGTGATCAAAAAAAAAATAATGCAGCAGTCACTCTGTCTGGCGTTTTTTACCTTTTCATTTCTAAACTACTAAGCCAACAGGTTGATACATTTCGGAAACTAGACTTTGGAAACGTAAGATATTTTAGTTATAAAATATTTGACTAATACACTAACATTTAACAATTACAGAAATCAATATTTAGTATTAATACAATTCTCCAACCTGATTTTAAAAAAGAGGCGTCAGTGTGATCTGAAAAAAAATAATGCAGCAGTAGCTCTGGCGTTTTTTACCTCGTCATTTCTAAACTACTAGCCAATTGTGATATAAATTTATACGGAGAGTTCGAACACAAATTTACTTTTTATTCTCTAAAATTTTATAAATATCAATAAATAGGATTGTCGAGACACCTAAGATACTCTGTTGAAGATCGAAAACACGCGGCAGAGCTGCGGGCAAAGACTAGTACGACATAACGCAATATAAATACTGTCACTGTTAAATGATATCACTTGAAAAACACATAATGATTTATCAAAACACAACTCATTAAACAACGTCCGCAATTCGATTAAACATTGAAAACTACATATTCACCGCAATCATCATCCAACAATCAACGAAAATCCCCAACAAATTCGACAGACAATTATCACAGCATTACCGGTCAGGGAAATTAGGCCACCGAAAGGGCTTACATTTCAACCCTCTCAAATCAGCTTAAAATCGAAGCAATTATCAGCAAAACCCCTCAATTTAAAATCACCCTGTATAGTCGAATCCCCGGCTGCATAGCTCAATAGAACAACAGTCGTTTCAATGGCCGTTTCACGCGATTGTGGATTTTATGAGTTCGGTAATAAAGCTGGTTGTTGAGTGCGGTTTTCGGGCCGGCAATGAGAAGTGGTTCGTCAATTAGTGTCTCGTTTAGGGAGATCGTGAAATAAAATAACCTTAGGGGCACAGTGTAGAAAGGATAGCAGTAGAGACGTTACAAGCCATCTTACAAATATTTATAATTTTTTTTATATAATTCTATATTTGTTTAATATTTCTAATATTACTAACTAACCATTATTTATACTATGTACTGAAAATGAACCACTTGGTATCAAACAAAAGCTACGCCATAATGCCGAGTTAGAAGTTATATTTATTTCCTGTATTCATTCATCGTCTTCGTTCGATTAAAAGTTTTCAAATAAAAATGTGATATCTACATAGTTTCCAGGTAAAGCCTGGCCGGTTAGCTAGTATATATTAAAACTACAATTTAATTTAAATTTAATTCGCTTTCACTAAACGAAAACACAGTTGTATTTTGACTCGAATGCCTATGATTGGCCTGATTATCCATTTAACTAGAATATCGATACGAATTAACCATTAACCAATAAATTCATTCATGTCCTTTTAGGCCGGTTAAGCAATTGAATAAACTTGCGTTATAACATTGAATCCGTATCCTAACTTACTTCAAAGAGGCGAAAGTGAGTTTGTGTGTTGTGTGAAAAAGTAACACCATATTACTTACTCTTTCACGTTTTAACTACTCAAGCCATCGGTTATTTATGAAATTTTGTATGGATGTAGGTACAGTGTAAATGTTACAGTAAAAAAAATATTAACATATGCCTTTTAGAAAAAACCGAACAGACAACCTATATCAACGTGAAATAATCTTTAGGGAAAATAATATTTAAACAATTAACTAAGTCGAACAATTATTTACCTTCTAGTACAGTTCTCTCACTGCTATTTAGTTTATTGTATCCCGATTGGGGCAAGCTCCGCCAACGCCACAGAGTTACGACAAAAAATCGACAGAAGTCACAAGTAACACGTGCGTAATTTATTGATTAATGGTTACAAAGTTTTTTCGCGCCCTGAAATAGAGGACCACTTAGAATACTCTTGATCTCTCCAAACACAGCGTTTGCTTTTTCCGTGCTGCTAATGATACGGTTTCCGTGAAGCGATAAGCTGTAAACCTAATATTAGTGCGTCTCATATGGACAGTTTTTGCTGAATAGTAACCCCTGTTTGTAATGAAGTATTAATATTTTCTAATTTAATTGAAAATGATGATTACGACAGTATACATATAAAAATAAAACGTATATAGAAAGACCGTCAGAAGGCATAGTATTATCTACATAAATATCTATATTCAAGTCTATATTTAAGTATGTTTATCACAGGCATACAGGTTGAGTATGGGAATTGGTGTGAAAATTGCAGAATAATAGATACATCAAATGACTTTTTTTTTAAACTTTATAAGTTCTAACGCAGGGAAACCATGTACCTACATGTACATGGTTAATCTCAATGTAAACGTTCATTACAAGTTTAGAATATACAGCCATTAAAATTATTATTATTGTCATCTTTAACACGCTTAAAATAACTACATACTTTATCGTTTAAATATTTAATTTTAATCGCATCTCTGTAAAGTGAACGCTTAGTAATCAAAATAAAATAAACCCTCCTCGACGAGCGTATGTACTTCATTATTAGATCAATATTTGAAGTCGCACAGTTTGATATCCGATACAAACGATCGTCGATGTACGGGGCCGTTAGCTAACAGAGCTCCTGTGTCAGAACAAATAAATTAAACGCCGAGGTTTTGTAACAGCCGACAATTTAATATTAAGCAATAAAATTTTCAGCGAAAACCTGCTAAATTAAGGGGAAGTACTCCATTTCCCGGTATTCAACGGAAGAACGGTCTACGCGTTTAAAAGTTGTTTGAGTCTATTGTGGAACTTGTCTGTTAATTGAGACATATTAACAGCTATTTAAATCATGGTTTTGTGAAATCTGAGCGCAATCTAAGATTTATTTATGATGCTAGCTTCTAGAAGCGATTACATTTATGAAGACATCAGAATTGAGCCTAGGAGGAATGAATAACACAATTTTTACTTCGTCATTGTAAAAGATGATGCTAAATTTTTTGACGGGAGTAAGTACAAAAAGAACTGAATAAAATTCCTATATGAAATAAAACCCTCCTAACTGATTTCGGTCACGGCGACCAATCTCAACTAGATTAGCCAACTACGCAGGATATATTACCTATAGTGCACAAGTGTGTGCGAAAACACAGGTGCACTCTCTGTTCCTTCACTCTCATAGTCCGGTGAGATGGCAATCCGACATAAATGACCGAAGAGAGGTCAGGCGCAGGACCAACGGCTTAACGTAATTTAATTGCAATCCTAAATGCAAATGTACATAACCTAAAAGAGCCTGTAAGTGTGTAATTTTGACTCAGTTTTCTTCAATAGTTAACACATAATTAAAAAAACAAAGATAAACATATTTTACTGAAATTTTCATAACTCTAATATCAGATTCAAAATATTTAAATGAAAACCGATTCGCTAGGCCATTCAATTTAAATAACTTGAGCTACATTAATACAAATTCTGTTCTTTATATTTTGTCTAATACACAGCTACACCTATTTCGCAAATCAGAGTTCAATACCCTGTTTAACCGTAACTGCGAATAAGCGGGGGTCGTATATTTCCAAGAGATGCATCCGTAATATCGCGCGATACGGAGATGGCACATTCCCCTCTATTTTTAGTTCCGCGAAATATACCAGACGTCACGTCCGATCGAGCCAGTCTGGGGTGTGTTGTCGTCTGTTTATTTTGTTGTATTGTAATATGAATCGTGTAAAACGAACATTGTATCAGCGGTGAGGACGTTAGTGTCTATCGCAGTGCTGAAGGATTCAAGGCGTGAATTCAATCCAGAGCAGTCTATTTGGATGTGTTTGTTTTTTTAAATATTGGTTTTAAGTAAACTAAACAATATTGAATATAACAGCATCCCCTACAAAATATATACCTACATTGATGTGCCAGTTTTAATGTCGGTATATTATTATGTTTTGTAAAGAAAGCTGCTTAGTAGTCTGAGGTTTAAAATCATATCGTGGAGCATTAAGAGAAAAAATATTTTCAGTTGTAGCTTTCTTCTTTACAAAGTACCTACACATTAGGTAGTAGTCATATTAACAAAGAAAGAACAATAAACAACAGAAAGTCATTTTGTTGATTGTATGTAATTTATATAGTGAAACACTTATTTCATTGTAAAAATTTTTAGAAAAGCCAGGTTTGAACATGATGATGGTGTTCAGTATTTATTTGCGTGGACTCTTGATTTTTTAGTAATTAGACCAATCTCTCCTCAATGATTATGTGGAAAGGTTTTATTTATTGACTTCTTTCTTCGAATGACTTCCATAACAAATCAAGTCAACTTCCTAGACCGAAGTTCCAATGAATCCTAAATTTAGTAGTTTGGACATAAAACTTCAACCGCTTCATCAGCCCCAAAGACGTGCAAGAAAACAAATTATTTAATGGGTCGTCACGTCATTAACGCCGAATTGTGCCGCCGGATCTTCCACGAAACGAGCAACAAAATTAAACGTTTTAAAGTGTAACCCGTAAGTTGTTCTTGTTATTCTTTATTTGAGAGTGGCCCTAAGTGTGGAGATGAGGCGGAAGTTCGTTACGGTTTTCAATAGGTAAATGATGCTGAGTACTTGTCAAACACAACACACATAATGACCTGATCCCGTTAAGGTATGCGGAACAAATAGATGATGCTACTTCGGGCCAAATAAAGAACACTGGCAAATTTTATCCCGCAAAATTTAGTAGATCCAATATGACACAGGCTCTCTAACAAATGAAGTCGCTTTATCAGTCAAGTTGTTATTTTTACCATAGTTATATATATTTTATATGAATTAATGTAAAGAAACCGTTGTGTTTTTTTTACATGACTGTGCAAAACAGCTATTTTGGTTTCCGAATCGTCAATAAAAAGTAATAAAAGTGTCAATTTGGACAGTGTGTCAGAACATTTCGTATCTGAAACATCAGAAACGAGCGAAAACGAGCGAAACTGGGGAAACTGGGGAAAAAGCTTGTCTTCTATGAACTTAGATTGATATTAATTGATATAGCGTCCGGATTTATCCAAATTCCGCTGTCAACTCGAGTCTTAGTCTACGCTTAAACGTCGTATAGTGGGATAATTATACTATCACCAAGGTGGCGCAGGGTGGGACGAACCGTCCCCCGCGACGTGAGGCGACACATATGGCGTCACTAATTAAAACTATGGAGCTATGCCGTTATACAAAGTTATGTGGACGACAGACTCGTCGTTTACCGAAGTCCATCTTTATGGCCCCGAGATTTCATCAGCTCAACTTTATTAATCGATCCGAATTTAGAACTAATTAAGTGTTAATTAAAGTCGAGTATAACTTATGTGGATATTAAATATAAGTTAGTTGCGTGCGGTATTTCACACTATATCGCTACTATCTGGAGTTGTAATAAAAGTGAATGGAAAACGTTTGTCTTGAGGGAGTGGAACTGGAATTGTTTATTTATTATCTAATGTCCAGAAACTAGCGTCCAGCTTTTTATAAAATTCACGTTTAATTCGTTTTCATTATGTTTTATCTTTATTTTAATCTGATCAAAATACGTAGATTACCTATAAGCATCTTGTCGATTTCTTAATAAGAATACAAATGTATACCTACCTAACCATTAAAACAATTAACATGCCATAAGATTTAAGAATATTATCAGCAAACATTATTAACGATGTTCCGAAATATTTCCATCGTTACGTGCACTTACAAGAATTTCCCGAAAATAGTAGCTAATCCCCGCGTCGAAAGATAATTAATTTGTCGTCAGCCAACCTCCGACATAACAACCGCTGGCCACGTGTCCCGAACACCCAAATAGGAAGTCAATTATCCCGAAATGTCGTTAACGAGCCAAAGAAAAAATCCTGTGCAAAAAAAAATATCGGCCGCCACAAAAAACGACAGTGCTTCTGCTCCAAGTAGATAAAGATGTTTTTAATGATCCGATGGAAATTATGTTTTTTTTTTCAATTCCATTTGTTATTTATTAATTAGTGAAACCGGTTTGCGATACACAAGTTAATTAGTGTACACCTGTAAGGTAAGCTCTAGAATGTGAAATATTTTGTTTTGAATCCGTTAAGGTGATTTAGTCGATTCTCTAATATAGTCAGGCTAATTAGAATAGTTGTTGTAAAATATATTATTCGTGCACTGCCTCATTTGTGATAATAAATGCCCAGATCGAGATCAGGTATTATAAGTAAAGTCAAATTTGTTTTTTGAAATACGCAGTTTTTTGGGGTCCGAATTTAACGAACAGTTAACAGTAGTACATATAGCAGGTGGTAGAAAATCCCACAGCTAGCTAGCGTCACCTTTGTAAAGAGGACCAGATAAAGACCCCAAACAATGGAATTCCTACTATGCTATTCCCCTTTAATAAGCATTTGCAGGCTTTACGATGGTTTGCTCCGGCGCTGATTTATTATAACACTAACTTGTAAACGAATCAAGACATAATGTCATAAACCGTTTGAGTAATAATAGTCTACATACCTGAGTCTCAGTGACATTCAGTAGCTTCGCCATGTCAGCCCTCTCTCCTGAAGACAGATACTTCTTCACTTCGAACAGTTTCTCCAGCTCGAAGATCTGTCTCCCGGTAAACGTTGTTCTGGCCTTCTTCCTCCTCCCCACTCCTGGCTCCTCCCCCTCTTCGCTCGTGAGCGACCCCTCGCCACCGAGAGGAGATCGGACATCTTCGGTAGACTTCTTTCTTTTGATTAGTTTTGATGGATCTGGAAACAAAGAAAATTAATTCTTGACGTTGTCTTACACTAGAAAGAACATATGTGTAGTATGTACTAGGATCGTAGCAAATAGAAGTACGTATCACTGCCTACCCCCATGGAAAAAGGCGTGACAGTATGTAGTAACATATTCATTAATCAAATTATTATGGGATCAAAACTTAGGTTGACACATTAAATATAATTTCAATTTAATTTTTTACACCAAATTGAAGTATACAATAATTCAAGATTTAAGAACGTTTTATTTTGCAAGACTTACTAAGTAGTTTAATAACTTTTCGCTTTTTAGACAATCACCCAATGGTGATTAAATGGTGATGTCAATACAGCAGAATACAGAGGTATTCTGTATCTTAAACAAACTCCTATTTTCAATATGTAACAAAAAGTTTTAAAACTCCCCAAAATATTTTTTACAACAAGATACGTAATGAATATGAACACCAACAATATTATTACGTCGCAGCTTTCACAATTTCACTTTCAACGATTGTTGTCATTAACGATCATTTAATAACGCCAATAAAATCACATTGTTCAAAAGCATTTAACACGAGTGACGCACTCGTTACAGACACCACAGTTCAAAGAGACAACGCACGAATGCATCCAGTGCATTTTACTGCTAAACGGAATAAGTTCTTTGATAGACCTAAATAGAGTCACATTGGCATTTGTCATACTTCACGGCAAATCCAACCTTATTGCACTAATTTTAGAATTGAATCGTGATTCAACGATAGAACGAATAATAACGGATTTATCTTCTGCTTGTAATAGTCGAAACAGTTTCCAATTAACTGGGATTGCAGCCGTGAAATAGCCGACTATAAATAATATGTGGAGCTGGATGCGATTTGGAAGCTTATTCAAATGTGCATCCGATACAAGGAATTTTACTATTAAATGTTTGTTATTGGGAAAACGATTTAAGATACTTTTAGTAGCTTTTATGTGTATAGGAGTTATATATCGATACATAGTTAATTGGCTATTTGTCGTGTATTGTGGTTAAAGGGGACTGCTACCCTTTTGACTCTGCCTACCCCTTAGGGGATTAAGGTCGTGATGATATGTTGTTGTTGTTGTTGTCGTGTATTGCGCTTTAGACTCTATCTTTACTTATTTAGCAGGTTTATTCTTAAAGAAACGACAGATTTAAAATGCCATATTCTAAAAAAAAAAATATATAGCACCTTATTATCCATATCTATTAGAAAAAAATAATAATCAATAAATTAAGCCATCCTATTCTGCCTTCAAATATAAAGAGGTTTAAAATGACTGGCGCGATGGCTTAATCGGTAGTAATCCTTTCCTGAGCGCCAAGAGTTGTGGATTCGATCCGCACTCAAGACAAATGTTCGTGTTTGTTTTGTGTCTGGGTGTTAAAATTTAAGTATATATTGTGATACTGGACATTGACTGGCTCGATGGCGCATTCGGTAGTGACCCTGTCCCATGCACCAAGAGTTGTAGGTTCAATCCCCACCCAGGACAAACATTCGTGTGATGAATACTTGTCTTTATTCTGTGTCTGGGTGTTAATATACACTATTTAAGTATATATTTGTCATACCACTGTTGATTCTCCGTAACACAAGTGTTTAAGCTACTTACCTCGGAGTCAGATCAATGTATGTGATGACGTCGGATATTTATTATTTATTTATTTATTTTATTGGACATTCTGATATATATAACACAAGTTCTTATGCTACTTACCTCGGAATCAGATCAATAGTGATAAGTTATTTATTAATTATTTTTTATATTATTATTTTATAAAATACAACCAAATATATGTACAAATACCTAAAAACAACACATAATCAGACTTCTCAAGCCTGTATCTAAACTGATCTTCACAAAAAACCAAAACATCCAAGAATCAAAACGTGCTCTCGTCACGGCCGCGCGCTAATTAACGAGGGGCCTCTAAATCAACCGGGACGGACGGACAGACCTTAATAGCGCATTGTAAATTCGTCAAATGTATATAGCTACCAACATTACTATCCATAGACCGTTGGTATGCTGTACACGCTGTTATATATCAAGTTAAAGGTTGTGAGGTGACGTAATTACTTACTGGACGTTAGTAATGTTAAGCGACTCTGCCGCAGTCAAGATTTGGATGGGTGTTCAAATATAACTATAGACGATACTTTCATGTTTACGGTTCGTATGTGTAAACGGCCTATGGTAAAAGCTTATTTATTTAAGTATCTATGTTCAAGATTGCAATGGCAGTTTACAAAGATCTATGTCGCTGCAAATTCCTTAACATTTGTTAAAGAATTTGTCTTGTGTATGTTATAAATAAAGATAAAAAATCATAAATAGTCCTACATTAATTTTTAGTTGAAAAATACTATACAAAAGTCACATTCGACTAGCTCGATGGCGCATTTGGTAGTGACCCTGCCCCATGCGCCTAGAGTTGTGGGCTCGATTCCCATCCAGGACAAACATTCGTATACAACACCCAGACACAGAACAAATACAAGAATTCGTCTTGCTTGTGTTTGTTCTGTGTCTAGGTGTTATTTTCCAATATTTATTTAAGTATATATTTGTAATACCACTGTTTTTTCTGATATCCGTAACACAAGTGCTTAAGCTACTTACCTCGGAGTTAGATCAATGCGGACCAATTACCTCGGGAGTTAAAGTATGTGATGTAGTCTGACATTTAAAAAACAAGTCTTTATAGCAAAATGAAATAAGAAAATATTTTATATATTTCCAATACTCTATTTATTATTTATAGTATTTACATATGCTAATCAAACCTAATGCTCACATAGGTACTAAGACGTTTTTATGGTCATCATGAGTCACAAATCGTCCTGACGTTATTTTTGTACTTCATCGGAATCCGCTTTGTACTAAAATGTGGAGTCGTAACTAGATAGATGCAAAATTTGTAAACTGTCAAACTGTGCATTAACATTCCGAACAATTAGTATTGGTAATTTTTGAAAACTTGATGTAAATAGTCAAGTGCTTTTTTGAGGCCTGAGTATATAAAAAAAAAAAAAATATCAGACTATATCACACACATTGATCTGACTCCGAAGTAAGTAGCTTAAGCACTTGTGTTACGGATATCAGAAACAACAGTGGTATTACTAATTTATACTTATATATTGTATATTAACACCCAGACACAGAACAAACACAAGTATTCATCATACGAATGTTTGTCCTGGGTGGAGATCGAACCCACAACTCTTGGCGCATGGGGCAGGGTCACTACCGAATGCGCCATCGAGCTTGTCAAATGCATAGCAAGTTTGCATCATACGAATGTTTATCATGGGTGGGGATCGATCCCACATCTCTTGGAGCCAGTTAAAAATAAAAAGGCTTACCTAGATTTTTTTTCATTCGAATAACTCCAGCAACCATAGACACATCATCTTCCTAGCGTTATGTCCCGAGCTTAGACGGGGTCCGCTTATACCATGATCCAGGATTTAGCGAGTCTGGTAATTACATTGAAGCGACTGCCGATCTGACCTTCGTAACCCTAACATAGGGGAACCAGACAATTTTTAGATCATGGTTACAAATCCAAAGTTGTTTGAATTTGCAGGTTTCATCACGATGTTTTCCCTCACCGTCGAGCTAGTGGTATGAATATGTACATAGATTTTTAAAAATCTAGAGGAACATGCCCGGGTTTGAACCCGCACTCCTCGATTAAGAGGCGCGTGTCCTTACCATTGAGCTACCATCGCTCTTAACCATAGACACCGTACACCTTTAAATAAGCGTCACAAACTGCAGAACTTAGTACTTCAAAAGATTCCACACATATATAAATCAGGCCGATTTTCTGCCTATTAGCAAACGCTACATTATTTTATTGCCTTGCCTCTTGTAAACAAACTATATCAGGATGGCTGAATAAAATTGCAACGTCCGTAATTAATTTCGTCCCTCAGGCCATCGCGAGCAATTAAAATACTTGGCTTGAAGTCTTGGCAACATCGCGGATCGGAGATGGTTTGATCTCGTTCATAACAGGTCTCATTCATAATCTGTTTAGTGGACATGTGACGTAACCCACATTTTCAGATAGTCCTTGTCGAATAAAGAAACATAAACAGCTAATAAAAATTAAAAAAAAAGGCGACAAAAGTTTTCTTCTTCCTTCATTCGCGTATTTCAATTTGCGTAAAAGTGGGTTATTTGTCATTCTTTTACTATACAGCAGAACAACTTATAATTTATTTATGAAAAATACGTTTACAATAGTTTTTTTTAAATAGTTAGGTATATTATTTTTAAAAACGTTGGAGAGAAATACAAGTTACAGTTTACCCCGCAGAAAATCTAATTCCTACAGGAAATCAAGAAAACTACATCGCGGCTAACAACTAGTGAACCATATCTCAAACAAAATTAATACCGGAAGTCAGTTTAAGTACCACCCAAAGTTCGGATCCACACTCGACACCAATTAACATAATTTTTGTTTTCCCACCGAACGGTTAATAGTGCAATAAATCTGTTTGTCTGAACTAGCCACTACTCAGAAGCCATCTTTGAAGTTGCATGCATCGTTTAGTTGTGGTACAGCCAACATTGTTTTGTTTTATTGTTGTAATTTATGTCATTATTTGACTGGCCGGTAATAATTGTTATGCAGTGAATGCGAAACTCAGCCAATTTAATTTGAAAATTGAACTTTAGGTATATTTTATAATATTTCGATAATCTTTCTCACAAAAATTACTTTGTCCCGTGTTGGTCTGGGACTTAAAAAGAATTTGCCAACTGTGTTTCTTGCCTAGCATGTCGTAAAAGGCGACTAATGGTATATGGGGTTTTGTGTATGTGATTGTGTAGGCGACGAGCTAGCCACTTGTCACTACTTTTTCACAATTATCCATCTAACCCAGCCCAGTTTTATTTTAGGCTGAATGTGGTTAAAGGGGCCTGCTGTCCCTTTGACTCTGCCTAGCCCTTCGGGGATTTTGGGCGTGATGTTATACGGGAACCGCAAGACGCTGCTAGTAGTTATACATTTTGTTCAATGTAGGATTAAGATTTATTTGTCGATTAAATTGAATACAAATAATTTAGTAGATTTTCTGTCTAATATGCGATATGAATCACATAGACACTTTGATTGATTAATGGTAAAGAAACATTGTGAAGTCAATTTCATTCTTCAGGCAGTTTCGAATAATTATTTTGACATGAACAATTGAACATACAAAAAAGTACTGAATACGGCGCTATTAAAATTTTAACAATAAATTATAGGTGTTTGGAGCTCTTTTGTAGTTCCATATTGTATATTAGGTCCAAAGGAAGTTGTCTACACGAAAATGCTCTTGATATTCAATGTAGGTATCTGTTAAGAATGTCAGAAAACCAGTGTCGTGGTACGCTTAGCGCCACCGCGACATATGCTGAGCGGAGACCTTTTAGGTACAACATAGTTTTTACTTTTTTATGTTACAATGTTATGTATGTAAGTACCTAATTAACATTTTTCTTTCTTTCTTTCAGATATAAAGCGCATAATAGCAGAAATACAAATTCTTTAAAAAGCACACCCAGCATTTTCTCAACACTTACAAAGCATCCTAGAGTATTGCTAAGGATACGAGGTAATAGATAGACATACTTAAATATCTTTACAAACATCTACGAGCACAAATTACCATATTTATGACTCTAACATTCTCCTAGCGCGACTTCTGCTGGCGACTATTATTGTCATAGCCAAGCTTTCACCACTCAAGGCATCTAAACGATACAAATACCGCCGTAGCCTCTTAAATATCATGATGCAATTGTTTTCCGTCACTTCCCGCTAACGAGGGTGGCCGAAAATATAAAGATGGTTCCCATTCGGCTCTCGTTCGGCGCGGAATCATTAAAAGGCCCAATAAACGCCGCCACTAAATGCCGATAAAGCGGCCGCGACGTAAAACACTAGAGTAAATTGTGCTAAAGTCGGCTAAACAAACAATGCTAGTCGCAGTAGGGGTGTCGGCTGGAGAAGAGCTTGGGTAAACGTTTTGGTTTCGAAAAATAATGATATAATATGATAAGATGATGATCATCAATATAGGCAGGCATACCTATGTATGTTAACTTATGGTCTATTACGTTGGTCGAATGGTCAAAGACGCTGGCCACGAAACTGAGGGTCGCGGGTTCGAATCCCGCTAGGGGCAAATGTTTCGTGTGATGAACATGGATATTTGTACTCGAGTCATAGATGTTTATAAACGTATTTAAGTATGTCTATCCGTTTACTTAGTATCCAAAGGACAAGCTTATAGCTTAGTTTGGAACTAGGTATTTGGTGTACATACATACACACATAACATCACGCCCATAATCCCCAAAGGGGTAGGCATAGTCCAAAGGGCAGCAAGCCCCAACCACATTCAGCCAATAATAAAGCCGGGCTGGGTTAGATGGAAAATTGTGAAAAAGCAGTGACAAACGGATAACCTAGCGTCTTGCCTAGCGTGTCGTAAAATACGACTAATTGTATATCGGGTTTTGGGTATGTGATTGTGTGGGCGACGGACTGGCCGCTTGTCACTACTTTTTCAAAATTTTCCATCTAATCCAGCCCAGTTTTGTTTTTGGCTGAATGTGGTTAAAGGGGCCTGCTGCCCCTTTGACTCTGCCTACCCCTTCGGGGATTATGGGCGTGATGTTATCTATAATCCCCACAGGTTGGGTTGCGCTGGAACCTTGTCTAATTAACACCCACGTGACGTCACCCGCAATACTCGCTGGTCAGTTTTGCGAACGATTCTGAGTGTTCGATACGTCACGATTACGTCACCAATATGGCGGCCAGGCGCTTAGCAATCTGCGGGGATTATATGTATAATTTTGCATTATATAAAATAAGGTTCATTGCCAGCCCTATAAAGACCACATCGACACAACAACAGCGGTTGACGGTTACGGCGGAGCGACGGAGGACACCTGGCGGAGAGCGTCCTCGGAGCGGATGCGCGATGTTGTTGCGCGTAAACCACCTCATCAACTTTACTGTCTTTCGTAATATGGTTTCTATTACCAAATAACACAACGCTGTACTGTATTAAAATAGTGAAATAGTTCTCATATTTTTTTGGTTCCTGTATCCGTAACAACTGGATACAACTAGCTGTTTTTAAACGTAAGTAATAAGATTTTTTTTTGAAAAATTGCAATATTTTATTCTTAAAAGCACCTCATCAGCTTCGTTGTGTTTCGTAAATACTGTATGGAAAAAAAAACGTTAAGCTCAGTCGAGGTAGTGATGTAATCGTCTAGCTTTTCCAGGTGACATTCCCATGCGATTTGGCGGAACACCCCTGGGTTTTAGTGGGGGGTACTCTATTATGGGGGGAGAGTCCCACATAACCACTTAACCCCGTGGTGGCGTGATATGCGTAAGGCATTTCCAAGTGATAAAAAAAGGTAATGATGTATCGTCTCAATATGTAAACACAAACCGCCTGCGAAATACTAATAAAATTGTACGTCTCTTATATTTTACTTTATTGTTACGTTAAGTTAGGGTGTTTCTTACAAAATGCCATGCGAACGTGTTTATTGGCTTTTTCGAAAAAAAAAATCGTACACGTCTTAAAGGTAGCCAGCATATAAATACATTACAGGAATCTCATACATCGATCTGACTCAGAGCTAAGCAACTTAAGCACTTGTGTTAAGTACGGATATCAGCATCAACAGTGGTATTACAAATATATACCTAAATAATGGATATTAACACCTAGACACAGAACAAACACAAGTATTCATCACACGAAAGTTTGTCTTGGGTGGGGAGCGAACCCACAACTCTTGGCGCATGGGGCAGGGTCACTTCCGAATGAGCCATCGAGCTTGTCAAATCGTAGGACATTTGCAACACCAGAAGTAAAAAAACAGAATTGGATCTCCTTGCTTTGCTTCGTAACTAATCTTATAGATTCAACTGATAACTTAAAAGCATTAAGTAAAATTGCGATTACTTAATTAGTAATTAGAGTATTATCTTATTATTTTGTACTACAGCCATACAAATTCCTCAGCTTGCTCCTACAAATATTATATTCGGTTAAGATTATTTAATTGCATGCCAATAAATTAATTCCCACATAATCAATGTTTGCTCACGCTAATGAGGTCTTGTTTATTTCAGCTACTTGATTTCAAAGCTTAACACCCCATGTTACGGTATAAAATTCAATATCATAATTAATGAAGTCTTAAAATGAAGACAGCGTATCGAATAGCGCAATTAATTAATCCACCGTTTCTCAAATTATTAACGGCGCGACCCCTGGGGTGAATAAATTAAATTTTGTGACTCGCGCATTATTAGATCGTTGTAAAGTGGTAAACTCTTACTTGAGATTTTAAGATGTTTTTTTTGTTAAAATTTGTCATAATACCTAACAAAAAAGTATTTTCATACACGGTTTTGTTTAGTATTAAAATAAAATATAAAAAATAAGTTAAACCGATAAAAAATTGTCAATTAATATCTTAACTTCTTCCATGTTATATTGTATATTAATCCTTTGCTTTTATCATTGTCTTGCATGAGTCATAGTTTTTTACGATTGTCATTATCATACAAATGTCGATAAACGGGTGTCAAAAATCAGTCACTTTTTAATTTATTTATTTCTTACTTGGATTAATTGCGATACTGTGATTAGTTAAGATACCGCAACATCATAGGTAATTTGTTGAATAACAATTTATAAGTTTACAGTTTGACAAATTGTGACTTCATGTAAAGTCTCGTTAACCGATTCATTAAAAGTGAACGGTTAAAACCGGTATTAAAATTGATTTCGACATTACACTTTCTATCTTAAGTGTTATTGTGAATTAATAACTTGTAATAAAAATGTTTTTCTCGCGAACTTAGCATCGCCTTTTTATACTTAGTATAAAAAAAAAAAAAAAATTAAAATTAAAATTGTTTATTTGACAAGATCACAGAAGCCAGCCATAAGTACTTGTACTTGTTGGTAAAAACTTAAATGGTGGATTGATTAAGATGTTGTTAAGTTTTTTGTGACCAATCTGATGGTAGACTACTTCTATATTTACCATATATATAACTAACTAACTATATAATTATACATACCATGTATTTAACGGATGTTTAATAGTAAAAAGACCTAACTCAAAATATACTGCTGATGGGAAATGAACCTAAATGTTTAAACACGTAATATTAATTTAAATATACAAAAAAAAATTCAGTCGAATTGAGAACCTCCTCCTTTTTTTTGAAGTCGGTTAACAAATTTGTAGTTAGGTCACTTTACCATTGAGCATGCGATTAATACCCGCGTAAGTGCCTACAATTGCTTTAATTACCTAGGACATTTCATGAACGATTTTAATAATTCTATAGTTTTAAATAAATTATGACGGGTATTCTCATTGGTTTTTTCGGAGAGCGGTGGTAGCGCCTCAAAACCGAGTGTTGCGAGTTCAAATCCGTGCACGTACCTCTGGATTATTCAAATCTATGTCTGTATTTATACCACTAGCTCGGCGGTGACAGCGTGATAAAACCTACACATTCCAACAGCTACGGATGTGTAACCATGATACAAAAATTGTCTGGTTCTCCTATATAAGGGTTACGAAGGTCAGGTCGGCAGTCGCTTCAATGTAATTACCAGACTCGCTAAATCCTGGATCATGGTCTAAGCGGATCCCGTCTAAGCACGAGACAAAACGCTACGAAAATGATGATTCATTGTATGAAAATGAAGAGGTGAGTGAGTTGTGTAAGGATCGTGCCATATGGCGTTCGGTTCTCTCTGCCAACCCCGCTAGGAAAGTGGCGTGAAGTTTAGTTAGTTAGAAATAACCACCTTAAAATCCAATTTATCGTTCTTTTTCAAAGATAATTTCAATTTCAAAAATTTCAATTTTTTAGAAACAATGCTAAAAAATATACCAAAAAACCATAGCCGGCTTCAATCACGTGTCTTTCAATGTCTAATTCCTGAATCAAACGCTGTAAACAGCAAGACATCATTAATTCACCCTGGTACACTTTTTAAAAACCCAATGACGGATGGGGTGGCGGTAAGTGGCGGGCGATCTAAATTTAATGCCAGCCGTAGGGATTGTGGAGCTTTAATCTCCCCGCCCGCTCCACTGGCCGGGGCGATAAATCAAGGAGCTAGTGTTAAATGTTAATGCCCACTTTGTGATCAGTTCCTTGGGGACTGTTTCTGGTTACTGTTTGACAGTGCGAGCATAGAGTTGGAATTTACTGTTGCTACATAACATACGGATACAATGGTTTAGACTTTACGTCCAAGGGTCTAAGATTTGATTCCCGGTGTATTTATTCGAAATGTGGGTGTACATGTTTTATCATTATTGATTCAGATATCTGTGATCAATTATTAATTAGATTACATTCTTAAAACTGACCCATACAATGCATCAGATCAGTATGTCAGTGTGTAAATTTTATTAGGTGAAGGTGATGTTAGGAGTCATAAAAACCGTAGAGCTTGTATGAAAAGGATTATGAATGTTGAAGAGGCGAGTGAGGTGTGTAAGGATCGTGCCATATGGCGTACGGTTCTCTCTGCCTACCCCGCTAGGGAAGTGGCGTGAAGTTTAGTTAGTTAGTTAGTTAAATTTTATTAATGTTGTAGTTACGATAATAACTTCCTGTCAGTTATATTGTTACCACTATTAATCTATTTGTGTAAAGGTCACTCTAAATACGGATCCCTAAGAAAGAACGAAGACTATTTGTTATTTAGGAAAACATTCCGTCACGCCTGGTATTACAAATACCTATATATTTAAATATTTGATATTAACACCCAAACATAGAACAATCAAAAGTATTCATCACACGAATGTTGGTCATGGGTGGGGATCGAATCCACAACTCTTGGCGCATAGGGCAGGGTCACTATCAAATGCGCCATCGAGCCAGTCGACCATTACATCGAAATCTACCCCGACAGTTAAAACTCCGAGTGTCAACCCTGCAGGTCATGTCGGCATGTCGCTGTGCACAAAACGCTAATCCCCGATGGGTTAATTTGTTGCGCGTCTGTCGGCCTTGTTTAGTCTGCGTCTAGACTACGACTGCGATCACAGAGAGAACGAAATAAAATAAGTACCTATAACTTATCGTCAACTTCATTATTTAGGCTGAACAAGAACTTAATTTTATTTCATTTATACTTTTTAGAATACTTTGTTGTGCGCGCATAAACGCAACGATTGGTGCATTCTGAAGATTAATTTGTAGTTTCTTATTATATTTACATAGAAATTATGGTTCCATGTTGATCTCATAAGAATGGGTCAACTGTGTTGAGGTTTTATAGGGTTTTTAGTTAAACTTGTTACCTATTCACTTGTCCCTTCTTTTCAACAATTTTCCAACTAACCCAACTCTAATTAATTTTTTGGCTTAATATGGTTTAAAGACTCTGTAAAATTGAGAGCTGTGGTAGCTCAATGGTAAGGACACGCGCCTCTTAACCGAGGAGTGCGGGTTCAAACCCGGGCACGTACCTCTGGATTTTTCAAGTTTATGTATTTATACCAATAGCCCGACGGTGAAGGAAAACATCGTGATGAAACCTGCAGATTCAAACAACTTTGGATTTGTAGCCATGATCCAAAAATTTACTGGTTCCCCTATCTTAGGGTTACGAAGGTCCAAAGGATGTGTGACCATGATACAAAAATTGTGTGGTTCTCCTATATAAGGCTTACGATAGTCAGACCGGCAGTCGCTTCAATGTAATTACCAGACTCGCTAAATCCTGGATCATTATATCTCATTAAAGACTCTGCTTAACCCACCAGGCGTGATCATAGGTATGTAAGTAGATAATATAATGTATTGGATCTCAGAGAAAGTATCTCAGAGATGTAGATAAACGGGATTCCAACAACATTGCATTCCCGAACATAAATTACAAGTAAAAACGAATAATTTACAATCAATACCACTAATATCTTTAACATACGCAAGACATATTACCTTTTTACATTGAAACGTAAATACACATTAGCATTAATTTAATCGTATTGCCACTTGGCAGCCCAACAAGCAGCCGCCCTATGAATTACAGCCGTATTCTAATAATACGAAGACTAATCAACAATTAGTCTGTCCGAAGACCGCTGCACTGTTATGCGCTAAATGCGCGCGGTGTCCGGTGTACTTTGAACCGTGTCTAATGACTGGGACTGCCAATATTACGAAGGATTGATGAGTTTTACTTTTGTATTGAAGTTACAATATGCACACAATATGCATTTATTTTTCTATTTACACGTTCATTTAACTATATTTCCAGTGTAACACATCGCTCGTAATAAATTAAATATATCTTTGCTGTAATAATACGAAAATTCATCAACAGTTAATATGTCAGAACACTCGTCGGCTGACTATTATGCACTAAATGCGCCCGGCGTTCGAGTGTATAATGAATTCGGTGAGATTGCTAATATTATCCGGGATTGAGCCATGTTACTTTGTATAAAACCACCACTGCAGACAAAATGCACATTCATAAGTTCACTAGCAGTGCCCGCGGTTTCACCCGCGTTTATTAATTTTATATAGCCTTACTCGATAAATGAGCTATCAAATTCTAAAAGAATTTGCCAAATCGGACCGGTAGTTCCTGAGATTAGCCCGTTCAAGTAAACAAACAAACTCTTCAGCTTCATAATATTAGTATAGTATAAGTATAGACTTAACTTAATTTTCATTCTATAGCATCGCACCAAATACATTTCATCTGTATTCTAATAATACGAAAGCTAATCAACAATTAATTTGTTCCAAAGACTCTTCGCTGCACCATTAAGCGTTAAATGCCGCGCATGTCCAACGCACTTCTATCGGTGTCCGCGTGTCGGCGTGATTGCCAATATTATTCGGGATTGAGTTACATATGTCCTTCTTTTTTTTGTTTTTTTATTGTATTACTTTGTATTATTGCGAAATTATATATTCGATTTTTTGTAATAATACAAAAGCTAATCAAGAATTGCTTAGTCCGAAGCGGTTCATCTCTGTGCTATGATGCGTTAAATGCGCACGGCGTCCGACGCATTTTGAGCGGCGGTGTTTAATGACTTCGGTGCGATTGCCAATAATAAGAGAAATTGATGCGTGTTACTTTATATTATTATGAAATTATAAGTTCTAATAATACTAAAGGTATTGAACAATTACTTTGTCCGAACGCAGCGCGTTAGCGGCTCATCGCTGCGTCCAACGCATTTTGAGCAGGCGGTGTCTAATGACTTTAGTGCGATTGCCAATATAACATTGTATTTCAGTTCAAATTTATATAACTGTCACAAGTAGGGTAGATGCAATTATAAGCACTTAATCATAACATAATAACCATACAGAAAATTCATAGTTGCAAGTTTCAGTTTCGTCAACTGTGTTTCTTTTTATTGCGAATCGACTTCCATTTTGAAAGCATTAGTTAGTCCATATATTTACCTTTTCTTAAAACTTTGACGGACTGGTGTCATCAGTAAATAAAACAATAGGTTATATTTGCGGACATTTATAAGAGTTAATGAATAATTTAAATATTACCAACATAGTTTTTTTAAATAAGCTAAGCTCATTTCGAAAGTGTATCAAGAAAATCGACAGAAAATGCTAATGTGTCCCATTTTTATTAAGTTGTATTTGTTATACATTCGAATTAATCTAACACAAAAGCCAATTCACTATTAATATGTCCAAGGGACTCTTCGGCTGCACTATTATGTATCCGCTAAATTCACCCGGCGTCCGAGTGTATAATAAATTCGGTGCGATTGCCAATATCATACGGGATTGAAACGTTACTTTGTATCTCAGTCCGAAAGCATAAAATCGTCGCTATTGTAAATCTGACGGTCGTAATGGATACTTGCGCCTTCATCGTTATGATTTCAGGTGTCTATTACCACAGTACCGGGCGAAAATAGACGTCTGAGCGGGCTTGACTGTGCAGTACGTTTTGTAAGTCTTTTAGTAATAATTTAATTTAGAATATTGATTTTATGCAAAGCATTATACGCCTGAAATATTTAGCGCTTGTCATGAAACCGATTAGAAAACTAAACGCTTTATTGACTGTAAATTAAATTTCACTATTTTTTACCGAATAAAATTTACCACATAATTTATTTTAAAATAACTACTATTAGGATAAAAGAGTATTTATTAATTGAAGGGCCCTAGATTAATTCCTACTGATTTAATTATTTAGCTCAAGCAGAACCGTAACTATGCCAAAATAGTTTTTTAATAGTTTTACAATTACATTTGATTCATTCATCTTGTAAACTTGCAAAATATAAAATAGTTTTTTCCTTGCAATAAATTTTTTTTTTCTCTCATCACGCTTCTAAGTATAGATTTTCCAAGGTAGCAAAGATGTGTAGGTACAGCTACCGTTTGTACCCCTAGCCTGAAGGTTTTTAACCCTATAAAAGGGTTAAAAAACTACTTGCAATATATCAATAAATATTTATAGAAGAACTTGACACTGTTCGATCCGCGCACAGGATATACGAGCCAACTCTATAGATAGTTAGTTAATTTATTTGTCCATAAGTTCCCCACTTTATTCCCTCCATAAAGACCGGGAAATATAGTAAACCAGTAACTAATTGTGCCGCGGTAGCCGGTGATGTGATGCAAATAAAATCGACTCAGGGCTGCCGCCATATTGTATTTTAGTTATGACAGAGGACTTTTTCCCGCGTCTTTTTGGGACACTTTGTTTCTTGTGTATTATTATTATTAATAAAATATTAATTACAGTATTTATTTTTCACTATAGGGAATATACGTGTATTTATTTATTTATTTGTTTGTTTAAATATACTATAGCACAAGTAAACAAATCTGACCAAGATTTTATTTGTATTTTGATTATTGACTAAGATACAAAGATTCAAAGTTGTCGTATAAACAGAGAGATCCGATGTGGCATGTGACGTCAATTGCCACGGGCGCCATGCAGCGTACATAGAAAAATACATTTTTGTGAGAGAGACGGCTAAATTTGTTTAAAAATTGTATGGTCTTTTGGTAAATCTTGGTTCAGTTTTTACTTTAAGTAATTTATTTTGATATATTTTCCGATGAATCCGTTAAATGAGTAAAATATTTTTCATGTATATTTCCTATTTTCCATCTAACCAAATTTAATTGTCGTAGTTTAAGGAACTTAATACTCCTGAGACTATTACTACCCTTTTGGAGATCACGGCCGTAATTATATGTAGTGTATATATTGGCTTTTTCATGAATTTCAGTAAAGAGCACACCACTCACACCGCTTTATTACAAATTAGGAAATATATTTATTTAAATTCAAGGAAAAAGGTAAATACATACATACATACATAATCCATCCCATAATCCCCGAAGGGGTAGGCAGAGTCGAAGGAGCAGCAAGCCCCTTCAACCACATTCATTCAAGAATAAAGCCGGGCTGGGTTAGATGGAAAATTGTGATAAAGCAGTGACAAGCGGCTAACCTGTCGCCTACACAATCACACACCCAAAACTCGATATACTATTAGTCGCCCTTTACGACATGCTAGGCAAGAACCACATTCTTTTTAAGTCCCAGACCAACATGGGACAGTGGGCTGGGTTGGGTTGGAAAGTTGTGAAAAAGGAGTGACAAGGTTAATAAATGTATTCTATTAATTTAATAGATTAACGAAGTCCTTTTATAACTGAGTTGTCTTACAAATCTTTTTTTACACGTAATGCTACTTTTAATGACTATAAAAAAAAATAAAAAAAAAATAAGTAAGTGTTGCGCATTACTTCAACATCAAACCAGAATTATGTTTGGGCCATAAATATCATTTAAAGATACATATCTCGGTGATTAATTAACGCTTCAATTCATCACCTACATGTTTAAATTATAAAGGATGTCCGTAGGTAATTAAATTCACGTGATTTAACTAGCTTAGGCTGCGTTCCTATCAGCGACCGCAAAGACTGGACATTAAAGAACTGCATTTAATTACTTCGTGCAAATTACGTGTAAATGTGTCGTAAAGTTAGTCTTTGAGCGGTAGCTTAATGGAAAGGACATGCTCTTTATACAATGAGGAACATATACAAATGTACAAATCCTCAAATCTCAAATGCATTTTTTAAATCTAGCACGGCGGTGAGGGAAAACATAGTGAATAAGCCAGCATATTTAAAGAAGAACGAATGTATTTAAAGAAGAACCATGATCAAATTTGATCTAGTTAGTCTGGTCTCCTGCCTAAGGATTGTGAGATCTTCATATGGTAAGACACCGACAACGGAAATCAATTTAAATCGTGATTTCAATAACGTTCTACAGTTAGAGCAAATAAAAAAAATAGATTGCATAGAACGCCAAACGGTCATCCCACTCGCAGTCACCGTCGTCATCACATGGAACGCATCAATACCTGCTCACCGCACACGCAAGCAAGTCAGAAGCGGGACTTAAATAACGTTGATGGCCAATCTAATTGCTTCCTATCAATTAATAACCGCACTCTACCTGCCACTTAAACGCGTTCCAGCGTCGTACAGCCCTAAATCATTGTATAATATACGCGTCCCCGATTGACGCATTAAACCGACATTAACACTGCGTCCACTGTTAATCCATATAAATTTAATGCTAAAAATACGCTGGCAGCCCTAGCGATGGATACCACAGCTGCAACTACCGATAGCTTATTGCTCGGACGTCCCCCGTTCAAAACGCAATTCGCCAACTTACTCTTATACCATTCAATGCGACTGCAATCTCTAACTCCAAGAAATAAGGTCTTGAATTGAACGGTTGCGTGTTTAGATGCAGTTTTGAGATTTGTCGTCAGTTCGCTCGATTAAAATGCAAGAGCAATGTGAGATTAGAATAGCAATGTGGTACTTAGGTTCTGGACAGAGGTGCATCCGTCTAGGAGTTTCGGGGCCCTGAAGTTGCATCGGTCATGGGGGCAGCTTCAGCTTCTACGGGGCCCCAGTTACGTACAAGAAGAACTTCTGATCCCAGTTTTCCATCTAGCCCACCTCAATTTTAATTAAGGCTGAATTTAGTTTAAGGACTCTGGTTACCCCTTCGAGAATTGCAGGTGTAATGGTATAGTACGCAAAGTTATAGGAACACTCTTATAACGTAAAGCTCCTAAAGACTAAGACAAATATTTTTGTTTTTTTTTTTTTATATTACACCACATCATATACATTGATCTGATTCCGAGGTAAGTAGCTTAAGCACTTGTGTTACGGATATCAGAAACAACAGTGGTATTACAAATATATACTTAAATATTGTATATTAACACCCAAACACAGAACAAACACAAGTATTCGTCACATGAATGTTTGTCCTGGGTGGGGATCGAACCCACAACTCTTGGCGCATGGGGCAGGGTCACTACCGAATGCGCCATCGAGCTTGTCAAAAATATAACAGTAGCATACAACCTAATAACTTATTTAAAATCGTTAATTTGTACCAGCCTCTTAATTGTGTACAACTCTTGTTGTCGAGTTAAGTCGAGAGTCATGTCGTCGTTATCTTCTCAAAGTTATATTATCACGATCTGTAAAAGTAGCCGTGACCGTGGAATAAATCAGGTTTTCTTTTCTTTAAGGAAATTTCATAATTTTAAAAGTTTTAAATTAACAAAACTATTTAGCTCAGGCCTGTAAATGAAACCAAATTTCGAACTAGTAGGTACGAATGGTGTATAAAGAAAAGGTTAGCCTTTGGCTCTAAAAATAACAACAGACTATTTTTAACGTTTTTTATCTTTATACAACATCACTTATCTTTATTATCTTTAGGAAATAATAGCGTTCTAAAAATATATTGCATGATGATAATATTTTAAAATTTTATAGATGTTAATTGTAAAAAAAAGTAAAGTTTATTATGTGATCGTTTTAAAAAGGATTTGAAAACATAGCACCTTAAAACTTGAGGTACATTTGGGACGAAATCTTTCGCCTGTAGAGGGCGGTAGTTGCTAAAGAAAGGGAGAACTTTTCCTCTAGGGAGACAATTTTTCAAACCTTGGACCTTATGTAACATTTCGCCGCCAAAAGCGCTATCGAAGTTTTCACTCAGAGCACCTTCGCAGCTTTTTGTCTAGGACACCATCGAAGCCTTTCACGAAAACGCACTTTTTAGTCTAGGCCGCTATCACCCTTTTCGCCTAAGACGCCATCAAAACTAGTTTAATCCGAACATTTCACCCCCCACATACCCCATCAAAACTTAGTCTGCTCCAAATCAATTTGAGCCAGCGCCCCTCGAACAAAGGCCGCTCTGAATACAGTACTGTCTTATCGGCAGTTTTCGGAATGCAAGAAACACAGTCGGCGATTGACAAATCGCCCTGGAGTGGTCCAGACCAACGACGTCTTTATTCGGGGTCAGGGAATTCTAATAGACGTCCGAAGTGCTGCCACTGCGTACCGAATGTAGCGAATTCCGTCCGTTGTGTATCGAATTGCGCGGGACGTCCCGATATTCGGGGGGCTGTCGAAGCGTCTCGATTACTCCTGATCGGGACGTCCAATGTACCGATTTCTTACCTACCTACTTAGTCCGCATAGAAAAACGAACTACCTTGTGTCTTCTTTTAGTAATATTACTGCCGTCCCGATTACAAAGCCGCAGTCCCGATTGCTTTAACAATTTGTCCCGAATTTGTATCCAGTTGGCAACACTAGTCTAAAGTCTTATTGTTCGTCGGCAACGATTGGCTAACACCGTAATATGAAGCAGTTCAGTTACATTACAAACTCACGGTTATGATTCATGAACCATCTCGCCGTATCTCAAATACTGAGAATCGTACTTGTTATGTACTGTAACAGATGTGCGGCTTAGCGGAATTAAAATGGTATAGGCAGCGTTAATTTATAAACGATTTCATGGTTCTGATTAGATATAATATTAATAATTTACAAGCGTGTGTTGAGCTGTCTCCAATAGGTTTAGTAAATTGCTCTAAAATTTAATATTCGGATATCAAATTGCGTATATTATGTGTGTAAATGTTCGTACCTAATCGTGATCAGATACCTACACATCTTCTCTTATATTTATTTGACTGTAAAAATCTACCAATATTAGCTGCCATCAAGAATTATAAATGAATTGCCCAATAAATGCCCAATTAATATTTGACATAACAATTGGGCCACCAATTGATATGTCAAATATCAAATTATCTATACTTCTATACAAATATTATAAAGCTGAAAAGTCTGTTTGTTTGTTTGTTTGCTTGAACGCGTTAATCTCAGGAACTACTGGTTCGATTTTTTTTAATCTTTCAGTGTTAGATAAGCCCATTTATAGAGAAAGGAGAAAGTTAATGTTATATAGTCTTTATAACATTAACGATAAACACGGGTAAAACCGCGAGCACAGCTAGTTAAATTATATTTTGTTACGAATATTTCGTACTTCGATGGTCGCGTTATCAAAAGTTTCATATCTTTGTAAACCTTTCTTAGATGTCATACCTTGTCTATATTAGATAAATGTATAAATACATATTAACCTTATTTTTATAAGAAAAGATAAGGACCTTTTCGTAGCCATATTATAAATTATACGTATTTTAGACGAATTATATCATGAGCTAATAATACTATGTTTATGTAAATCGAATGCCAATCGAAATGAACGCTAAAATTAAATTAGAAATTTCTTTACATACTAAACGTCAATATTTTGCCATAGAGAAGGCTCCGGCCTGCAAGTTCATCTCGGGCCGGCCAAACAGCGGCTCGCGGCTAATTGGTCGTGATTTAGAGCGAGCGGTTACTGCCGCACTTGCCGCGAACTGCTCGCCGCTCGGTTGTTGTTTACACACTCGGTAGTAATGACGCGCCCAATTTTATTGGGACTTTACTTTAAAATGAAGTAATTCAATTCCAATGCAAGCAGCATGCATATATGCTTTGAGTAGATTTCTTATAAACAAAAGATATAAGACAAATCTTTTTAGCCCATAAATAGCTAAGGTAACATGGACTTAGAAGATAAGCCAATGCAAGCTGACGCGTCTCGTCGCTTTCCCTATATTCTATCTAAATCCCTTGGATTATCTTTGATAGATCACAATCATCAGATGACATGGCTAATAGCCAAAAGCAGCTTATGCTACAGACGTATAAGTGCTTTCACCCGTTCTCTGTCCAATAATATATAATAGTATCTCAATTGTTATTAATCAGATGGGATGAGGAATATCGTTCTCAGGATTAGCAACGTTGCCAGTAGTTGTTTTGAATCATGATTTCAGTATCGATGATGTTTTATCGACTATGCAAGTTTCAGGCGAACCAAACGGGAGCTCTGTGCAGCTAATTGTTCGTGATTTAGAGCGCTTGTTAGCTGCCCCGATTGACGCAAAATACTCGCTCGAACGTTTGATTAGAGTTTCGATGGGAATAGATACGAGCATTACTTTCAGAATTCATTGCTTTGGTTCGTCATAAACACTGATAAATAATATTATCTTCAATCCGTTTAATAGCGACAGTAGATACAGGTCTAATTAATACACATAGACTTTGCAAATACAATTGTTAAGTCTTGTTGCAGCGTAGAAATTAATTATTGGTGAGCGACAACGAGTATTTATTTCAACAATGCACTCATATTTTAATGACACAGTACAATATGAGTGCATTGTTTTCCATTTGTGCATAAGGAAGAAATCAAATGATCCGTCATCGGTCTCTTTTCGTACTGTAATGTCTGTAACTATGATAACTAAGATAGTTTGGCTTGCTGTCATTTCGGAAACACTGCCCGAATCGACCGTTTTGAAATTTATGATTTTTTAGTGACGATTCGGACACCAATAAAAATAGTTGCTTAGTACAGTCAGATAAAAAAATCACAACGGTTTCTTTACATTATTAATTATAAAAAATATATTACTATAGTAAAAAAATTGTCATGCAAATATGCGTATATAAATATAAAGCCAAAATAGGTTCAGTTGAATTTCAGTTCAACTGTATCTATGTAGGTTTTGAAAACGTAGCAATTTAAATGCCTATTTATAAATCCAAGACTAGGCCTATTGATTCAAACTGATACAGTAAAAGGACAAGCTTTAGGTCACGTATCAGCCACTAGTCACGAAGTAGGTATACGTTATCTGTTCTGAATTATTATTGTTGGTTTAAAAATAAAATGAAATCATAAAATTAAGATAAAAATTTAATGATTAAGAAACAATAGCTCAATAAAATGTATAGGCATTAGCCAAATCGTTCATTGATTTGTAATCTACCCAAAATATAAGACAGATTTAGATAGATGAAAAAACAGTTGTTAATTGCGCACTGCTTCAGAACCTCAGCTGTTTTTAACGTTAAATCAAAGTCCAAACAAAATTGTACCCTCGTAATCGATCTTCGTAACCCTTAGAAAGGGGAAACAGACAATTTGGATCATGGTACACATCAAAAGTTGTTTGAATGTGCAGGTTTCATCACGTTGTTTTCCTTCTCAATGTTGTGCCCGGGTTAGAACCCCTCGGATATGAGGAGTTTCCATTTAGTTATCCTAACCTTAGCTATTTTTGTCTTTGTCTTAAGACCTCGGCTATTATTGAAGTTAAAGCTAAACCCCAATAAAATTGGGCGCGTCATTACTACCGAGTGTAAACCAACAACCGAGCGAGCAGTAAGCGGTAAGTGCCGCAGTGACCGGCCCGCTGTAAATCACGACCAATTAGCCGCGAGCCGCCGTTTAGGATAGCTTGGGATGAACTTACAAGCCGGAGTTTTTACAGGCCGGAGTCAATGCTCTAAGAGACAATATTGTCTGGTAGTACGTGAATGAGTGTGGATTGATTTCAAATGGTATTTTATTTTTGATTTATATAAACACTAGCTGTTGCCAGCGGCATCGCCCGCGTCGCGTGTAGTTCGAAAATGTAATTCGGGATTAAATGTAGCCTATGTCCTAATCCAAGATATAAGCCATCACCATTTCAACTTTCAGCCAAATCAGTTCAGCCGTTTTGCCGTGAAAGAGCAACAAACATCCAAACATCCAAACATCCAAACATCCAAACATCCAAACATCCAAACTTACAAACATACGCTTTATAACATTGGTAAGATACACTAATGAAATAATTATTCTAATATATAAAAACACCAAATTAATCTTGTAATAAATTGTGAATGTGAATAATTTAAAGCACTAAATACCTCACTTATTGGATAATTTACAACACTTAGAAACGCATTTTATAATACTGTACCATAACGCCCGTAATCCGAAGTAAAAGAGACATCTAGCCCCTTTAACCACTTTCAGCCAAATCAGACTGGGCTGGGTTAGACGGACAATTGTGAAAAAGTAGTGACAAGTTAGCTCGTCGCCTACACAATCACATACTCAGTCCGATATAGCATTAGTCGCCTTTTACCACATGCTAGGCAATGAACACAGTGTGCACATTCTTATTAAGTCCCAGACCAACATTGGACTTCATAATATTATTATCTTCCTAGTGTATGTCCCGTGCTTAGACTTGGTCTGCTTAGACCATGATCAAGGATTTAACGAGTCTGGTAGTTACATAGAAGCGACTGCCGATCTGACCTTCGTAACCCTAAGGGGAACCAGACAATTTTTGGATCATGGGACTATTAAATACGGTATTATAATTAAATAATATTTTTTTATATGATAACTAAAATAGGCAAACTGACCTTTACAGATCTTCTCCTCGTCCGTAGAACTCCACCCCGACTCCTTAGACTTTGGCACAGAGAGGTTCAGAGGTTCCTCCCTAAAATATTGCACTTTATCGAATTCACTCTCACTAGTCCTCACACCGCGTTGCAACAGCTGCTCCTGCAGTTTGTTCTTATGCACACTTAAACTAAACTTTTTATCCGAATCCGTCTGCACTTGTATACTCTTCTCGAAACAAAATGGCTTCTTGTTCTCGAAATTCCGTTTCACATTTATCAGCTGACTGACACTTCTCTTAGGCTCTTCAGGTTTCCTCTCGTTCAAACCTAGTATGTACTCTATCGTATGAGGCGTCGGCTTTTTCGGCGGCTTTCCATAAACATGTGGATGCCACGACGGCTCAAAGCCTTCTTCCTTTCTCACATCATTTTTATCGTCATTCCTCTTATTCACACTTTCTGCGGCACTCATCTGAGATTCATCTTTTTCCTCGTCAACGACATCGTCCGTTATAATCAACTCCTCCTCTTTATCATCAACATCAACATTGATCTTCTCTTCTGAACTTTTCTCCGAATCGTTATACTGATAATCGATGTACCCCGCGTCATTTTGGAAGCTGTTGTCTATGAGTCGACTGTCAGCTTGCTCTATAAGATTGGGGGTGACGTAACTAGACACTACCGTTTGCATTTCTTCTTTATTCTCTGTTGTTTTCCCGCTCATGTGTGTGCGTTCATCAGTACTTATAAATAGTGTGACATGTTTGTTTTTATGATTGAATTAGCGTTTAATGGCCGCTCGGGATTGGTCCGTTTGATGTGCGTCTTTGATCTGCGCTTGCGTTTCCTGCAACAGACGATTTGAGAGCTATATAGTGGGTCCGAGTCGCCGGTGGAAACATAACGTTTCCTAGTTACGAATTAATATCTTTAGTGCTTTGAGACGTTGAAGTATTTTCAGTTAATAATAGATAAGTGAAAATTCTTAAACGTTACGAATTTACATTGAATGGTCTTATAAGATAATTACTTAATATATCTTTGATCAGAAATATAAAAATTATGGAATTTAATAATAATAGCTTTTTATAATAAGTTAGCAATGTCTGCAATAGTTCCTATAAAACATTAAAACGCAAAGCTTCCATACTTGTATGGAATTCGCGCGTTGTGACGTCAAGACGCTATAAGCTCAACAAACTATTGTAAAACTAACTAAAGCCAATTCCCTAGCAAGATAGACAGAGATAAATGAAAAAACAAATTAAAATCGTATTATATTATACTTAATTAAAAACGATATAGAGTCTAGAATAAAGCGCTATTGTTGTGAAATTGTTTGTCAAAGTGTCAACGTTCTAATTCACGACTAAACGTCATTCGCTCTGCCTAAATGCAACAGAGCGAGGCACAATCCCCCATCGAACGCTCCGTGCCGTATCTCTCTGAGGAGGGGGGAGGGGGGCAGGGGGGGCACCGACAACACTCGTCATACCTCTTGTGCACGCTGATTGATTTTTATTGGCACTGTTTAGGGATGTCCCGACAAGGCACGGATCACTGATAATTTTTTTGTAGTAACAGTATCTTTTTAGCGACTTAATGCGCTAGCTTCTTAAGTTAACTCGAAATTGCGCCATTGTGCAGTTAAGTGAAAGGCGTCGAGTGAATCGTGAGGTTAATAACACTGAACTCTTCTAATTCTACCAAGCTCTGCACGTTAATATTTTTTTAAAGTAATTTGCCACATTCGGCGCAGGGAATTCAATTAAATTGTGTCCGTAAGGAAAGCGCAGTTAGTCTCAAGTCCTATATGATTAATAAATAAATTTATGGTCATTCTTAGTAACGAAATTGCTTAACAAACTCCGTGGCAGTCAACAATTTTAAGCTTGCTCCAAATATAATTTTGTCTGAAAACCCAAAATTAGAATCTAACGCTACTTTATATAGCTTAATTTACACTTATAGTTTACAATTACGTGATTTTGTCCTTTTGATACAAGAACTACTGTATCTCAAGATACTAGCATCGCCCCGCGGTTTCACCCGCGTAGTTTCCGTTCCCGTGGGAATACGGGGATAAAATATAGCCTATTTTACCCGCTGATAAAGTAGCTTTCCATTGGTGATATAATTATTCAAATCGGTTTACTAGTTTCGGAACCTATTCGATACAAACAAACATTCAAATCATTCCTCTTTATAATATAGCATAGATGAAATGAAATTCAGCTAACCATGAACATCTGCTTTTGCAATTCTTGTATGCATTTAATTAAACCGTTCATTATTTTAAATTTATAGCATTAATAACAGTTTTCACGCCGAGAACAAAATAAAAGAATTCAGTTTGGTCCAGCCCTAAGTTGTACAAATTGAAACAAAGCCCTCGTCGGGAGAACACGTAATAACACAAAATGCGCTGTCTGTCTGTAAACACGATCTCGTAATAACTTGTGTAGTTCTGCTGGTAATCGCTATATAAGGTAGGGGTGTTTATGTAACTTTCACTTAAGATAGCTAACTGCTTGCCACCATCAAATAAAGAGCTATTTCTTTTTGGCGTTACCCGGTAACGGGATTAAGTATGTAAAAAATAATTTGTTCTTAAGTTAAAATTTCGATTTCAAGTTTGCACGGCTATACTTGAAACAGTAGAGTTCCTGACATGGCTTATGTTAGATCCTTTATATAGCTTCTCTAGGACCCTTATATATGGCTTACTAGCTTCTGCCCGCGGCGTTGTTCGCGTGGTACATCTATAAAAAATGGCTTATGTGTTATTCTAATGTTTAAGCTATACTATTGTAAAGTTTCATTAAAATCCATGCAGTACTTTTTGCGTGAAGAGTAACAAACATCCATACATCCATCCATCCAACCGTACAAACTCTTGCGTTTATATTATTATGTAGTAAGATTATATACTCATCAATATTATAAATGCCAGGTAATTAATTCTGTATGTGACGTTTCTAAGCCAAACAATATTATTTATGTCCAATACAATAGGGTAGATGACTTAAAAATTCTGTTTAGTCCGTCAGTTAGATTATGAAAAAATATTAAAAACGTATTTTTTTTAATTATTTATCAAACAAACATTGACGAAGATACAATGCATTCAAGTTGCGCGTGACGTCACGCTTTCGTAAAATTTTTACAAAATAGTGACGTCACAAGCCCCCACTCCAAAACATTGATGCTCTTTATCTTTGTGACTTTTTGTTCATTTGTTAAGCGAAAAATACGTGTCTAGTGTTTTTGTATAATCTAACTGACGGACTAGATAGAATTATAGTCTTTTAATGCAGTCATCATCCCTTTTCTGTCTGTTACGTTCCAAATCCAAACTGGATTTGGAAACGTTATTTTAATTACTAACAAAAGGACGGTCTATAATCTATATCATTTTATGTGCTGGAACTTATCAAAACGATATAGATTATAGATCGATACACATGGACACTCACGTTACCACAAAAGCTACAGTTGCATTGACAGACCCCAATTAAAAAAAAAATGACGTCTGTCACCCAGTTTATTAAATCTCTAGACGGAGAGAGTTAAGATATATACTTAAAACTTTACAGGAGTAATTGGGAGCAGCCACAGAAAATCGTGGGTGGTGAAATGTTATTTCGGAATCAGAAAGACGTTTTTGAGTCACTAAGCGATCCAAATTTGTATCGCAATTTCCTGGCCTTTTCAGGAAAACCTTTTCATTAAGAAAACTAGCTGTGCCCGCAATTTCACTCGCTTTTATGGTTAATGTTATATAGCCTATAAGCCTTCCTAGATAAATGGGCTATCTAACACTGAAAGAATTTTTCAAATCGGACCAGTAGTTCCTGAGATTAGCGCGTTCAAATAAACAAACAAACAAACTTATAATATTAATATAGATAATATAGATAAATATTAAACATATATCTAAATATAATATTGAATATAATGAAAACACGTTGATAAATACGTTAATGAGTTGGCATCTTGTTACTCTCACATTGTATCATAAACTCAAGCGACAGTCATGACATTTTGCATAAACTTTGTCAATAATAGCCTACCTTTCACCTGAAGATATAACTATTATTCCCGAGGAATAGAAAAATCTTCAATAAAGCCTGCTTATTAATCACTACATACATACATAACATCACGCCTATAATCCCCAAAGGGGTAGGTAGAGTCAAAAGGGCAGCAGGCCCCTTTAACCACATTCAGCCAAAAATAAAACTGGGCTTTGGTTAGATGGAAAATTGTAAAAAAGTTGTGACAAGTGGCTAGGCTAGGCTAGCTTGTCGCCTACACAATCACACACCCAAACCCCTTAAACCATTAGTCGCCTTTTACGACATGCTAGGCAAGAAACAAAGTTGGCACAAACTTTTTTTTTTTCACTACTAAGTGAGAAAAAAGTTTTATGTTATTAAAGCTACAAACAAAATTATAGATTAGCCTAAAACGTCGCGGTTTCCGCATATAATCCTCTACTCCCCAATCCCAATCCATACCTACAGGACAAATTGAATGTGATTGACCCTTTCGTCAACCGCATAATTAGGTAATTAGTTAATTGGCCCTAATGAGTCAAATTGCTTAGTCGAATTGTAAACAACAAACCGTGAAAATGTGTACTGCAGTTTACCAGACGAGCGATAACTAACTTTATCATGTCCGAACAAGGCACACATTTGCCTGTATAAGGCTCATTTAGGACACCATTGACGTCAATACTATAAGAAAAGTAAGCGTTTTGAATAAAATTATAGATAAACGTAATAATACCATCAAGTAATTGCTGATCATTGTTACTGCTATCGACGATATAATTTATCAAGAATTATATTTGGTAGTATCTTTATTGATATGTAATTGTACCTTAGTTTGTTTTTTTGGATTGAGTGATATATGTATGGCTTGTCAAGGACTTTTTTATTTACTGCATACCACTTCGCATTCTTAATGCATAGGATTCGTCATAACGCGAAAATACGAGAATGAACGCGAGACACATTAGAAAATTTACTTACGGAAATGAAACAAAAAGTATTTAACAATCAAAAGAATAGTGTAAATAGAGCCTCAACCTCACGCGGGAACCAGAAAATATATTTATGCGAAAGCTACCTTATGAATTTGTCTATTGGTGAAAACCGTAGTAAAATACGCTTTGTGATTTTTGAGTTTATCGTGTTCAGACTAACTTAAAAAGGAACATTAATCTATGTAGTGATACGCTTGTAAGAAAAAAAGGATGTCTATGTTTTACCAATCTCTGCAATCTCTAGGGTAACTACAGGGCAAGAAGCGATAATCTTCTTCAGACACATTCGACCAAAAATAAAATTCCGTTGCGTTTCATGGAAAATAGTGAAAATTTTGTGACAAATGCTTCACAAAATTCCTGGTTCGAAGGATTCCTTCAGACTCTGATTGGCCTATGTAGCTATTTATTTCTGCTTTTGCGGATTTCTGTAGTTAAGACCAGCCTGACTTGGCTAGTGGCAGAAAAAAGGAACAAATTGGCCGCCTAAATAGATCTTAATTAGATTAAAGAAAAGAAAAAGTTGTAAAAACCTAAAAAAAAACTTTAATCTAAGCCAATTTAAGCTTTAAACCAAATTATGTGTTTTGTAAGTTAATATAAAAACTGTCATGTCAGTTTTTATATTTTTAGTTATCATATTCTTATTTAGTTTAGATTTAAATAAGTAATCGTATAAATGCGGACTGCTCTCAAAAGCAGTATTCATACAAGACTTACTGTGCTTACATCATTCACAAATTATCTGTATTCTGATATATGGACTATCTATATATTTCAGAATATACATACGTACATACATACTATGCTAGTTACTGTCAATTATAATTCAATTCTATTCCATGGTTATTGTAAGTGATTTATATTTGTTATATTTATACATCTACCCATCTCCACAAACTTTAAGTATATAATTATATTAGGTTAATGAATATTAGGTACCAATGAAATACAATATCATCAGTTGAGTTTATATGATCTTCTTTCCATATAACGTCGACTAGACTCCTTTATATAAAGGTAACAGTATCCAGGTCCAGCTTTAGATCCAGGCAGAGGAAAGGAAGCGCCCTAACTAGTTTATATCCTACAAAGTTTTCTCAGCCGTTTCCAATAGGAAATCGTATATGACCGACCCATCCTGGAAGTAGAAAATTAACCGAATTACCGCTACAACCAATTTAGATCCACAGATTATGACATTAATCGCTTACGATGCGTGGTGCGCACAAAGTCGCGGAAGTGGCGTCGTGTGTGGCCCATCGATAACTCGATTGTATCGATTACAACGTCCACAATCGATTATACACCATCCTGCGACGCTATAAAGACACTCTGTTCTCGGTTCAAAAAAATCCAAACGAAAAACTTAAGTTTGTTTTTTAATTATTTTATTATAACTGGCCAGTCCGCACGATCAAACATGGCGGTGACGGTGACGTTTTTAAAGATGGCGTTAACGATCGCATTTCCTTAATTACAATGTTCTGATCTTCTTTTGATTACGGGAGATAATTTTTTAGCGTTTAGTATTAATAGGTTGCGATGACAGAGATAATTATTGTGGGGGAACATGGTCAAATATTTTATCGAAAAATTTAACGGTAAAATGTGTTCTTTGATTTCGAGTACTTTTAAGATAAAATGGTTTTTAACATAGGTATTTTACTAGATACTATTGATCGTTTGAAAGGTCTCATATCCCATCGGATTTCGTCCGTGTTTCGCACAATTTAAAAAACATCAAAATAAATCAGAATATAAATCCTAAAATACAGATTTTAATTACTAGATCGGTGATATTTATTTTATGATGCAAAAATATAGCTCAAGCCGTTCTAGCACATAAAAAAATAAATAAAATCAACTACATCTTATTAATCGACATCTCCATAAACAAACAGGAAATAGTATGAACCCGTTAAGCAAAATAAAAAAGTAACATTAAATAATAGTCTACTCGATATTTAAATACCAATGTCCTCAAAATTGCAATATTAACGGCATATAAATCTCTTTTTCTAACCAGCCAGTGACAAGATTGATGCAAAAAATTATGTAGCGAATGAATAATTAATATTATACAGCACAGAGTTTATAATTGAACCGAATGATATTGTCATAATTTTTCAGAAGGCGTAAATAAATATTTCTTTTACCAATTCACACGTAGATAATATGATATGATAGGACTGTTTATATACCTTCCTATTTTCACAATTTTCTATCTAACCCAGCCCAGTTTTATTTTTGGGTGAAAATAACTCTGCTTACCTCTTTCGGGATTGTGGGTGCGGTGATATATGTGAATGTACGTTCATATTCCCAGGTGTACAGATGTTTATAATACAATACAAATGTTTATACACTTGGAGAAATTGCATTGCAACTGTTAATGATCCTACAAGGTATGTAATTAGCTTTTATATTTAAAGACATAGGGTATTTTTTTGTCCGCTTCCATTACCACCACCCACCTATTATTCTTCGAGGCGACCTGCCATATAGGTGATTATCAATAAACTTTCACGAATAATAAGTTTAACTTATCAACTCCCAGCTCCTTTCTCTCATTCTCAGCTTCCACAGCAGTTAGGTACAATTCGTTTATTTTTATAGAAAATAGAATGCTTTCGCCTCATCATCGATACGGACAGATCGATTACAGAAGCATCGATTACGCAATCGTTAACATTGCTTTCACAAGCACTATCGGCTTTATCCGACTGATATATCTCGGCTCTCTGACGGCAATCAATTAGCATTATAATGCGTTATTTTGAGCAATTACACACGAATATGGACGATAGCCTTATCGATTTATTAGCGAAATCGATAAATCTTTGTTGGTTTAAATGGTAAATGGTGGAAATAAATTATAATCTAAAAAGATAGAGGTATTTTGCTAAATTTTTGTGTTATCGAGTTCGATTGAGTGATTCAACTTGAATCATGAAACATTTGGTGCAAGATAGATATAATTACGTAAGTGTTTGTTAATAGTCTTTGTTCTACCTTTTAATGTTGTCAGAAATGTTTAGACTTTACCTAATAAAAAAAAATTCAATCAATTTTAACCAAAAATTTTATATAAACTATACAGAAAAATTTTTTTTTAGTTAATATATTACAAGCGACTAGTTTTTTCGCTCACATAAATTACACTATTTAACTCTCAATATTTTCTTTACATCAACATTTACAACGAAAGCTACGCCCATATCTAAAATTGCGCAAAAATGTTACTCCTGATATACGGACTATAATTTAAATTCGCCTTTTTAGCTAAGCAAAAAAATACCGTTACAACTACTCATAAAAATATCTAAATCACTCTTAAATCGACATCTGCATAAATAAACTGGAAATTAGTAGCAGATTAGTTAGATTAAACGGTAAGATATGAATAATAAAGACGTCTATTGGTTATTTGAATACTAATCTCCTCATTGAAATATAATTAACGCCATATAAAACACTTTTAGATCAGTAATGTATTTCCTGTTCTAGTTCATTCTTGTAGAGAAATTATGTAATAGTGTTTCCCATTTAATAATAAATATTATTTGTGGTTTTATATGTTGCCGGCATGTCGGCAACGTTGCATTTTGAGGGTTCCGCACCCAAAGGGTAAAACGGGACCCTATTACTAAGACAGTAGGGTAATTGTGAATCTCACAGCATCACCACTCTGGCGACTAATGGGTGCCGCGGGGTTTCGTGGGTATACCCCGACCACTCCATCTTGGCCGGAAAGGGGTTCTCTTTTTTGGAGGGCCCTGGGAGTCCCACACACCACGCCGTCCTCCCTAGGGCGGCGTGAAGGTGCCTAATGCATTCCCCGAGTTTAAAAAAAAAAGGGGTAAAGTTGAAGGCACCAGACCACGTGGTAGATCACCACGTTGAGATGGACTGACCAGTTCAAGGCCGCAACTAAGTGTTCGGTTAACGAATGTACCCGGAAAGCTGCAGTCCGCGAAGAATGGCGCTGTATTACAAAGATCATCACTCATCGTGATTCACAATGATGACCACGACCACTTTGGCAAGATTGTACCGACTAAGAAGAAGAAGAATTGCCATGACTCCGCTGTCCGTTCGTCTTTCTGTCTGTCCGTCTGTCACCAGGCTGTATCTCATGAACCGTGATAGTTAGACAAAGGAATTTATAGAAATTATGTAAGTATTTCTGTTGTTGCTATAGAAATAGAAATAGAAATATCTTTATTCATGTAGGCTCCACAAAAGCACTTATGAATATCAATATAACAACAAATTCTAAAAAACAGACTAAAACAAATATTTAAATGGGCTCCCATAAAACATAGGTACACAATTTGTTTGCCGTTTTTATAGATAATAATTTATTTCTACAAGTGGATTCATAAAAAATTATATACCTACTATGTACACTTAGTGAACAAATAAATGTTTGATTTGATCAATGTTTCGTCTTACTACTGGCGATGAGAAACATCTTTGCGAAACCTAAACATCAACATTAATTACTAAGTGCAGTAGCGGTGCCGATTTAAGAATTAACAAACTCATTGAACGTCTTAAAACCATACTTGACAAATGCTTAAGCACAGTTTAATATATGCAGGCTAAACGGAACTTGATGAAAAAATAAGGTTGGTAGTATAATTGTCCATAATCCTAAGCTGCACTGTACTAACCGGCGAGATATTGGCCCACATAGGCCTTAATATAGTCAAGTTAGATAGATAAGATAATTCAAATGCCCGTTCATAAATTCAAATCACATATGAAAACATTTTTCATGAAAAAGGGCTATTATAGAATTGAAGACTTTTTCAATGACAGGAATCTGCAGTCTGCGCTCTAATTCTTGCATGGTCTACTCTCCTATTGTAATGTATTACTTACATTCATTATATTTGAATTATATAAATTTGTAGAAGTAGATATAAAGTAGCATTGTTATTGTATACGTGGCGATTTAAAAGAGTAACTACCGAGTTTCTTGCCGGTTCTTCTCGGTAGAATCAACGTTCCGAACCTGGCGGTAGAATATTTATTTTGTATTATTATGACTATTCATAAGTGCTTTTGTGGAGCCTACATGAATAAAGATATTTCTATTTCTATTTCCTCAAAAAAGCACTTGTGAATCGTCAAGTAATAGGTACAAAGTAGAACAATTTGAATCTACCACCGGTTCGGAATGTCGCATCTACCGAGAAGAAACCGGCAAGAAACTCGGTAGTTACTCTTTTCAATGCCAGATAATAATATACAATACTGAATTTGTTTGTTGTGGATATCCGGTCATTCTTAGAACGATTCTGATTGGTGAGCGAGCTTTAACTGATCGATTGAATAAGACGTCAGTCATCTATAAACAATGGATTGATGATTGTTCAACTGTAAATCGTTTCCCTTAACAGTATATTAAAAGAAATGTTTAGACGATGCTAAAATATGTAGTTTATAAATATTCTAGCGACGTCAATACCAATTTATAAAAAAATAATATAGTATTATCAACCATCAAAGTAGATTTAACAACAGTCACATAGAAAAAAAATGTCCAAATAGTACTTACTACATAGATTTTTTAAATTGCCATCGTATGTTTTGTAAATGAAATAAACAAGCGACTTTCTCAAATAATGATTATTTATTTTATTTGTTTGACTTAAAATTTGATTTTTAAATCAGTACCATCAAATAAAAATAAGCGATCAATCAACAACCCGCGGACCAAAAAATACTTTAATTACGTTTAAACAACGATAAACGCACTATATATTTTATTTCTTTCGTTATTAATTAACCATGCCCGTACAGCTGGTCTTTATTCTATTTTTTATTAAGTTTTATGGTCCATACAGCAACAATATTTTTACTTTTTATTAATTATGACATTAATTTATATTGCGGTAAAAAAGTGTTATACAAATAACATTTAAGTAAACCCAAACTATTGTATTTTACTACAAAAATACCGCATTAATTGTTTGGTATTGTTTTGTTTTTAAATTCAAATTCCCGTACCACTAGAGGAATAATTAAATAACACTACTTCATAAATGCATAATAATAATATTACCTAACCTAACATAACCATAACGTAACCGAAGATCACCTCATACCACAATCATATTGTAAGTTTATCATAATTCTCACATTTCTGTGCCACCGCGTTCTCCGAAACGAACTTCAAAGTATCATAAACGTAATTTAATCAATCGGTCGTAAACCATTAATTAATCTAAATAAACTCGATCCGAATTCACATCTAACGCTCCCCAGCAGGAAGTGTTAACCAATTTAATTATTAACCAGCTATTATTAATTGATTTTGCAACGTTGACTCTGCGAACGGTGTAATTAATATCAATTTCACTTTCGTCCAAGCATTCACACGGATTTACCTGCGATTAATTAAGATAATGGACAGATAACACAACTATTGATCCTGCTTAATATTTCAAACGCGAAAGTTAGTGAGGATGTTACACTCACGCAGAACCTAACTTAAGCATTAGTTTTAACTTTACTGTTGTTATACCTATAGCTTAAACTCTTACATATAAGCTTACCTTCTTAGGTTCGATTCTAACACTTAGTGCCTTGTTACAACTATTAAGACCGGTCTAAAGAATGCCCGGCCAATTAAAATAATGTCACTGTAGTTCTAAATAATAATAAAAAACTTATCTTTTCTACATAGACTTAAAAAAAGAACTTATTATTGTGAAAACAGAATCAACTGGTTCGAAAAGTAGAATCTGTCGAGAAGATAACAACAAGAAACTCTGTAGTTACTCTTTTTAATGCCGAGTCTTAATAGCTATTAGTTACAATTTCTTAGTCAAGTTAAATCTATCAGTGTGTGCTAACCTCATCCACGTCTATTACATATGCGTAGTAGATATACTACGTGTATGTAATCGACGTGGATGAGGCACAGGATCATTGTGCATGGTGCAAAACGGAGGAGGCTTATTATACCCTGCATGGATTGCAGGATTACAGAAGAACAAGAAGGCGAACAGCCTAATCTGAGGCTAACCATATAACCCATATATATGTTCCATCTAAGCCAGCCCATTGTCCCATGTTGGTCTGGGACTTAAAAAGAATGTGCCAACTGTGGTCTTGCCTAGCATGTCGTAAAAGGCGACTATTGGTATATCGGGTTTTGGGTATGTGATTGTGTAGGCGACAAGCTAGCCACTTGTCACTACTTTTTCACAATTTTCCATCTAACCCAGCCCAGTTTTACTTTTGGCTGAATGTGGTTAAAGGGACTAGCTGCCCCTTTGACTCTACCTACCCTTATGTTTTGTTTGTGTAACCATATACTTTTAATAGTTATTCATATTTCTAAATTGTTGACAAATATTTGAATAATCGCCAATTTACTGGTTCACACAATAATTTTAATTCAAAATCGTTATTGCGGCAACATAATCCCAACACTTTCAATTTGGCTACTGACATTATGACTATTCTTCACACTAGGTTTATACAGTGTAGTAACTTTTCTGTAATAAGCCTGTTATATTAGTGGTGTAATAACTAAGTTGAATCTAAGTAGGTACACATGGCTCTAATAAGTAGTTATTGAGACAACTCTATACTAAATACTTATAATTTGGCTAGCTTTTCTTTAGTCTAGGTTTAGACCATGTTGTAACTTTAATAATAAGGCTATTGGTGTTGTAATAACTTAAAAGTCGAAGCTTAGTATGTTCGGCTCTAATTCTGCTAATCTTATAAATGTGAAAGTCAGTGACAATTGACAAACTTTGTATGTTTGGATAGTGACGCAAGCACGATTGAACGGTTGAACGTATTTACATTAAACTTGACATATTGATTGATCTCAATAATGCAGATGTTAATAGAAAAAGGACTTTTATATCTTACAGGGAGTTCTGTTTCTCCTAGGGAATTTATGAAAGTGCAATATGAGATAGATGCTTTAAATACTTTCTCTAATCAAATTCTAAGTGCCAGTCTAGCTAGCTTATTCAAGCTTAATCAAAATCGTCTGAGTGTATTTTTACAATATTTTATTAAGAAGATTTGAAAAAGTATATAAGATATTTTAAATATATGAACAAACATTTTTAATAGCTTTATATAGCTAAGGAATGCTTCAGGCCTTTCAACAAGGAAGATGATATCTCGCGCAATACAATATAAATATACAAACAATCGAATATAATAGGAAAGTAGCGTGATGTTTAGTTAGATAGTTTGTAATAGTATGCATAATAAAATATAAGCTATTTTCTAAATACGGTTTTCATATAACCCAGCTCAATTTTATGTTTGGCTGGATGTGGTTAAAGGAGCCTGCTGTCTCTTGGACTTTGCTTACCCCTTCGGGGATAATGGGCGTGATGTTATGTTATGTTTTTGTCAATTTCAATGTAAGTGACATTAATAATGCTCAATCAAAGAAAACATAAATCACATGTCATTGTATGTTGTATATATGTTCATTATAACTAAAAAATCTCATTTAATAAAAAATATATTAACGTAATAAGAACATTTTCTCAGAAAACATAGCAATCAATGAATAAAATTAATAACGTTTTGTTTATTTACATATTACTTACTGCCATAATAATTTCACAAATCTTGGCATAACAACACCATTCGATTTTATAATGCATATCTGTAATTATGTAAATATAACGGTTACTAAAATGCATATATTTATATAAAACAATTATTTAAGTGGCTCTGCATATGCATATTCAATTTGTTGCCTAGTTAAAGCATATACAGTTTGTTGCCTAGATATTATAGAAACGGTGCTTTTGTAATGATTGGATGTTCGAATTTAATCAATTACAGGTCAATATCCCAAACTACGTAAAACCCATTTAAAATTTTAAACCATAAAATATAACTGAACTTTCACATACAACATATAACATCACGCCCATAATCCCCGAAGGGGTAGGCCGAGTCAAAGGGGCAGCATGCCCCTTCAACCACATTCAGGCAAAAATAACACTGGGCTGGGTTAGATGGAACATTGTGAAAAAGTAGTGACAAGTGTCTTGTCGCCTACACAATTACACACCAAAACCCGATATACCATTAGTCGCCTTTTACGACATGCTAGGCAAGAATACATGTATACAAATAAATAATAAATACAAATACACCACAATAAAATAACAATTTATCTTATTAATACAGTTTACCAAAAGATATCAATGGACTAAGCTAATTGATAGTGTCCAGCAAGAGTGATATTCGTAAAGTTGTCATATATATTTATAATAGAATAACAGCGCCCCGCGGTGTCACCCGCGTTGTTCCCGTTGCCGTGAGAATACGGGGATGTAATATAGCCTATGTTACTCGCTGATAAAGTAGCTTTCCATTGGTGAAAGAATTATTCAAATCGGTTCAGTAGTTTCGGAGCCCATTCGATACAAACAAACGAACAATCAAATCTTTCTTCTTAATAATATGGTTGTAGATATACTTGTTATTATTAACAGAGATGACTAGGTAAAGCTGAATCACATTAGGCAAATGTAGAGTCCAAGTTAGAGCTCTATCTGCCTAGAAGTTTAATTAATCTAGCGAACTTCAGCCGGAGTGAAGCTTAAAGCTCTAGGTACATCACTCTCAGTTTACAAACAGACTCTACATACATATTTCGGTAGAGGCGAGTTCCATATTTAATGAGAGCTTTACCGAATAACCGGTAACCAAAAAGATAACGAAAAAGTTGACGAAAACTTTTTCGTAAAAGTCCTGAACAGATTTTGCTTCACCTTTTTTATTTATTTACACACAACATTTTATTTACCAAGCAAAACAAATAAATAAGCTTATTGAAAACAAAATTACAAACTCCTTTTTAAAAAAACCCAAATTCACATTAAACTGCACACTCATTATCGAACTAGAACAAAAACTTAAAAAAAACACGCCAATTTGTTTTTCAATTAATCAATCACTTCTTAATTCACCATGACAGAGACAGATTATTTTCACGTGACCCTTATCAAAGTAGCGTTCCACAAATGCCTACTCTATGTAATCACCTTAATCTGTCTATAAAACATCGTTATTAATTTAAAAAAAAAAATAATCGACACTCACCGTAACAAGTATATCCGTCGGTCGAATTACATAAACATCACTTTCAAACCTGGCCGAAAAGAACGCACTGAAAAGTTTTTAATCGACAATGTCTTGGATCGGATTTAAATATGGAACGATTCGCGTCAATTAAGCCACTCGGAACGAGTGTCAACGCATTGTGGCGCGAACAATGGACGATCGTGTAACGTGGTGCGAGTGGCGCGTGTGTGCGCGCCCGCGACGGAGGCAGTGTGCGAGCGGGACGGCTAGCGGGCTGTTAACGCGGCGATCCTCACAGTTAGACTAACTCACATCCAAATCGCTTAATTTTATGAGTTGTTGCCTTCTCCACCCCCTCGCCGGGATGGACGGGTTGACTTTGCCGCGGCGGGCTTTTGCTTTTGGGATTTATTCTGTAATGTAGCTTTAAGCTAGTGTAATGTCTTTTGTTTTTAGATCTGATTTAGGGAGACGGATATGGGCATTGTGATGATTCAAAAAATGTGATCGCCGGTTAAATACGCATTGGTTGGCTAGAATAGGTGCACTTCAAAATCTAACCTGCAATTGAAAAGTCTTTACAAAAATTAATTCGTTAAAATTAGTCATGCTTTTCTTGTTCTATCTAAAACCATTTTATTTAATTTCCTTAACACGTAGCAAAATTAATTACATGTATGTTTTATAGATGTAATTCATTTTGCCACGTGCAAATATTTTTTTTTATCTATTATATGTACTGCGGAAATCAAAAAATATAAAATACGCATTTATACTATAAAAATATTATATTTCCATAGATCTAATCTAATGTAATCTTCAAACTATATCTGAACCATCAATAATAAAAACAAATCATTTGTCGCGACGTATTAAAGCCATTAGTAAAACAGACTTATGTAAATGTTATCGTATATACCCAAAAAATATAATATTGTTTATATTTTAAATTAGATTTAACATTTATAAGATCATTTAAATAACTTCATCAAGCAATTCCTTTAAATTATCCAGTACTAACAATTTACAATGATATCGCTGATTGAACAATTATCACCAACAATACGCGATAAAAAAGTAATTTAGTAAATTATTCTGCAGATATTAAAATTTACACCAGATTAAGCAATACGATAACAAGAAGAGTTGTTTGTTTCATGTAAATCGCGCACCTAATTGATATCTAGCAGGAATAGTCAAATACTGATAAGGTTTTTATCATAGGATTTATTTCATCGTTTTAATTACATTGCTATGTTTCGTTCCATTACCATTATTTATAGCATGATAAAGTAATCCGAAGTTGACTGCACCTAGATTATTGTTATCACCATAAAATTATTTAAATGCTAGTCATCTTTATACCTAATCCTAATACTTCCTCTAAATATTTTGGTAATTCCCAAGTTTCAAGGCCTACTTTGCAAACAAATACTATTATTGAGCTTTTACAAGGAAATTAAACTAACTTTACGCTCACTTCAGTTTTGACATCGACAACTGAACTCAAATTAAGTATTTAAAAAAAGTTAATTACAACATTAAATTATGCAATTGACTGGCCCGTTGGTCGAGTGGTCAGAGACCCTGGCCACAAAACCAAGGGTCGCGGGTTCGAATCCCGCTAGGGGCAAATATTTCGTGTGATGAACATGGATATTTGTACTCGAGTCATGGATGTTTATAAACGTATTTAAGTATGTCTATCCGTTCACCTAGTATCCATAGCACAAGCTTATAAGCTTAGTTTGGAACTAGGGAATTGGTGTGCCAGTCAAAAAAAAAAAAAAAAAAAAAAAATCAATTTTGAGACCTATATTTCAATCTTCACTCGAAATTCTCTGCAAATCAATAAATTAAATATTTTAAAAAGATAGAAATTGATCATAATAATATTTATCATAATCATAATTTACTAAAAATACTCAGTGTATACATAAATTACTAAAAAATAGTTGCATTTCAAATTTCAAGTACAAATAGCATCGATATAACCCATAACACAAGCTTATTCAAAAGCTACACAAAAAGCCCCCCAACAAGGTCACGTCGTCGGAAGCATTTAGCGCCGGCACAGTAGCAATAACTCAGCGCAGGAAATCACGTCATCGCTCTATTACAGAGCAACACAGGGCGCGCACACTCGCTCGACTCTACCGACTCTACTTGCCATTCGACTAAATATGGTGCGATGTTACATTAGATACATAGACGATAGGATTTTGTAGAGGTGGAGGGAGAATAGAATAGTAGCTCAAGCTTTTAATTCTGCCAACTCTACAATGATCTTCTACCTTTTGTTATAAGCGATGTTACTTTTAAACTTCAGATATATACAAGGTCAATTTTAGCATATACTAAAACTTAAAAACGGGTCGACGAAATATTTTCATTAAAAAAAATCAGTATAAAAAAACTATAATGCTATATCAAAAACTCAGGAAGAACAAACTTTATGTGTTGCGTCGTAGTCCTCGCGCGAATATGGTTTTACAATTATTATGGCGTTTAGAAATAATACTAGCGGCACTAAACGACCTTGTGACCTTGTAACAATCGATGCGCACGTACACTACAATTTTTAGTGGGGTGTAACTTTAATAAAAATTTTGTAATCATTTTTAGGGTTCCGTACCCAAAGGGTAAAACAGGACCCTAATACGTACTAAGTCCGTCCGTCCGTCTGTCTGTCTGTCCGTCTGTCACCTGGCTGTATCTCATGAACCGTGATAGTTAGACAGTTGAAATTTTCACATATTATATATATATTTCTGTTGTCACTATAACAACAAATACTAGAAAACAGAATAAAATTAATATTTAAGGGGGCGTCTATACAAGAGACATGTTTTTTTTGCCGTTTTTATAGATAATGGTACGGGAATCTTCTAATGCGAGTCCGACTCGCGCTTGGCCTATTGGTTTCTTATTTATTTTTTTGGCGTGACTTATTATCAAATCTGGAAAAATATATAATTATAAATGCCTTTGAAATATAAAAGCCTGGTTGTTCTACTTCTAATTTACCCAGCTTTACTATTTTCCATCATTTACGATTGACTCCATTGCAACATTTGTAATGACCCAATCGAGTGATGCAAAGTCAGTCTTAGAATTCAAAATTACCAAAAATTTGTGTTCTTCAGTAAATATTACGTTTTTACTAGTAAAGTTCACATAATATTTAGTTATTATTTAATTAAGTAGATTAACCAAAGCTTATTGGAAAAAAACATAAAAAAATACTACCTTATTTTTTAAAGTTCATTAAAAATATTTACCTTCTAGTCACATCATATACAATACATAACGCATGCTTAACGCTAAAGTGACCTAACTCAAAATTTGTCGTAAATCTAAATTAATATTACGTGGTAAACATTTAGGTTAATTTTCTATCAGCAGCATTTAAGTTAGGTCACTTTAACATTAAAATTAAATTAAATGAAATTATCTTTATTTACGTAGGCTTAAGCAGCTATAAATCGTCAGTACATACAAATGAAAATTTACCACCGGATTCGGAAAGTAGTTTCTACCGAGAAGAACCGGCAAGAAACTCGATAGTAACTCTTTTCATCGCCAAATGTACAATAAATATCAATAACAATTATCATATCTTAAGCTACTAAACTATACAATTCTATAAAAGATAAATATATATAAATTTAACACTTATAAAATCTTATACACTGTACTACTATAATAAGCCTTTCTCATAGGATACTCTTTAATATGTAATTTAAATCTACGCGTAGGCAGTTTAATTATATTTCCTGGTAATTTGTTGCATAATTTTATGCTAATCATTAAGCAAGCGAAAGTTTAAATTTAAATACATAGAGTTTAACAACTTAACGTCTGGGAAATTATCAATATATTCTAATTCAACTATAAATGTATCTAACTAACGTACCAACCTTACCTTTTATCGCGTTAATACAAGGATATCTCCATATACAAAATATATATTTAGGACAACTTTATATAGGAGTATAGTTAGATAATAAAGTGATATACATGGTGCATATTGTTGCTGTTATATTAATTCCATTATCATAAAGATAAGTGTCATATTAAAATAATGTATCTATGTTAATTAATTCGAAGAGAGATACAATCATTCGTTTTTATCATGAGTTCTTTGTAATTAATTTGCACTTTTATAATAATATGCTTTTGCAGATTTCAACCTAGTAACATTGATAAAATTATTTGTCCTGCGACGATTTAGAAAATTATTATTGTCTTTATATTTATTACTAGCTGTGCCCGCAGTTTTTTTTACCCGCGTTTATGGTTATTATTATATAACCTATAGCTTTCCTCGATAAATAGGCTATCTAACACTAAAATATTTTTTCCCATCGGACCAGTAGTTCCTGAGATCAGCGCGTTCAAGCAAACAAATAAACAAACTCTTCAGCTTTTTATTCCTACTTCCTACTACATAATATGATAAATGCGAAAGATTGTTTGGATGTGTAGATGTTTGTTACTCTTTCACGCAAAAACTACTAAATGAATTTTAATGAAACTATAGAATAAAATAGCTCATACGCCCGAATAATATATAGGCTATGTTTCATTGATGTACCACGCGAGCGAAGTCGCGGGCAGAAGTATAGATTACTGATAGAAAATTAATTAATGGCACATTCTTTTTAAGTCCTAGACCAACATGGGATGGCCAACAGGAATGTCTAATATATAACAATAATCGTTGATAAAATATTGAAAAATAATAATGACCTATATCACGTCTTGGTTACATAGAGTCCATGCAAAACGTTTATGATTAAGTTTTTAATCAACCTGATAAATCTCATAGTTGCTAATATCAACGCTGCAAACAATTGAGATAAAATATAAACTATTACCCCACAATTAATAATTATCGAAAGATAATATTATGATATAGATATAAAGATAACAATTAAAGCTTTATAGATTGCTGTGATTAGATAAATTTCGAACTGCAGTAATTAGAAGTGATTCATTGAATTGAACTATAAATTGTGAATCAAAATTTTATTAGAGTCCCGGAAGTAACAAGCTAATACTTGCAGAGATTATTATTGTACTACAACAATACAAGCGATACAGTCAATATACATTTAAAATAAAATGACTAAATAAAAGCAAATGACTTATTTCAGCAAATAAATTCAAAACTAACGTCAAACATTTTTTATGCCCTACCAGCACCTCGATGTGAATGGAAACATTCATACATACATGCCTGCATGCCTGTAATCCCCGAAGGGGTACACATATTCCAGAGCACTTGAACCACATTCAGCCGAAAATAGAATAGAGTTCAGTTAGATGGAAAATTGTGAATAATATAAGTAACAAGTGGTCAGCTCATCGATTACATTAGCTACATAATTATGAACCCAATACCATTATTCATTTAGATAAGGTAATGAGACAATATCTATAACCAAGAAAGCGAATAATTGCGCAACTAAAGTTGCCGCCTTAAGATCGCACCCCCATCGGTCGTATAAACTGTAAGCATAAGTGTGTGCGAAACATCACATCGCATTGTTATTACAACGTGTACATCTAAACTAATATCTTTTCACACTTTATCCCTCATTTTGCCTTCTCTGTCAACCAGGCCTTTTATAAGACAATTTTTAGCCTCATTACTTATGCTAAAGAATAATCACAAACGTCAGGTCTAGGTTCTACATTTCAACAAATATCAGTACTAATAAAAACAATAAAAATACATGGACAGTTTTTAATTTAAGAACTGTGATTTAACCATTGTTCTTGACTTACATACAAAAATATCGATTCCAACTACTAAATGCCGTATTGAAATTTTAGCCTGATAAATAGTAAAACGGCTTTTGTAAAGTCAATAATAAAATAAATTTTTGTTTCTTTCTTTTTCATGAACTGCAATCTACAAAAAACGTATATCTGAGTACCTATTGCTTCAACGGTCTCATTCAAACTCACATATTTGTATACATTACAACATCAAACATTTAAACTACCAAAAGTGGCGCAACTAGTTGCCAAACCACCGTTAGATCGCACTCTAACCCGCCGTACAGACTGTACCCTTAATTGTGTGCGCCGCATCACATCGCATTGTTATTACAACGTATCCATCTGAAATATTAACGAGCGCGTTATATTAAACGTCGCGATACAGCCGTAATTAAGCCGCTGTATGTACGACAGGCTCGCACACTGTTTCACCGAACAGCGTTTAATTAGCGAGAGTTATTTTTAAAAAGTATCTAACAGCCTATTAAGGTCTATTGAAATTATAATAGCGTAAATATTCAGTCTGCAGTGAGTCGATTAAACAACTTTCATGCTGCAAAAAACCTTTACATGTTTTTTTATGAAATTTATGTAGCAATGTACCTATGGTGCATATTTTTAACTACATTTAGCCTGCGGCTTCATCTGCTTAAAAGCAGCAGTTCAGTTACATGGACGTCATTAAATACATCTCGGATCATACTCTTTCCAGGATAAAAAGTATCTTGTTTCCTTTGTTACAACTTTTAGTATGTTAAACTAAAAGAAACAAAAAAATCATCACAATTTTTTTTTATAGAAATTAAAATGAGAATCAATACATTAGATATGAACACTTATAAGATAGACAGAATCACTATCGTAATTAAAATTAATAAAGACTCGGATCATTATCATTATCTTACTTCTTACTTAATATTATAAGGACAAAAGTTTGGATGTTTGGATATTTGTTAGTTAGTTAGTTTAGATTAGAAGAGCAACAAACATCCAATGTTTAGATGTTTGTTGCTCTTTCATGGCAAAACGGCTGAACCGATTTGGCTGAAAGTTGAAATGGTGATGGCTTATATCTTAGATTATGCACAACTGACATTGAAATACGTTTATTGCTTTCTTTCTTTTTTAAAATTATTTTTTTTATTAATTTCCTACATGCGACCTTCTAGAGTTAAAATACATTAATGAGGCCATCATCATCATGAAGTTTGGAGAACACTGCAATACACCATTCTGATCAGACCATTGACCCACCTCATTTAACCGACGAACTTCGTAGCGCCGTAGCACCGTAGCTACGCCGTAGACAGTTAATTGTAGCTGTTAAACTGATGATCACCCAACCTGTTGAGTTAACTAAGGTTAACTTTAACTTTATACATACCTATACTGAGTAAGAGTGTCAGAGTAAGTATTAATACTACACTCCCCTTGGTAAGCTTGGCCATAGTTGTAAGTAAAATTATAAATGTGAAAGTGTCTTGACATACGAAACATACTTTATGTTTTAACAGTTTTTTATTTTATTTAATTTATTAAGTTCACCAGCAGTTACATTACATTACATCATTCATAAACATTGTCAATTTTCTTAAGTCTATGTAAATAACTATTTAAAGGTAAACATCGCTTACACAATAATATATTTCTTTAATCGGAATGAAAAACAAAATTAACAACTAAGATTTAATAAAGATTAAAATCAAAGAAAAATGATAACTCTAAGACCCCTCATAAATGCACTTAATCGTGTTTATTACACAGTTAATCGTAATTTGCTGTAATTTATATACACGTTTATTTATAACTAGCTGTACCCGCGGTTGCACCTGTGTATATGGTTAATATTATATAGCCTATTTCCTCGATAAATTCACTTTCCAACACAAAAATGTTTTTACAATTCAAAACGAACCAAAAAACAACAAAAAATAACGAAAGCAAACAAATAAACTCTTCTTTTTTTGGTTTATATATTAGTAATAGATACCTGCTAATATTTTTTACCCATTTACAAATTTTAAGGCGTAGTTATTCGTTAAGTAAGTTAGAATATTTCTCGGTATAGGAATCGGTTTTCTTCATATATTTCCACCTCGTTAACTCTGATTCGCGTTTGAAACAAAATGATGAGTAAAAGTTCAAAATAAATTAATAGAAATACACGAGTTGAGAAACGGCATATATCTTAATATACATTATTAAAACCACAAGCTATTAAAACCAAATAATAAATAAATAAATATCAGACTACATCATATACATTGATCTGACTCCGAGGTTAGTAGCTTAAGCACTTGTATTACGGATATCAGAAACAACAGTGGTATTACAAATATATACTTAAATATTCAATATTAACACCCAGACACAGAACAAACACAAGTATTCATCAGACGAATGTTTGTCCTGGGTGAGGATCGTACCCACAACTCATGGCGCATGAGGCAGGGTCACTACCGAATGAGCCATCTAGCCAGTCAATACCATAATATATATAATCACCTAAAGCTTTATAAAAACCGAAACAGCTTTGAAAGATAAAAACCCAAAGTTATCTAAACTAACATCCGTCACGGAACCAAGAACAGTACAACTTGAAGACTTAATAAACCGATAAAACGGCCATAAAATAACTTAAATGTTACTTAAGCTAGCTAGTATTTGAGTAATTATACATTATGTTAGTTAATGTATTCGCTGATTTTATTTTGTTAAAACGGTAGCTTTATTTTAACAAAAAACATATCATATTAATTTCAGATTTAACAATTTATACTGTTAAATAAAATGTAATTATATTTGTTTCTAATATGAAAATAATGTCATGAATTTTTTATTTTTAAAGTTTTAGTATATCTGCCATTGTTTTGGCTAATCTCCGAAACGGATGACTTTATTATGAAGGAACTTTCATTGAGTTCTGGGTTACTTTTATTTGATACTAGCTGTGCCAGCGGTGTCACCCGCGTTTATGGTTAATATTATAAAGACCATTTCCGTTATACATGATTTCCATGTAACTTTAACCATTAAGGCTGCACACGCGACGGAAGCTTAAAAAATGGAGTAACTTCTCCCGTTTTCCCAACATTTCCCTTCACTACTCTGCTCCTATTGATTGTAGCGTGATGAAAAGTATACTATAACCTGACCAGGAGTATGAAGAATAATTGTACCAAGTTTCGTTAAAATCCGTCGAGTAGTTTTTGTTTCTATAAGGAACATACAGACAGACAGACAGACAGACAGACAGACAGACAGACAGAAAGACAGACAGACAGACAAAATTTTTACTGATTGCATTTTTGGCATCAGTATCGATCACTAATCACCCCCTGATAGTTATTTTGAAAATATATTTCATGTACAGAATTGACCTCTATACAGATTTATTATAAGTATAGATAAATTATTAGAGAACTGTGTGGAAATATTTATTTCTATAGCCAGAAAGCACAACGTATCACGTAACGTAACAACCCAAAAAAAAAAGTTTTTTTTATTATGTTATTTAAAATCCACGTTCACTTTGTTCCTACCCTTAAATAGACATAAAATATGAACCCGGACTACTCCTTTCTAGGTATTTGACAATTCAAATAGCTAAAAAAGATAAAACGCTCTCAAGGACTCCGCGCTCGAGCGAAACGCTCCGAAAAATGTCTTATTTCTGAGATATAAATTTCCGCGCGAACGAAGTCTATCTCGTAAATCAGCTAACACGACGGCTGTGCATCACACTCTGGCATCCGCTGTGCAATATAATCGGATAAGATCTAAAACCGCGTAACTCAACATTTCGTAATTTTTAATTTGACTTGTATTTCATGGTTTTATCATTCGCAATAAAAAAAGACGTGGTTTACTGAACACTCAAATTTCAATAATGTTTCTTACCAAAAAGGAAAAATAAAAAGAGTTTTTTTCCTGTCTTAAAAATTTTAAAACTGAGTTCCGCGGTGTTATAACTTAGCGGCGACATGCACATTGCTGTTATGACAGAGCAGGGAGGGCACGATAGCAATTTATTCATAAAGACAATCTGCAGTAAACAATGTGTGAGTTACGGCAATTGACACACGAGGATGACTCTGTACTGGTTAGTTAAAGCCAGGGCTTGGAGTTAGTTAAGGGAATTAGAATGGTTAATTAAAGTTGGAGACGATACTGTTGAAACTCGAAGTAGCCAGAAGAATGTTGAAATAACGAGCTAAGTTCATTAGTAATTTGAAAAACGGTAGAAAACTTTGCCCTATCAAATCTACACACATGCCTTTTCCCATATTGGTCTACAACTTAAAAATAATGCCTAATATGTCGTGTATTAAAAGAAGGTGATGTTAGGAGTCATAAAAACCGTAGAGCTTGTATGAAAAGGATCATGAATGTTGAAGAGGCGGTGTAAGAATCTTGCCATATGGCGTTCGGTTCTTCTGCCTACCCCGCTAGGGAAGTGGCTCGAAGTTTAGTTAGTTAGTTAGTTATATGTCGTAAAAGACGACCATTATATTATTATAGTATTAAAAATCTATTGTGATCGTCATTGTGTAGGCGACGAGCTAGCCTCTAGTCACTACTTTCTATTCTCCATCAAAGCAAAAGCAACCTTTATTAGTGACTAAAATCAGTTTGAAGAAATTTCGGGTATCATGGTTTTTGTATGGAAAGCACATACTTACTTACTTAACTAATCCTGCAATGGGTAGACAGTCTACATAACAATAAGCTCATTGAATCAGTTTTAGCTGAAAATAAATTTGATTCTCAGAATGGCTCGATGGCGCATTCGGTAGTGATCCTGCCCCATGCATCAAGAGTTGTGGGTTCGATCCCCACTCAGAACAAACATTCGTGTGATGAATACTTGTGTTTGTTCTGCGTCTGGGTGTTTATATCCAATATTAAAGTATATATTTGTAATACCACTGTTGATTCTGATATCCGTAACACAAGCGCTTAAGCTACTTACCACGTAGTCAGATCAATTTATGTGATGTTGTCTGATATTTATTTTGGTTATATAGAAAATGAGAAATGAGAAGTATGGAAAAGGGGACGTGATAGTCGCATATAAAATTATAATACATATACCCATAATACCTTTTATGATATTCTAGGTAAGGAACACAGTACATTCTTTTTAAGTTCTAGATCAGGGCTAGATACCTAAAATTCAAAGATAAACACCAACCACATACCTTTTGTAACCAAATTAACACTGAACTTTATATAAGAACATTTTTTATTTGGCTGAACCCCAATAACTATTCTACGGAACTCCTAGTTTCCGCGGAACCCACTTTGGAAATTCCTTCTAGATAACAATGGGACATCATTTGACTAACTAGCTGAAATTTGGCTTAAAATTAAACTATTCAGAAAAATCAGAACGTATATAACTAAAAATCAACATGTATAACATGAGTAATAATCTAATGCATAACATACGTAAAAGGATATATAAAGATGCTAACGATCGTGATAAGGCCGGGCTATTAAAATCAGAAGCAATTGGATAAACGGACGTGCATCGTAATGGACTGTTAAAGGAAATAGTACATTCACAGGAAAGGCATATTTAAGGATACATAGATTGGTTACTTTCACCAAGTATCCCAAGGTGTCATTGGCATGACTGTTGAAGCCACAATTTAGGACATTGACGTAACTCATTCTTTTTAATGGTTTTGCTTGTTATCTTTGTGTCTCTCTTGATTTTTTCTTAATCTGTAAGTAAGTAAGTGTACACCTGTCCGTTTGTATAAATTTTTGCTCCTCCAACATTAGGTCTTGCCAGAATACCAGCGCTTCTGCGGTGTTGACCCTATGCCGCAGCAGCATAATGCTGAGGCTGGGACTTAGTTGGTAGCAGATACACACGTTTCTTTCTAATACCACCTTTTTAATTTTTCCTATTTCTATTTGTCTATTGTTTATTGTCTGTTTAATTTTTGTAAGTGTATGTGTTGTCAATAAATGTTTCTTTATTACTTTCTTTCTATTCTTGGGACACACCAATCATACGGGACCATAAGTTAGATAACATTTCAGAATGTACAATTTTTTATTATACCATCATGACCTAATCCCCGAAGGGGTAGGCAGTGTTAAAGGGACAGCTAGCCCCTTTAACCACGTTCAGCCAAATTAGACTGGGCTGTGGACAATTGTGAAGAAGTAGTGACAAGTGGCTAGCTCGTCGCCTACACAATCACATACCCAACCCGATATACCATTAGTCACCTTTTACGACATTCTAGGCAAGGAACGCAGTTGGCATATTCTTTTTAAGTCCCAGGCCAACATGAGACAAAATCTACAAATTTGATAACTAGCATAAGTTTATTTATTTTTTAATACTCAAATAATGAATGATCATGAAATATTCCATAACCGTTGTCAGTAGTACTGATAAATATATAAATATCTTTTATCTAGGAAAATTTACATTAACGGAAGCCAAAATTGAGGGATAAGACTGATATGAAATGACGAATTATATAAAAAAACTACACCAATAATGTACCACATTTTTTCAATCGAAAAAGCCTAGCTTTGTTTCAAACATTGATAAATAATGTTCAAAACTATAAGAAACGAACGCAGCAAAGAATGCTACCAGCATTCCTATCTTAACGCAGCCTATTAAAACGCCTAAAAAACGTAGAAAACCGATAGACCATATCCTTAAATAACCTCTTGCCAGCCCATTAAACTAATCCCTTTTTCGAACAATTAAGAACGCAATTAAAACGGCCTTAATCGGCCCAGCCTCTAAAAAGTGTATAAAAAAATAAAAACCCGTGTCTCAATGTCTTTATTATGTGCACGGCACTCTAGTTTTTGTGACATTTGAGATTTAAGTGGCTGCTGCCAATAAAGTTTAATCATTTGGGGTTGTCAGCTGGTGAAGAGGATTCCACCATTTTGTTTATTCCTTTCTAAGGCTTTAACCCTTCCCTAGCCAGTATCGGTAACGTAAGCAAAGACGTATATCTCTAGGAGAAGGGTTTCATGACTCAGGACCCTTTGCAAACGCAGAAATAAAAATACATGAAGCATTTTACTATTGACGTAAGTTTCGGTAGCTGTAGCATAACTAGCGTATATGTATTTTTATTTTTAATTGTGTAGGTTTAACTTTTTTGTTATTTGTTTTCAATTGGGTGAGATGAGTAGGTATCAATCAACGAGTTTATCTTTTGGATATTTATACTTAATGAAATCCGTCTATAATTGACGGAAATATCGGTGAACATATTACATAAAAAAAAAATATATGTATATATTATAATATACATACAAACAGACGTCCTTTTTTGAAATCGGTTAAATTTCCCGCGTCAATCCTAAAAATGCTATTTGATACATCTATGATTGCATTGGATGGTGATAATAAATATGTAATTTTTACCGTTCCTGTAAAAATTACTGTTATCTCAACTTACAAATTAAATTTATCTACGCTCGATTTTTTAAGTTTGGTGTTATTTTCCATTGCTTATCTTTCTACAGCCCTAGATTGATATCCTATCGTTTAAACATAAAATAATCATTATCGCCGGTGAAATTGGTATTGCTTCAGATAAAGTATAGCCGTACATAGTTCCGGGTTTAAATCTCAGTTAGGCTTTTCTTTGGAAGCCTAGTTATCTTATGCGGTTGTTAGTCTCCTCTTTCCCACTTGGGGGCTGGACACTTGGGGGTCGTGCCCAGGGCCCCATGATCTAGAGGGCCTCCTAGTTCTAAAATACCAACGGATCATCGACATTTGTTACCCACAAACATATTAATTTACTAATGTGCGTAGGGTCTCCATTAGGTTTAAGACGACCCTGGCGGTTGTTCAGTTATTAATTATTTTTTTTGAGAAAATGAAAATAAAACCTCATTTAAAAAACAAATGATTTGAATTTGTCTTTTCAATAGTAAAAATGCGAGTTTTGTTACGATTTAAAACTTTTAACTTTCCGCTTAATATTATAAGTAAGTATACGTTTGTATCTTTGAAGGTTTATTAATTAATCGTTCATTAACAGCTAATTAAAAAAGGTTAAATTTGACACACATATAGATGATGATGATCTAACTTAATAATAAAAAATATATACAACCACCATCTTAATTATTTTTTTTATACTTACTTATCAAAAAGACAATGTACCTAATTATTAAAATCAGCTCAGTTTAGTATTTTATTACATTATTAAAATACTTTTTACCTAATTTAATTATTTTGTAGAAAACACGGGGTAAAATATTTACACTGGCAACATTCAGAAGCAGGGTTTCCATCAAACCTCTTATTAGTTTACAAAAAGACGCAATCTTATTCTTATCAAAATAAGGTTTATAGTTAAATAAAAAATTGATATATAAAGTAGTTTTCGTTTTCTTTTTAGAGTCGCTTGTCATTTACGAGTATCCAGGTAGCGAATGGAGCTATAAAAATTAGTACGGCCCCATTTAATAGGAACGGGGTTCCGTGAGACTCAGGTGTAACCCGAGTAGGACCTAAGATCTAGACCTGACCTATCTAGTTTAAGGCTTTTATATAAATTAAGTGCAATTAAGTACTGTCCACGTTTTTAATCGTATTCTTATTTCATTATGTATCGCATGCTTAATGATAAAGTGACCTAACTCAAAATGCTGCTGATGGAAAATGAACCTAAAGGTTTCAATGTTGTAATATTAATTTAAATACTTATACAAAAAAAAATGATTTAGGTCACTTTACCATTGAACATGCGATATTATTATAGCTTCAGTTGTTCATTATTAGCTTATAATGTTGTCTAATCTTGTTAGTGGACTTCACCGTACGTAATTTTCGTTATTATTTTAATCATTTAGTTTTAAGAATTATGGTTAGGTTTTATTAATTTGTGCATGAATCAACAAATAACCGTGTTCATAACACGATACCTCCAGCCGGGATCCGAAACTGGTTATTTTGGTTGCGTTTTTACCAACTAGACTGAGCGGGTTTGACATGTCAAAAGTATTTAAAGCTCTTTATTTTAATGCCGTGCCCTTATATCAATCGCACAAGCGTAGAATAATACTTAAATTGTGTCTGAGGAAAGGAACAGTGAGAAGTTAAATTAATTAAATGCTTATAAAATTTTCTAATAAATATTTTTACTTTACCATGGGGGTAGGCAGAGATCACGTACTTCCATGCGAAAAAGGCGACACATTACGTATATGTGTATGTATGTATGTATTTTGACTTTCTTACTATCACTTGTCACGGGGTTCGGGCTGGCTTGATCCGGCACAGCCCCGTGCTATACACAAGTAAAAAAACAATAGGCAAGGTGACTAAAAATATCTGTTTAGTCCGTCAATTAGATTATAAAAAAATATTGAACACGATTTTTTTTATTCATTTGTCAAAAAAACATTGCCGTTGATACAATGCATTGAAGTTGCGCGTGACGTCACGCTTTCGTACAATTATTACTAAATAGTGACGTCGCAAGCCCCCACTCCAAAACTTTGATGCTCTTTATCTTTGTGATTTTTTGTTAATTGGATAAAGCGAAAAATATGTGTCTAGCATTTTTGTATAATCTAACTGACGGACTAAATAGAATTATAGTTTTTTCGTGCAAACAGATAAGCTAGCCCCTTGTCACTAGGTACTTTTTCGCCGTTTCCTAAATAGCCTGACCTAATTGTATGTTTAGATAAAGGTGGATTTGGAACCTACTACTCTACCTACCCCTTCGGGACAACTTGTGTGATAATATATATATCAGTCCTATTTTGGTCTGGGGCTTAAAAATAATGTGCCAACTGTGTTCCTTGCCAAGCATGTCGTAAAAGGGGACTAATGGTATATCGGGTTTTGAGTGTGTGATTGTGTAGGTGACGAGCTACATTTTCACAATTTTCCATCTAACCCAGCCGATTTTTTGTCTGAATGTGGTTAAGTGGACTAGCTGCCCTGTGACTCTGCCTACTGATACCTTCGACTTTCTGACTGCGGGCGTGTATGTATGTATGTAGGTATGTCAGTCTCCCTGCGGAACCAAGGCTATAACCCCGACTGATTTAAGACTGCAACTCTCAATATAACAAAGACATAACCACAACCACTCGATGTAATTACGGCCCATAAACCTTTTATTGTTATTGCCATACGCCATTCGATTCGTTTGGCTCATTTGCATTACTTTTGTTGACGTCAACATTTGATAATTAATCATCCAGATCGCATATCACCGTATTAAGCGTATTGATTATTTGTTACGTGCAAATTGCACTTGGAACACAATGTTGAATGGCTGGAATCAATCGACCGGACTCAACTGGATTGAGCTGCTATTGTTTTAACTGAGCACAAAACGTGACGATATCTATAAACGATAGTCTGCGACAACTAAAGAACAGAATAGAATATAAAGGCTGTATTTGTTTGACCTATCGACATCACGTCACACATTCTACAATGCGCTTACGAAAATAATCTCACTCGCGCTTGATTTATCAGCTATCTTATTATACCCTGGCCACTTTACTTTGGCCGGAGAAAGGTCCCCCGTTTCAGAACGCCCTGGGAGTCCCACACATCACGTAAGCCTCTTTTAGATGGCATGATGGCATCTTTGACTGGCCCGTTGGTCGAGTGGTCAGAGACCCTGGCCACGAAACCAAGCGTCGCGGGTTCGAATCCCGCTAGGGGCAAATGTTTCCAGTGATGAACATGGACATTTGTACTCGAGTGGATGTTTGTAAACGTATTTAAGTATGTCTATCCGTTCACATAGTATCCATAACACAAGCATAAGCTTAGTTTGGAACTAGGGAATTGGTGTGTCAGTCTGGATTTTTGATTTATTTATAATGCAGGCTCCTTGTTAGTAAAAAGTTCCAAAATTCAAATTCAAATTCAAAATCTTTTTATTTATATAGGCTTCAAAAAACCAATAGTCAATATAAACATAACTTTTATCCTAAACTGTTATCCACTACCGGTTGTTATTGCACCTACTTATGCAACAAACCCAGATGGTCTCTTGGACCTTGGTCCCACAGCATACTTGCGAATAGTATATATAAATAAATAAATAATTAATAAATATTCGACTACATCACATACATTGATCTGACTTCAAGGTAAGTAGCTTAAGCACTTGTGTTACGGATATCAGAATCAACAGTGGTATTACAAATATATACTTAAATATTGGATATTTACACCCAGACACAGAACAAACACAAGTATTCATCATACGAATGTTTGTCCTGTGTGGGAATCGAACCCACAACTCTTGGCGCATGGAGCAGGGTCACTACCGAATGCGCCGTCGAGTCAAATATATAATATTATATAGTCACAGCTAGCACACAGTTATATTGTTTACTAAATTTACAACAAAGTATTGTATATGTTTAGCCGGGTGGTTTACATTAACGTAGAACTTGTATGAAAAGGATTATGAATGTTGAAGAGGCGAGTGAGGTGTGTAAGGATCGTGCCATATGGCGTTCGGTTCTCTCTGCCTACCCCGCTAGGGAAGTGGCGTGAAGTTTAGTTAGTTAGTTAGTTTACATTACCACATGTAAAAAAAAATTATATCAGTATCACCGGGTTTCTTCTTACTGTTCTAACTTTTTTTGTATCAGATTGCATAACAATGAATTCAGCCATTCAAGCATATATCAGACAGCGACTGAGTTACTTTTGCGTTCATAGTATTAAAAGGTGCAGTATGATAAATTGGTAGATTTCTTATTGAAACTCCCCAAACTATCTCCCATAACTCTGATGCACTTTCGCCCCAAGGGTATATGCGACTCACGGTGTGTTTGTTATTCCATATGGGAGGGATTCATTCACCCTTCGGGCAAACTAATCGGTATTTCCAAAAAAGTCCTGTATCTAATCATTCATCAATAATCGTACGAATGTTTTTTTTTAATCATCTTGAACATCTTGTGGTAACTTACACTTTTAAACGACTCGTAGGTATATGTAACTACGATCCATTAAGTATAACTTAACTCTCGGTCTAAGTATCGCAGAAATCAAACCAATGCATGAAATGAAATGAAAATGAAATGATATATATATTTTTTAAATGAAATGCCTAAATCCTGCTTCAAAACTTTTATAAATCCGCTGAACATAGGATAGGCTGTAGTTTTCTATAACAAACCGAATTCCACGTGCACCCGGGTGGAGCTAAAGGATAAACTAGTGCATACATTTTGCGTAACAATCCGTGGTCAATATTAGCAAATTATGTACCAAATAATGACACACTTACTAGAACTAATTTTAAAATTCCATACTCTGATAAATGCCCCGAATATCCGACCAAAAAGCTCGGATACACGACAAAAATCTACCAAATGTTGTCTCATCCCCATCGACATCACGAGATCACATTGGGTACCAGCTGATCTCCGACTCGATATAACCCGACCATTTAGGAAACACAATACAACCGACCAACGTTTGGGCGGCACGCGGCGTCCGCACTCGGCCGGTTTGGCGACCCAGGTGGGCTCAGCCGAATAAAAATAGACTGCGAATCAATAAAATACATTGCAAGATGCCGTAGTGATGTGCATAGGATTAATGGTATCGATGGCAAACGTGAAGTAAAAAGTGAATACATACATGTAATTCAAAATTCAATGTTATCACGATGTCGATAGACTGGTGACTCGGAACACTTCAAGGCTTATTAAACATGTTCTTAATATTTTGTCATGTCTTAAGCCATTTTTATTTAAGTAGGTATATTTATCTTTTAAGTTTTCCTTTTTTAGCTGTAGAGACCTAAATATTGAATAGAGTAAGAATAGTTTATTGAAAAATCCCCGCCGTAAAAATAAATTCCATTTAAAATTATGATACTGATTTTTATCATATCACTTCACAAGATACATTTCTAACCCATTTACTGTTTCTTATATAATGATAATAGGTACATCTGCAATACTCCCACAAGACCACAATCTAACAACCTAGATTCAGGACAAGTTAGAGATTTTACATAACAAAATTATCGTATCTTTTTGTTTTGGATAAGTACTTACCCTTTTGCTTTTGCCCTTATAGTAAGTATAATTACTAGGTTACTTTGATTTATGGCCAATGATTCAATGATTAAATAAAAATCATCAAAACAAAAAGTAAATACCTGTTTGATAACATTATTCCTATTGTTATATTCCCGGCAGGCACTCTTTTTAATTGACTGATGTGAAATCAGTCCAACATTAAATAAAATAATTTTCTTCAACCCTAATAATTTATAACAGCCAATTTCGATACCGACATCGACTTAACCGCATCACTAACATTCCGTAGGGCTGTCAACTCGCACTAAGTAATCGGCCATTATCTGTATCGATTCAACCCGCCACTGTCCACCGATTCACAGTTCGTATTATCAAACCAACCCTGTAATACAAACTGATCTCATAACACACCATCCATTACCCTGCCACTATACCATTATACTTTAACGTTTCTAGTCCAAAGAGCAATGAAAACAGTTCTTGATTGAATAACGGTTTTAGTGATGTTACATGGTACGGATATAACAGTGATTTTAACATTAACCAGTAAAAGAGGCTAATGAAGCGATCATGTATAATTGATTCAAATTTTTAATAGTTTTATCGGTGACTGTGGGGGGTCAATTATAACGAGAATTGTTTATGATAGAGAGGCTGGTAGATAAACTTGTGTTGCCTTTTAAGAATTTAATAGCATAACGTTTCATATGTAAGGATGTACCTAGGTATTTACCAGGTAATTACGATTAAGAAACGTTTTTAAAGTTCCATACTCAAATAAGGTCTCATGCTGGCCTGTGACAAACATTGTGACGACTATGTTCCTTGCCTAGCACGTCTTAAAAAGCTACTAATGGTGTTTCACTCGCGTTTATGGTTAATGTTGTATAGTCTTTAGCTACTACTACGACTACTAAACTTCAAGCCATCACTTCCCTAGCGGGATAGGCAGAGAGAACCGAACGCCATATGGCACGATTCTTACACACCTCACTCGCCTCTTCAACATTCATGATCCTTTTCATACAAGCTCTACGATTTTTATGACTCCTAACATCACCCTCTGTTAATACACGACCAATCTGGTCGTGGTAGGTGAGCCTGGACATTCCGCGGCTCCTAAATCCTTCTACTTTCACATTTTATATCTATTTAGTCAATCTTTCGTCATCCATTCTTTCCACATGTCCGAACCACCGGAGCATGCCTCTTCAAAATATTTTTTCAGTTCGGACCAGTACTGAGATTAGCGTGTTTAAGCAAACAAACAAACTATTCAGCTTTATATATTAATAAGTATTAGTAAGTATAGGTAAGATATATCATTAAGTACATAGACGATAAAGGTATTTCGGAGATAATTGCCGCAATTTATTTTAAATTAATAACTTAATTACTCTTGTAAGAATGATAAAGCAACGAAAATATCCGTTTACTGATTATGAGAAGTAAAGATTGTGAACGTAAGTCTGATTTAAAAAAATAAGTAAAGATTATGTAAATAGACAACTTTTAAGAGCTTTGTAAGGTAATTACGCATAAATAATAATTTATACCGAATCACTGTAATTACATATTATCTATGAGTATATCGTCCATATCACCTAAGAGGTAAGATTCAAAGGAGCAGCAAGTTCTTTTAATCGATTTTATAAATAACTAACATTCACGCTACTTAGGTAAGTAATCTGCCTACCACGCTAGGTTCGGTAGGTGCCACGGTAGGTAGGGGGTAGGCAGAGACAACTGAACGCCATATATCTGACTACATCACATTTATTGATCTGACTCCGAGCTAAGTAGCTTAGGCACTTGTGTTATGGATATCAGAATCAACAGTACCATATGGCACGATCCTTACACACCTCATTTTAGACAAAAGTGAAATTTAATTACCTAGATGGAAAGTTGTGTAAAAATAACGACACGTTGTCATTGAGCTATTATTACTACGTATAGAGAAGCTATGTCAAACAAAAATATTATCACGTAGCATGGTCTGAGCGTGTTTCAGCATTTTCAGCGCTAAAACTAACAATTGTCGTCTAATTAAGCTACTAAAACACGCAGCGCTAGATCGCTCATAGAGTACATTTTTCTCGCGACCAAACGCCGTGAATTTCATGGCGCTTACGCGTGAACGTAAGCGAGTGACTAAACGAGTTGTTGCCGATCGGCAACAACGCACGGCGCAAAAAACTTGTTCGGTGCGTCGGTTCCTTACGCTAGTAATAATAGTTCAATCCACGTTGTCAACATATTCACGAACCAACTATCCGACACATTTTTTTTTGGTTTAGAGTAGTTTTGCTGTCTGGAAATTTTATGATTATGGAAGGTACTACATAACATACATTCATAACATCACGCCCGTAATCCCTGAAGGGGTAGGCAGAATAGGCTAGGTACTCTTTTTAAAATATGTTGGATAAAGTCCGCTTATCCGATATTCTATGCAGGAGATATTATAGTGAACAAGTGTGTGCGCAAACACAGGTGCACTCTCTGTTCCTTCACTCTCATAGTCCTGTGAGACGGCAATTCGACATGACCGAAGAAAGGTCAGGCGCAAGACCAACGACTTAACTTGCTAAAAATATATTGGATTAATGTGAAGGAACACAATTAGTACCTTATTATTAATTTCCCTACATAGACCTGTATCACGGACTAGTAATAAAAGAAGGACTCCGCGCCACTAACTAGACGTTGACGCTCCTCAGGTGCTCCAACTTGACAAGCACTTACGTCACACATTGACATAATAAGTGCTCCAAATTACAGATATCCGATATCTGGTATCCTTACATAGCTCACTCACACATGCATCAACGTGGCTTCACGCTAAAGTAAGACCTATATATACTAACTATCTTTAACATCATTCCTAAAGTATGCTTATAAAGTATATCAAGAAAGATATATTGGACTAAAAATCGGGATCCCGTAACTTCGTCGACTCAATAAAATTGGGGTTAGCTCGGCATATCTCGAGTACAGAACCCCATCACAGTCTAAGATTACACGTTGATCACTCGTGTAAGTCATGGCGCTGAGCTATCGGACAAAAGCTTAATACTATCGCTAAATCCGTTATTAATTACTAAAAAACAGATCAATTAATCATATAATCATGAAGATATATGAGATATATTATGTTACTTGGCTTATCTACCCCGACATTTTTAAGGAATACCATATTTGATAAATGTAACCTAATTGTTGGATTATCGAAGTTGTTAATAATTATGTTTTTGTTATTATTTATTTCTAATATATCTAATAAGCTTATGATAATTTTGACACGTCCTTGGTGAGTGTATACATATTATATCTATCTGGATTAGTAGTTTGTATGTGGTGTCATATACAAACATATTTTATAAATTGATGGTAAATATATTTTTTGTGTATGAATTATATTACAAACTTAAATATAGATTATTTAGGTAAACTAGGCAAGGAAGACAGTCGGTACATTATTTTTAAGTCCCAGGCAACCATGAGGCAGATCGGATACTAACAATATCTTTTTTTTTAGAAATATCCCACCTTTCTCACAAAAATATGGTTTTTATGAATTTTCTCTAGCGCTCTTCTTTGACCCATCAAATTGTTTTGATAAATTAACTAACATAATTCGAAGCTTTTTATCTTAGTTAAAGTTAAATATATTCATATAAGACAAACTTATATGCCATAGCAAACTTAAACTTCTCTATTCAAAGGTAGTCAAGCTACATTTCAATTACCAACACTCGGATCCATAGACAAACAATTAGTCCCCGTAAACGAACTTCCGAACTGAAAATTGTGATAAACCAAATCTCGGCGTTTGAACTCAGACAAAGGGAATAAAAGGGGTTTAAAAATACGCCGCCCCAATTAATTAGAGACAATTAGCCTCCCTTGCCGTTGCAACAAAAGGTGGAAAAAGTATTCCCATTAATTAGAAGTAAGAGGGTGAAGGTAGATCTCCCCTTTGTTTTGAGGAGTACATTCGAGACGGCACTGTGGTGGTTAAATATTATTTTATTAAGCTCTGTCTATGGGCAGGACTTGTTCGGTTATTTTGTTAAACTGAAACAAAAATCTACAAAACAAATGCCTACAACAATGTAAAAAAGTATAATTTGCTGAATGGTGGGGAGGGGGGGGGGGGGGCGAACGTAGTTGTACCTATAAAAAAATATAGGTACCTATATTTATAATAGTTTTATATCGAGTTGTTATTGTCCGCGAATAAAATTAATAAAAAAAACAAAAAAACGTGTTATTATTTTCACAGTACAATAACTACTTATCTATGTTTATTTTTGTTTTTTCTAGTAAGGTTTCTTTTTGATATAGAGATGAGTGTGTGAATGGGTGAGAGGACCCCATGTTTTTAAAAGCTGAAAAGTTGTAACTATTATACTATTCAGTACTTTTATTATATTTATAACGGCAACTCATAAAACTTTCATCCAACGTTTGCAATGTCGACCATACTATTGCGTTATCGCAGATTATAACCTAAAAAACACAGTCTATACTCGATGAAACAAATCCCCCTGTTCAGTAATAACTAAGTACACAAACCCAAACCTCACTACGCTAAGCTCCGTTTTACGGATAAGATAACAGCAGATCATAAGTGAATCCAGCTAATATACCCTTTCAATCTAATTACGGGCTTTCAACGGGAACTGATTACATTGAACGTGGGTAATTAACCATCCTTGATATGTTTACGATACATTCAAATGTGTGTGTTGGTCTGTGCTGTAAATTGTATTGATGTTATGTATATTGTAATATTGACAGATTGTGTTTAGCGGTGGTAGCTCAATGGATGAACGAAAGTGAAGGGTGCTTTGTAAAAGATGTTGTTGACAAGAGTAACTACCGAGTTTCTTGCCGGTTTCTTTTCGGTAAAAGCAACATTCCGAACAGGCGGTAGTTTCATATTATTAGTTGATTTTTTTTGTTGAATTGACGATTTATAAGTGTTTGTTTCAGTCCTATATAAATAAAGAGTATTTTGACTCTGAACTTGTTGGTTCGAATACTATGCTCTTATCGTTAAGTATTAATTTTTTTCTTTATTTGAATTGTTAGGTACACTTTATAATCGGTGACAGAAAACATTGTACGGTTAGGAAACCAATTCACTGACATATCAAACTATGGATGTGTAACCATGATGTCCCCCGTGTAAAGAGCACAGGAAACGATAGTTACTTTAATTCATAGACGGATATTAACCCGTATCCAAGTGATCCCATTTATTGTCCACAATAACTAAAATCTAACTAACTAAACTTCATGCCACTTCCCTTGCGGGCAGGCAGAGAGAACTGAACAGTACACAATAACTAGTAATATACATACATAATATCACGCCCATAATCTCCGAAGGGGTAGGGGGCAGCAGGCCTCTTTAACCACATTCAGCCAAAAATAAATAAAAGTATGGAATCGTAGGATCGTAGCAAATGGAAGTACGTGATCTCTGCCTACCCCCATGGGAAAAAGGCGTGACATTATGTATGTATGTATGTATAAATAAAAGTAGGTAATACAAATACCGAAATAAATAAATCTCTACACACTCAATGCCTGTAAAAAATGCCTGTAACTCTTAAAAAAATAAAAGACGAATGAAGGATCCAAAGTGGATGGTCAAAGTGATAACCACCTTAAATAGCAAACTACTAGGATTAAGTATGTAAAGATTTTGTAATAAATATAGTATTGGTAGACAGAACTAATGAATATGCGGATTCATTTTGAAAACTAATAGCTGAATACGTAAATAAAAATTGAATTTTTAGGTATCTTTTTTACGTAATTCTAATAATAACAGTCGGAAGCTATAAAACTAATATCTGTACGTGCCTACACGTATACGAATCAGTATAAAAAAATATGATGATATCTTAAAAACTCACGCAGTTTCAACTTTTTGTGTTGCCTCGTTTTCGTCGCGCGAGTATTGTCACCGCATAGCACCCGTGTCTCGCTTCGTACGACTTGTACCTACCTACCACAAGCGATGCGCACGCGCGATACTGGTTTTACTTAGTTGGTTGTATTTTTTTAAGGTTTTATAAATATTATTTCAAGATGTGATCAAAATTTTCTGTTCATTTTTCAGGTTACGTATATATTAAAAATACGGTTATATATAAAAAGCGACACAAACTACAATAAACTTATACTCCTGCTTAAGAAGGAAATATGGTTTCAATTTTGCATATTTAAATGAACCACGTTGTATGTTATTTGACTAATTTTTCTCAGGTTTTAATAAGTGTTTAAAAGTGTTGGCGGGTGTGAATTCTTCTGATTTATAATTTGAAAATTGCATGCACGAAAAATGTATAGATTGAGCTTTTTATCATCTCCATCTTTTACATAAAATATAGCTAATGTATATCATATCACATCAATCAAATATCCCAAAAAAACTTCGCTCAAAATCCATCACAAAGCAATTTTAATATGTGTGTATATGTATTACGTCAATCGACCACTCGTTATCTTTTATTTCTTAAGATAAGTGCTTACTAATCTTTATTTCCTTTTGTGCCATCAACCAGTAAATAAGTCAATCCGGTGTTAAATCTTAGCCATCATTGAGACTCCTGACATAGCTTATAGTCGAAAAATTGTATTTCTTAGAGTACAACAACTGGAATTTTCCTACAAGTTTTGGCTTGCACCAAAACAATAGTAAAACTTGATAATATGTCTTAACTAGCATCGTTAAGTGTCGCTACGCTAAAAGACTAGTCTCAAAATCTGTCAACACATAACACACCCATACAGGGAAATATAGCAGCGCCCGGACACACGTTCTATCTATAACACTTTAATCGAACAGATTATACGTGTCCATTTAATAAGTAGCTATCAATTACCGTGCTTGTACTGATAATTTTAACACTACGATAACGAATTCGGCAGTGCTAAACAAGCCTTCACCATGTGCGCGTGTCGACAGAAGAAGTCTTTTTTCATAGAGGATATTCTACAAGACTCGGTGAAAAAACCGTATAAGAGTTTGAGCCATGAACCGACTCAGCCATTGAAATGCAACGCGAAGACCACGGAGATGGTCAAGAAGGAGACAGAGAAGGTTCCCATCCCGGCGGACGATGAGAAACTCACGAAATTCAACGTAGCATGCGAAGTCCAAAATGAGATGCAGATTAACAAAACAAATCTCGAACAAAGGAGAAACACTTACCCTCTCTACCCGACCCCTATGAAAGTCAACATGCCATGGCCAACATATAGAACTAAGGGCCAAGTCGGGTACCCTGTGGAACCCCGGCCCGCCTTCAGTTACTACAGCGATCCAATGTTAAACTCGGACCCGATGTTTAGAAGTCATCTCGCTGCAAATAGATATATATCTCATCCGTTCACTATACGACAAGCTTATGGATTTGATAGAGGTGAGAGACTTCGTCGAAAGCTTTATTAATTTCAACGTTATGATATAATAATTAATGTATAACAAAAGTATACTTTATATATTGAATTTAAATGATTTTATCAAATAAATGAATCATTCCTAATTTACAAGATAGATTCATATTTTTTGAACTTTATACAGATAATAATATAGATAACACACGAAACATTTAATCAAATGGCCAATAAACCAGCATACGATTTTTTTATAAAAAAGTAAACAAAACTATTGATAAAATGGCACTTGACAATCTATTCCTCAAAAACGATTTTGAAACGAAAGGTTTTGCTGATAACGTTTCGTTAGTGATGCGAACATTCAATGATATCGTCTTTATCGAACAACACTAAGCAAATAAGAAATATGAGATTAAAAATCGATTAACCCAACAAGCCACGATGAGTAGATAAGAGTATTTTTTGCGATAATACAAAATTCCCTGACTCATTTACATTCGATTCGATGAAGTAGATCTTTATGACGTGTTTCGTACGTGAAAGCTTATATCAAATTATATTTCGATATGATTTACAACAGAAACGGCATATAAGTCATAGCTTTAAATAAACAGTACGAAGCTACGTATAATAATGTTAATCTTTATTTCGATAGCGATGACTTGCAAGATATACTGCCATATAAATATGTACTTTTGAATTGAAAGCAATCACACAATAATCCTACTAATCTGAAACAAAGTAAAAATAACAAAGTAGGTAGGTACATTTAGTACTTAGTTTTATCAAGGAAGAATGCTTGTAATCGTAGGAAAATAAAACTCACTGTCCCAAACATATATTTATTGGGACTTCACTGACAATGACAAATTGCTAAATTATCTCATAACGGGCTTAAAGCCCAGATTTCGGTATTATCATTATCAATAAGTAATACTAATTAATAATGATTATTTTAAGCTAATGGGCGTGGCTTTGTACATAAAAACAACAGGGATTATGTATGAGCTTCAATTGGAATTAATTTGATATTTTTAACGATTGTTGGTCGAAAGACCAATTCCAGTTTACTAGATTCACAAACAGAATATAGAATAGAAATAAAAAAGAAATTGAGTATGTTTACAGAAAAAAAATAAAGTAACTCAAGTCATAAATGTAAATTATCTAATTCCTATACCAACATTTTAAGGTGAAATATCCGTAGTATTAATAAAACGGTGCAGACATTTTTACAATGGACATACTCACCTATAAATTTAACCTACTTATTTTATTTATACGAAGAAGGATTTAAGGATGTCACCATACGACACAATGTTTCAACAGGATGAAATTTACTATCAAACTCTTATCTTAACTTGCTTGTAATTCACCTACAATAAAGAATAAGCAATCGATTGCATTTATAAAAGCAATTACAAATGGTTATGATAAAAAAATACGCACTCACACGTTGATAATTTGTGGAATATGGACACACAGATTAGAGGGACAAACTTTAAATAAAATACCTATTATATTTTTAAAATATAAGAACTGCATACTTACTTACTTACCTTAAATAAATTTAATGACTTACATAGCGTTAGTAAAAACATATAGGTAATTGTAATGATTACAGTAATTCTGGCTACTTCTATTCTATCTAGGCAGATAAATACCTAGAGCGAAAACAAAATATTGTTTAATTTTTTTGGAAACAAAAATAATGATATTAAAAATATACATAGACATGATTGCAGTGCAATATTAAATTCAAAAAGATTAACCTGTATAATTTTATTAATAATAAAAGAAATTAAAAAAATATTATTTGAAATACACGCCATAATATTGCTAAGTACTCTAGGTACATATTTTTAGGATTATCTGCTTAATTTTCGACTAATGCGTGTTTAGAATGTCCTAAACTCATAGATAACTAAGTATGTAATCATATCAGAGAGCGATAATTAAATGATAGATATAAAATATTACCTCGAATAAGTTATAGATACAATTTTAATAGGCAATAGTTTTTAACTAATCTCCGATCTTTTTACGATGAAATGTATTTATGGACTTTTGGACTGCAAGTTCTTGATATTTTGTGGAACTCCTCTGTTCGTCCAAAAGAGTTTACGGATTGTCGTGAAAAATCAGCAAAGCCCTTGTGATACCCCTAATTTTGCAAATGGCTGCGATGACTGCTTGCTATCAAACAGGCCATACGCTTCCCATCATTTTGGGGTACACTTAACTTTGTCTCTGAGTTTCATTTTCAGATTCACACAGATTACACATATTTTATGCAAGTTACCTAACATACTAATTCATTTGATTGAGAAATCAAATCTTAACGACAGTATTGAAGTTCTAACAGTACGTTTTCTTTCCCAGTTGGTCCAGGCTGCTGCAGTCCCTGGTGGAGTATAGGCGGCAGACGGAAGGGGGGCCAGGTCCGGTTCAGCGCGGCGCAGACCGGCGCGCTGGAGCGCCGCTTCGGAGCCAGCAAGTATTTGAGCCCTGATGAGAGACGGGCGCTGGCTGCCACGTTGAGACTTAGCGATCGCCAGGTAAGATTTCCTTACTACTTAATACTAGTTTGGGGATAGGCGGTCAACCCCCTCCCTTTGACTGGTGAATACTTCTCCGCTTCACAAATTGGTCCTGACTAGCTGACTAAACTTATTCTATAAGATACTCTATATGACCCCAATTTAACGCTGTTTAATAAAATTTTAACGCTAGATCCGCGTTTGGTTGATTGAGAAAAAGTATTTTTTAAAGGCTATTATACATATTGGACATTACATAGTCCAGTACTTAAGAAGTTTTACTAGCTTCATTGCAACTAACTAAACTTTACGCCACTTCCCTAGTGGGGTAGGCAGAGAGAACTAAACGCCATATAACAAGATTCTTACACACCTCACTTGCTTTCATGATCTTTTTCATAGTAAATTATAATCCAGTTTTATTGTAAATTATCTAATTTTGCAAAGGGAACGAATAACTTCTTCTATATTTGTCTACATTTGATGGATCGCTTTAATTAAATCCGATCTGCTCGTATGTCACCTTGAAGACTACCCAAACTAATGTCTCCTTTAATTGTTCATAGGTCAAAACGTGGTTCCAAAACCGCCGCGCGAAGTGGCGCCGCACTACCCCTGACTCAGCTGATCCTGGCAGCCCCCCTTCCGCGGACGAGGGATCTGAAGAGGAGGTCCATATAGCTGATGATGAATAACACCACACGCAATGAAAGCGAAGCAAGAACGATGGGCGCAGAAAATACCAATGACGATCTACAATATAAATAATAAAGAAAACCTCCTGATAAAGTTGAAATATGAAACGAATATACTATATTCTTGTCATCAGATATCGTAACGTTGCGATTGTAATGTGAATTAATGACTATCTAGTACGTTCTCGTGTTTTAAAGAGGACTTGAATCAGAAGTTGTTACAGAAAAATCACCAGAAAATCTGGAGATCTTTCAAACCATTGAAAATCTTCAGATTACGTAGGATGGAACCAAATAATGATCCGATCTTCTTTATGCTAAAAATCTCCAGTGCCATCAGTTACTGCTTACCAGCCGAACAATAGATATGATTTCTGCTGGCGTTACTCTGAAGAAGACAAACATTTAAAATATTTAAATATAAAGTGTTGCTTGACTAGAAAGGTCGCCTCTTGTCACTTATGTTAACTACAACAATGTTTACTAAATCCACCTCGTTTTTTTTTTGCGAAAACTGATGAAGAGTTACATAACCTACTTCCACGCATTAGAAGGGACCAGATAAGAAAACTCATCATCACCATATAGTACCTACCTACATAAGGGCTTGCGGCTTTTAAAACAGACTGAAGGAGAAAGACATCACAAGCACAGGATTCTATCATCAGCACTGATTAAAATAATCTCAATTTAAAATTAGTCGTCGTTCATTAATTACTTAGTAAGTTGTACATAAGTAAAGAAATATAAGTATATTAATAATTTGAGAAGACCTACATTTTATGATTGATGGACAATGGAAGATGGTGCCCTCGCGATTCGCAAATTTCTTTGTGTTTTTAAGAAAACGATAACTTACGCTATACAAATTGGAAAATAAAATACATTAATAGAACTGTTTGGTATTTAATTTTTTCATTGTTAACTTCTACCAGCCTAAAAGAAAAATCCAAAGTCACTTCTGTATTAGGTATGCAAATGAATTTGAGTATTAGATATACGTAGAGCAAAAACTTTGTACTTACTCCTTTTACATCTTAATCATCATTTTCCTAGCGTTATGTCCCGTGCTTAGACGGGGTCCGCTTAGACCATGATCCAGGATGTAGCGAGTCTGGTAAATAAATTGAAGCGACTGCCGATCTGACCTTCGTAACCCTAAAATAGGGGAACCAGACAATTTTTGGATCATGGTTACAAAACCAAAGTTATTTGAATTTGCAGGTTTCATCACGATGTTTTCCCTCACCGTCGAGCTAGTGGTATAAATACGTACATAGATTTGAAAAATCCAGAGGTACGTGCCTGGGTTTGAACCCGCACTCCTCGGTTAAGAGGCGCGTGTCCTTACCATTGAGCTACCACCCCTCCTTTTACATCTTAATATAGGTACATAAATTACGCGTCACGTTGTTTGTCCGCGATGGACTCCGAAACTACTTAACCGATTTTAATCAAATTTGCACACCGTGTGCAGTTTGACCCAACTTGAAAGATAGGATAGCTTAGATCTCAATTTATTTTACCCGATTATGTGTCATTGACTATGCTAGTATACGATATGGCACAGTAAAAGTTTACCTATATAAAGAAGGAATGCAGAAATATAGTATTTGAATACATTAAATTACTTATCTATTATTAATTTAAATTACTTACTTAATTTAAATTACTTTTTATTAATTTATTGTATTAAATTACACTAACTACTTGAATATGGTCGCCTATCGACCACTGGCTGACCACTAGTATACTATTAATAGATATTAATTGTATTATTTCTTGTTAACCTGATTATTTATAAAGTACCTAATAACGAACCAAGCATTCGACCTGCCCTGCTGAACAAGAAAATATTGTCTTCCTAACCTACTGACACTCACTAGAGGCATAATTTGCTTACCAACCGTATTAATACCTTTTAACTAAATTTTTGGTGAATCCCTTAGTAAATCAAGTGACTAATTTGAAAATCACTTACAGATAGTTAAATCCTAATAGAAGTTATATAGCAAAGTTGCACATCCAATTGTGAAGTAAAATATGTAGACAATTTAATGCTAGGGAGCCTATTTGAATTTCGAATCAAAGTATTCTGATTTTCCTCCTAAAACGCAGATGCGAGTACTTTGTCCAGTTACAGACTACGTCTGTAACTGGACAAAGTAACGGATTTGAGTGAAGATAGCGAGCATAAGCATTTCAGAGAACGTTACAAAGTTCTTGAGCCACCAGGCGATTGAAAAGTAAAAAATGGTTTAGGCTTGCTTAATCCGTGGATAGGTGATACGTTAGAGTACCTTGATATTCTATGACTAATAATTAAATAAATTCTCCAGACTGACACACCAATTCCGTAGTTTCAGACTAAGCTTATAAGCTATGGATACTAGGTGAACAGATAAGACATTGGTACTTAAATAAGTACGCATAGAAACATACGTACATCCACAACTCTAATAAAAGATATAAGTACTGTTTCGGGACCCTGGCTTAACAGTCAACAAAAGATATAGGTATAATGATAGGTACTAGGTGGATTTTATTCATAGATAAAGTCTTAGATCCACACACGGACTAGTCAAAAAAGGACTCCACGCTGTCATACTATAGCGTGAAGCCACGTTTATGCATGTGTGAGTGAGATACGTATGGATACTAGATATCGGATATCTGTCATTTAGAGCGCTTATTATATCAATGTGTGACGTAAGTTGCGTGTCAAGTTGGAGCACCTGAGGAGCTTCAATCTCTAGTCTCTAGTTAGTGGCGCAGACCTTCTTTTTTTACTAGTCCGTGGATCCACAAGAAGTTTGCAACATCTTCAACAAAAGTGTTTTGAAAACCATACATTGAGCTTCGAAATCATCAGACCTGGCACACGCTTTGGGAACCCCTGTTCCAGTCAATACCCACCTGAATGTAACAAACCTAAATGAAACACCAAAATTAAAATTTTAAAAATAGTTTTATTAATAGAAACCATCGTTTAAGGGAAAACCTCGAAAAACAAAACAAACTTGTCAACACCATTATAAATTGGACAGTAAAAACGTAATAAATAGATTTATTTACAACTTATAACAAACTTTAGGCCCAAACGGGACGAAATATCGAGGCCAAATAGACTCGCCTACATTACTTGTTCTATAATGTTATGTAAACTAGTGATTGCGTTAACTTTGTACAAGAACAGTTAACCGCTGGACGCCAAATGTTAGTCATGTCTGCGAGCAGTAGTCACTCAATCAAATGTCAATCAGGACTGACCATTTTTCTTATGGTACAAATTATGTAGACGCAGCCTTGTAATATAATTAGAAAAACGGTGTTGCCACTTCATAATGTGAAAAATATACCACTTATAGTACTTAAATATTATTAGGTATGACCATCGATGTTTATTATTGAATAGCCTGTAGGCGGCTATTATTTTGAATGCTAAATATTATTTCGAGATATTTAGATAAGAGTATATACCAGTATATTTAGTGTTATAAAAAGATTTTAACTAGTTACATTTGAATCTAGCTACATTACAAAATGTTTGACTTTAAACAATTCAGCTATTAATCAGTCAGAAATCACACCCGTTCAATCATTTAAGGTATAAGTAAAAAATTCTTATTAAAATATACAATTTTATAATTGTGGGGCTCAACATTTAAAAATTGACAAAAATTACCAATTTGACAAAATTTACCAAATAAATTAATATTAACCACAACAAATAATTAATGTATGTAAGTATTTTAAGAAAATTATTTTTTATAAATACAATTTAATCAAATTTGGAGATTTTTTTACGCTGAATACATGTCATGTGCACGTAGTACATTAAATCTAAGAAAAGTTCTAAAACACATATCTAAAATAGACGTCCATTATATCTGTAATGTAAAAATCTAAAGAGAATTTAATACTATGTATTTATATTTACAATCATGTTAGACTGTGGCTACGAGATGTCTTTTAAAGAATATCAAGTGTGAGGGTTTCATTCATACGTCATAACCATGGCAGTGCACATACTGTCAGGGACTCTTCGTTTTTGTTCAGGCCTTCTTGGACCATTGTCTATAACTTGGGAGCTTTAAGCCAAGGCCTCACAATCTCATCCATATAATTATAAATATATTATCATTTATAACAAATATAGATCTCGCGGCTTTTCGATTATAGTAACAGGATTTGAAATCCTGGAGCCTGAAACAAGCTTCACCATAATAACCATAAGATATTAAATTAATAAAAACTTCGATAAACAGTTAACATTCTTTTAAAATTTATGACAACGCTTATATAATGTTGCAAAGATAGGCGAACACTTAATAATTACAATTTGCATAATAATAGGAAAAAATAAAAGTAAAAAATAGAATTGACTAAAATTGACAATGTCACATTCCTGTGAAAGACAAGTATAACCTGACAGTATGCTTAACAATTACAAAGGGAAGTACCTTATAACAATAGTTTACTCGGCTTTCCTTAACGCGCCCCGAGCGCGCCACGCTTTGAGCAAGTTGTAGGAGAAGTATAGTTGGAAGAAATGCACCTGAGAAGCTAGGAGTACGAATGCATACCATAGAAGACCATATGGATAACCCTGGAAGAGATAACATAAGTTTTTATTTCATAATATAATGGTAAAGTACTTGTTATCTTAGATTTTAGAATCTGTAGGTAAAATCTTGAATAAGACATTGCCATCATCAGTTGTAAACAAGCAGTTTGATGACTTAGTTATTTTCTTTAAATCAATTAATAATTAATATCCAATAGATTCTTCTTCAAATGTAAGGGGTTTGGCTTGTCTCTATTCTATAATTATAAAGTGTAAATTTTATTCTAGTGCCATGAGGTTCTAGTTAACTTTTTGGAACAATAAAAAATGTATACTTATAATAGTACATAAATTAATTGTCATATTGATACTCTGTTCAAGAAAATTTCACAATATCCTCAAATAAATCAGACTAACCTGCCACATATCGATATCCACTTCTGAACTGTCATCTTCATCTTCGTCTCTAGACAGGTACCTCCAGACGTCTCCACAATAATATAGGATGCAGTAGAGTAGAGGCCCGAACCCGAGCAGCATGATACCATACATGTATCGTCGTAGCTGCTTAATGTTATTACGTTTTATAGCGGCCAATCCCAAGAATGATAGCAGTAGAGATAAACACCAGATGTACTCCCACCAGACAGGCTGAAAAGTATAAAAAAATTAACAGGTTTTGTAATATTTAATTACATTCTGAACATAAATAAAGTTATGCTTTTGTTCATAAATGTTTACCCTCAATGACTGGCTTGAATTCCATTGTTATATAATACCAAGTTTTTTATTTAGCTAATAGTTTAATGAATAGAGGCAGAAATGTGTTTGTTCATTTAAATTTTACATTGAGTATGTTGCATAAAATGATATAGATAAGTACTAAATAACAAATATGCTGTATAGAAAAACCAATTGTTTTGTATCAGATATATAGGACATTCAAACAGTTAATCAGTGCTTCAATAAGCTAGCTAAAGATAGAGCTGTACATGAGTTGACTGAATTTATTATGATTAGGTTTTTATTAGGATTAATGAATTTAGAAGAAAAGAGATTCAGGCTGATAACACAAGCTGCAACTATAGACCATTAGAAAATTAAAAAAAATATACAATGATTGGCTTACCTGTGGTATCTGCAGTTCCTCAATTTCAAGAATAAATATATCAAGTTTGTCGAGAATATCAGCCGATAATTTCGCTAGCATAACCAAGAACAGCATATGGTGGAAAAATACGCAGTATTTTAAGCGTGACTTGTTCAGTGCACTGAAATGGAAATAGCAAACAATTTGTTTAGTTATTTGTTATATTAAAAGAAAATTTAAATAAATGAATTGCATTGCATGAAGCATTTATTTTAAAATATTTTTTGCAACAGTCAAAATGTTTAAACACCTTTTTGCAAATGTAGTCGGTTCCATAGCCTGTTATCACTGTCAAATAAATAATTAAAATTCCACAAGGGTCACAATCAAAACATTGTATGTTTAGGATAGCTCAAACATAAATAAACAATTTACGACAATATCATTGTTGTGATATTTTATAATAGAAAAATTGGAAAGTTTGCCAACGTCTAAGATGAGATCTGCTCACAATTTTCAAACAAACGGCGCGAAATCTTTTTCGCTATCGATTGCTTTCGTCTAAAAATAATTTGACGGAACTTGATGAAATAATTGTCGTCTGTCACACTACCGTAGGCTCATAAATCGAAATAGCCTTCCACACGGTCGAGTACACATAAAAATAATCTCAAAACTCACCTTAATTGATACTGAATAGCTATTTTTTCCCTGTGCTCGAAGTCTGCACCGTTCGTACCCGTCACCATAACACCGCGTGAAGCCATATTTATAACTTAATCGTCCAATTATATTAAAGAAAATACTGTCTACGACAACTACAAATCACTCAAAACATGCCATTCACTTAAACCCTGTAATAATTTTTATTTTTCAATCAATTCATTTTCGTCACATCTGCCAAATCGAAAGAGCGAAATGCCAAAAATGCCAACATTGCCAACGTTTCAAGGTTTTTTAATAACGTTCCGACTTACTCATTTTCATAGAATCAATTTTTAGATTGGACTTTTAGCAAATATATTTATTACATAAGTTGCTCCAAAAGAAGTTTAATTTATTAATTTAAGCTATAAATAAATAAATTACACTTACTTTCTAAGCATAAGAGTTATAATCAAAATAGATCGCCAAACCAAAAAATTGTTTCATAAATACTTATGCTTATGACGAAACATGTAAATTGACATTTGAAACACATTCGGATACACATTATTCATTGCATGTATCAAATTTAGTAAAAAACAATGTGAATTTTACAACTAAACTCAAAAACATAGCGCCATAGTATTAATTAGTATTGTACCGCTTGGTAAGTGACTAAAGGTCCTGTGAAAGACCAGTGGTCTAGCACAGGTATCGAAAAAGGCGTTAATAACATAAGCGTCATCTTATCATACATTAAAAATATTTAAGACGTAGCGGCGCGCCCCAACTTCGTCCTGGTATGAACAACATGATAATATTTTATCCCGTTGTTCCCGTTACCGTTTAAATCTCTACCGTTACCGTTTAATGTCCACAAATATTTAATTGAGACTAATAAGTACCTCAAAGTTTTTTTTACCTCTATGTGTTTTACTGGCAATGGCATTATTTATTTATACATATATGTATTTGCGCGGAGGCACAGGATAGGAAAATACTAGTAGGGATCCGCACTTGACTTCTGTTTTTGCCTCAGTAAAGTACCCTTAACTATGCACTAACGCAACTTTATATTGTTGGGTCTGATGCAGCATCGCTGGGGTGATCAGGGCGGTTTAGCGTTGCGAGATCCTGTGGGCATCTTACATAAGGCGTGGAAGGTACATCCCAGGGGTTTAAGTCGGTATACCCCGCCCACTAGCATTGTGGGCGGAGCAGGGTCGTCCTATTATCTCGAGGTTCCCGGGTGTGCCAACAGATCCCGCTGTTTCACCCCGGTATCAGCGGGACGGTGCGTAAAGCTCACGACTTAAGCTGAGCGGGCGCCCTTTTGGCACACTTCATTTTTGTATGTTAATTTTCCTTTTTTTTGTTATTGTTTTTGTTTGCTTTTTGCTGTTATCTGTATTCCTTGTGTGTGTGCCAAATAAAGATTTTTCTATTCTATTCTATTCTATTTCCCTGGGGGATTGCTTTTGTCAACTTTTGTCAACAAAAAAAAGTTCGAATGCAGCATTTATAGAATAGATAACGTCTACCTAGATAGGCTTACTTATCAAAGTTTTTAGATTAATTAGGTAACACTAAAAAATGAAAACCTGATTGGTTTTTAATTTGGAAAATTAATATTCACTAATCAAGCAGAAAATCGATTAAAGAGCGATTAATTAAAAATAACAGCAAACAGTGTTCCATCGAAATACCAACTTATTAAGTTAATACCTTTTTATCCGACTTCAAAAAAAGGAGTAAGTAGGTTCTCAATTTGACTGTTTTTTTGTATCGCATCGAGCTTGTCTAATGACAAGCTCGATGGCGCATTCGTTGGTGCCCCACGCGCCAAGAGTTGTGGGTTCAATGCCACCCAGGACAAATATTCGTATGATGTATACTTGTGTTTGTTCTGTGTCTGGGTGTTAATATCCAATATTTAAATATATATTTGTAATACCACTGTTATTTCTGATATCCGTAACACCCCAAGTAACACAGATAGCAGTATAAGGTCTTAGTAACAGCAAACCCGGGAGCGATAAGCTTAAAAAGCTGTTGATTAATGTCTGAGTAAACGTGTACTCAGCTCTTATTCAAGCAAATTGGGCACACTTTTAAATGCTTTAATTTGAATAATAGCAATATAAAATCTGAGTAGTAGCAATGTAATTGTCCACATAGCTTAATAACGTCTGAAAAACGGCAGTCGTTACTTATACACAGATGTTTTATCATGTTTATTCAGATAAATATTTGTGGCTGTGATATTCAAAAACTACTCAGCTATAAGCACATTTGTACCACACTATTTCAAACAAAATGTGTGTTTCCTTCAAGAAATTGTTGACATCATTAATATTTATTAAGATATTAATGTGGACGGAATGAATACTTGGAATTGTTAAGTAATTTTTAAAAATACGAGTTTTAGCTATTATACAAGTGAAATAATATTGCGCAAGTAATTTTGTCGTCAATAACGTATGTCCTGTAACTATTGGTTTTACGCGCCGCTTCGATATCGAAGTTTAATGATAGAAATAAGTTAATGTACAAGACAGAAATAAGGCAAAAAAAAACTTTTAGCGTAATTCCTTATTTTAGTGTTTTAAAAGTAATAATTAGTTTATGTATAATACTCGAATTTGTATCTGAATTAATAAAACACAGCATTTGATAGCAAAAACAATTCCAAAAACATTTTTTTTTGAGGTTATAATGGCGATTCCTATAAATCTGATTATTAGCTGCTCACGGAGCTGTTTTACCGAGCTGCTGCTGAATAATAGTTTTGACTCGTCACATATTAAGCCTTTATTTGGCAAAGCGCGGTATGGCGGAATAATTTCTGAATAACAGTTGAGTATTTGTTCACATGTTTTATTAAACAGCTTATTAGGGTTCTAAACAGAACAATCAAAAACTAGAATTTCGTGGAAAAATGATTAGGTGATCGATCGAACTTTATTATTTAACTATTATATAATGCAATCATTTCACTTAAATAAAAAAAAAATTATTAAGCAAATGAATTAAAGCTATTTAGGTATACCAATCTAACGTAAAAAGGATGTAAAATATTTTTTTTATTTTGTTTTATTAAAAAAAAAGCTGTGGTAATCATGTTTTTTTTTTCAACTTACGTACCTATGTCTAGTTTGAGTTAACTACTCGTATGTACTGCATACCTTATTAAAATGCTAAAAAGGGAAAAGAAACGAGGTCTCTTTTGGTTCCCCATCTATTCTAATGATAATGTAGCAATTTTTCATTGTCTGAAAACAAACGGATATTATACCTACACTAGCTGTGCCAGCGGTGTCACCCGCGTTTATGGTTAATATTAGGTATATAGACTATTTCCGTCATACATGATTTCTATGTAACTTTAATCATTAAGGCTGCACACGCGACGGAAGCTTAAAAATGGAGTAACTTCTCCCGTTTTCCCAACATTTCCCGTCACTACTCTGCTCCTATTGATTGTAGCGTGATGAAAAGTATACTATCTGCCCAGGAGTATGAAGAATAATTGTACCAAGTTTCGTTAAAATTCGTCGAGTAGTCTTTGTTTCTAAAAGCAACATACAGACAGACAGACAGACAGACAGACAGACAAAAATTTTACTGATTGCATTTTTGGCATCAGTATCGATCACTAATCACCCCCTGATAGTTATTTTGAAAATATATTTCATGTACAGAATTGACCTCTCTACAGATTTATTATAAGTATAGATAAACGGAAACCTAAAACAAAATTAAACCTAGCTAGATAGATTAATTGCCCCCGAAACCCCCTACATACTAAATTTTATGAAAATTCTTGGAGCCGTTTTCGACATTCAGATTACAATATAGATAGGTATACAATAGTTTTTTTATTTAAAGATACGTATTAATAATATCATAATGACACATAATTTGAGTATACTATACAAATTCAAAACCTCGGCCACAACAAAAGGTAGATTTATACTACCGCATTGAATGTAGGTACTACAAATACAAAACGCTAGAATAAAATGATTCGGACCGCGCGTATTTTTGAATTCGTTAATATTCTCATCTGATTCATCTCCACTAGATGTGTAATCATCGTCACCCACACAGTCTGTATATGAAATTGCGGGTACGGAACACTCTTCTACGTACGATCGCACTTGACTGTTAAGGTTAGCTTGACCGCTTTCTTCCACAGCTAGTTTACTAAACACTATGCTGCCTACGCCCAACTTACAACAACTAACGTTTAATAAATATCTACAAATAAAGCAATATTCAGCATTCTTCTGTGTAAATACTGTTTAACTAACTTTAAAACTGCTAGTTTCGGTATAAGAATAGAAGTATGTGTAAGAGAGTTATAAACTATGTCTACATTTCTTTTATACCAATATAAGCTTAATTAGAACCCAGAAAATACTTTTTATCAGCAGCTGAATAATTCGCAAAATAAAGAACCTTATAAGATTTCAAAATAATATTAAAGCTGTTATTCAGATACAAGCATTTTAAAACCGAATTTTAACACTATTATTCAGCATCTAGTTGCTGAGGGTACTTTATACAGAATATAGCATTTTTAACAGCAATAAGCTTAATAATGTTTGTATAATAGTATTGTACATTACGTTTATTCAGCTTGTTATCTTTTAGCTTACTGTTATGCAAATTAAAGTTATGTGAAACTCTGTAAGCTTAGAAACGTTTGTGTAATATTGAGAATAAAAGTTATTACTAAGCCTTAAGAAAGAAGCCGAAATTATACAAATTTTACTAAGCTTAAAAAATTATAATAGCCGTAATACAACGTTAGTCAGAATTAAGCTATTTCCTTAACTGTAACACAAATGTTACGTAACTATTAACTGTGTTATGAGTCGCATTAGTACTGTTATCATGCTTGTGTGTTACTTGGGACAAGTACGTGATCTCTGCCTACCCCCATGGGAAAAAGGCGTGACATTATGTATGTATGTATGTAACACAAGTGCTTAAGCTACTTACCTCGGAGGCAAATCAATGTATGTGATGTAGTCTGATATTTATTATTATTATTACCTTAATATCAAAATGTAATGCAAAGCACATAGACTTAGACAAATGTAGGTAGACAATTACCTAGTGGTATTCTCTCTTAAAATATAAGAATTAAATTATAATCCTGCTCAGACCCCTCTTCCCCACTGGGCTCATTGGTCACACACATTGGTGCCCAGGGCCCCGCAATCGAGAGGCCCCAGGGCCTCCAATGGGTAAAAGACGGCCCTGATCCTATATAGTTTAAATGTTCCGATGTTTGTTTGTTGACTTGATGAGAGCTGTGGTAGCTCAATGAAAGGAGCGTCTCATAACCGAGGGGTGCAGGTTCAAACCCGAGCACGCACCTATGGATTGAAATTTCAATCTTTGTACGTATTTATACAAGCTCGGCGGTTAGGGAAAACATCGTGATGAAACCTGCAAATTCAAACAATTTGGATTTGTAACCATGATCCAAAAATTGTCTCGTTACCCTATCTTCGGTTGGTGGTAAGGTTACGAAGGTCAGATCGGCAGTCGCTTCAATTTTACCTGACTTGCTAAATCCTGGATCATGGTCTTAGCGGACCCCGTTTAAGCACGGGACATGATGCTAGGAAGATATATTTGTTTGATTCTCTCTTATAATATGAGAATTAAATTATAATCCTGCTCAGACCCCTCTTCCCCACTGGGCTCATTGGTCACTCTATATCATACGACCGGAACGGAATCAGCTGAAAGGCCCACACATTGTTATAACATAATGTGGCAAAAACCGGGATAGTAGGCCCATATACCCTTTCGGATCAATTTGGAAGTCTACGCGGTCAAAATATTGTTCCCCAAAAGTTTTACACTACTACTCGCTTAAGCGATGATTTAACCTTGATAAAATGACTAGCTAAGCCAGAATAACTAAAAAATATAACTTATATGACAGATATATCTAATACCTATCTACATAGTTCAAATTGAAATTATTTATATAATGAAGCGTTAACGAGGCACTTCAGTCATTAAGGTAAAGTTTCATCCATTTTACATAAAATTCCATTCATTGTTTACCTATTGCAAAACAGTTCGCTTAGCTTAAAATAGATATACTAACATATTGACCTATGTCTATCTACCAGCGTCACTTCTAAGGATAGCTGATGTAAATATATTTAAAAGTAAATTAAAGATGGTTTTAATACAAAAGGGATATTATTCTGTAAATGATTTTTTTTCTGACAATTTTTAAACCATACCATGACATATATATATAGGGGACGTGCACGACGACGGTGCTGCCAACTGGTGCCGTCAATGGGAAATTTGTACGCCATGAATACTTGAGATTGATTTTTTATCAAGTAAACAGAATTAGTTTTAATAGTGAAATTTATTATTCTAGTTAGTTATAATGTATTGTTATGTGTCTGGATGCACCAATCACCATCTCCCTAGCTTTATATCCCGTGCTTAGACCATGATTCAGGATTTAGCGAGTTTGGTTATTTACATCGAAGCGAGTGCCTATTTGAAACACACCGTAACCTTTATATAGGGGAACCAGACAAATAAGGATTATGGTAGCACATGCATATAGTTGTATGTGCAGGTTTCATCACGTTTTGTATCTCAACGTCGAGCTAGTGGTTTAAATACGTTTATAGATTTGAAAATTCCAAAGGTACGTGTTCGCGTCTGAACCCGCACCCCTTGTGTATGAGACGCGTGTCCGTGCTAATGAGCTACCACCTCACCTATTTTTATTATTCCGGATGCACCAATGCTTAAAAAATCGTCTAGAGCAAAATTTTTATTACTTTCCAAGGAATAGCATTCTCATGCCACGGTTATGTGAAAAAGGCCAAAAATAGATAACTACAGTAATAAAATATATTCTGCCATTATATTCTCGTCGTAAACATTAGATATTTTAGTTTGTGCGACAATTTTTCTAGTTCTAAAAGCCTTATTTACTTTGTTTTTTTACTCTTTAACTTTCAATACATGGTCCGCCTCTAAGAACTTTTGACATTTACACATATTTTGGCTACGCTATCGAGCGTTATTTATAATTTTTATCATGTAAAAAATAATACAATTTAAGATATAATTTTGTTTACATTATTCACAGTACGATGACAGGTCTGAAGCTTCCTTTACTGTCCGCATAGTGTCTCTTTTGTTGATTTAGTGCTGCCCCCTATAGTTGGTGCACGTTCCATAAACGAAAATGATTATTATTTGACATCTTTAATTTGCGTGAATTCGATTTTGACATATGTAATGTGTGTAAACTGTAGGTAATTTTTATGCCAAAAATAATTTGCATGACCTCTGAAAATTTTAATTTGTATGCCGAAAGGCTGAATGTGGTGATACATAACAGATACCTACTTAGACCATCATTGTAGTAAACCCATGTTTCGCAAATAAACTATTTAAATTTGAAAAAAAAAAAAATAATAATTAGGTACTTAATGTAGCCTCGAAGCAGTGGCGGACGAACCGGGGGGCGGAAGGGGCGGTCCGCCCCGGGCCTCTGGTCCTAGTGGGCCTCATATCATCTCTAAGTTCCTGTAGATGTATCCCACTATTTCCATTATGAATTTCCATTGATGGAAATTCTGGGACAGGTTCTCCCACTATTTCAATGCTGGGGCGGTACTTGACGGCAAAAACGCGACGACAAAAAAAACCGCTGCATCACCTGACAATACATAAGACCTTAGATTAATCAAAATAGGATAAGACACTATACTGAGAGACTTATGACGCTTAGATATGACGGATTGCACGTAGAAACTATTTATATTTATTTCCTCTTTAGATAAAACTTATTGAATCTCTATATATAATATACGCGCCCTTACTTATGCGTTTTTTTTGTCGCAATGGAAATAATAGGATATAATTTAGTAAAACATTTGTCCCACTATTTCTACTGCAGTGGAAATAGTAGAATACACCCGTTCCTCTAATCATCCTATCCCTACAGCTCTAGGGACCTGGTACAGCTCTTTGCCGCTCATAGCCTAAAACAGGCTTAGTCCGCCATCGGCTCAAAGAGGCTCGTGTTTAATATAGGGTAGGTTTTTTTATGCAGCGGTGTCCACTCATTTATAATGGCATAAAGGAGTTCTCAAAGTTTTTTATTCTAATTAATGGAATATGTACAATTCTGATGATAGAAGGGTAGGTGGGTCAGGCCCAACTGGTACCTTTTCTACTTCCCTTTGAATTTGTGTGGTGCTTGACCAAATAGAAGGAAGGGTCAGCTTCAAAGCCCCTTTTTGAGACACGTCATCCCTTAACACGTAACGCCCTGGGCAAACAGGGCGGGGAGGGCCACTGCTGATGGTAGATACTGTCAATATCTGCCAAGACGCTGGATTATTCAGCCAAAGTACGTCGGTACAATCCTCTAGTAGATATCCCTTTTAACTCCTAATATGAGACATATTAAAACAGTCATGTAGGCAGTCAATAGGCAAGATGACTAAAAAAATCTATTTAGTCTGTCAGTTAGAATTTAAAAATATATTGAACACGTATTTTTTTTATTTATTTGTCAAACAAACATTGTCGAAGATACAATGCATTCAAGTTGCGCGTGACGTCACACATTCGTACAATTTTTACTAAATAGAAACGTCGTTGTGTTAATTTGATAAAACGAAAATATGGGTCTAGTATTTTTGTATAATCTAACTGATGGAATAAATAGAAATTTAGTTTTTTAATACAGTCATCATCCATATTACCTAACTTGAACATGTAACATGTTATTCTTCGATATTTGCTGCCTCTCAAAATTTCGCGGAAAAAACACTTACTTATGCGTCGGAATGTGCTATTTCATAATATCATGATAGGCGATAAGGCGATTTTCTTGTCGTACCTACTTAACTATAGTTTACCCTGGATCCGTAGGCACCTAATATTAAGAATTGGTGGACAGCCAATATTTTTAGTTTGGGGGATATAAGAGTTTCCTTGTTATAAAATGCAATTCCTGCTTTGCAGTAAAAGTTCCTAGAAACAATTTGGACATAAGTTAGCTACGCCTTACGAACACAATGGATATGGATAGCAGATAGGAAGTATGTAATAATATAATGTCCTCCTAACCGATATCGGTCACGGCGGCCAATCTCAACGAGGATTAGCCGTTTGCGCAGGAGATATTATAGTGCACAAGTGTGTGCGCAAACACAGGTGCACTCTCTATTCCTTCACTCTTAGAGTCCGGAAAGGCGGCAATTCGATATGACAGGAGAGAGATCAGGCGCAGGACCAACGGCTTAATTTACAACGGATTAAACCGCCAACTTCCCAACTCCGGACTGTTACTGAGTAATTTCAATATTGAAATAACCAGCCACAAATTTCTGGTCCGGCCTGAAATTTGAACCCGAGACCTCTTGGTCCTTAGGCGGCGCATGCTACCACTTGACCAACGAGGCAGTCAGATAGGTAGTAGACCAGTAAAACATGTCATTATTAAAAGAATACGACAGCAGTTTTCAATTTCGAACTGCTTTCGAAATACGAAGTAATTCTCTACTTATCTCATTCTTATCCATAAAGAATGAAGACAGCGTGTGTAATATCTCCGATAGTTAAAGGATATTTCCATGACGTCGTAATCCTATGCATACCTGACTCGTGGCTAACCTAACAAATGAGAAACAATCGATAACGATTCTAATTGTTCCGCCTAACATTGTTTTATAAACATGGTACTTGATTGAGAAATTATAATCGATATTTTGGTATCCGGCTTGGGTCGTACGGTTATAAATTGGACAGAATTGCTTGCGTAGTTTTATTGTGTGGAGTCGCTCAAGAACACCATGAAAGGAGTTGCCATTGTTGCTCTGTTTGCCTTCGTGGCTGTCCAGGTAGGTCATTGTCTCAGATCTTAGGTCTTAAGTGCTGTAGTGGTAGAGAGTGGTCCTAACTACAATGTTCTTGAGCTGCAAGTCAACACTGACGTGGCAGGACACAGGATTGAGACAAGTGGTGAAGTTTTCTAACAGAAGCCGAGCCTATGTGATTAGGGTCGCTGAGCGAAGTTAATATTTTTTTGAAGATTTATTTGAGCAAGTTATTAAACATTATTTGAGCTGACTCAATGCCATATGGTTTGGAAAATTGAACGTTGGAAAAGGTGAGTTTTCTCATGACCTTCTTGTGACATTTTTGGAACTGGGCTCTGCAAGAACCAGAAGAATTGATACTATAGTACGGAACTCACTAATTGGACTGACTTGGATTGAAAATACCAAGTGTTTATTACGAATTTTTTTCATAGAAGAATTTACTTACAAACATATACCTAACGATATTGCAGTTCTGAAAAATTTTAATGATATGTACTTACCTATTTGCGAAAGGTTAAGCGGTGATCACATAGTAGGTATAACCTGCCTTATCGATTAAACAGTGTTTACTCTTTTGAAGCTGTGCCACGCTGCACCGATGCCTGATGAAGAGAAAAAAGAAGAGGTGTCTGCAGCACCGGTCGTCGCCGAGGTCTCGTCCGTACCGGCAGAAGTTGAGGTCTGTAGTTACTCACAGTTTAATTCAATGCTAATCTATAATATTAATACGTGAAGCAAAAACTTTGTACCCCTTTTTATAAGAATTACGCGGACGGACGAGTATGAGATTTGGTACAGGTAAAGTTTATATGGAGAAGGAGTGCAAAAAGCTAATATTTCAATAAATAATGATAAAAAAACCAATAATGGTCGAACTTCAACCAGTGAACGATCACTAATTATAAATGAAGCAAATGGACTTACAGGCACACATCGCACCCTTATTCAAACAAAGAAATAACTCAAAATTCATGTTTTTGGAGATTTCATCAAAAAGTGTAATAACTAAACCGGTAGAATAGTTTCACTTGATCAATATAGATTAAGCTGGATTCCATTGGCACTCAGCGCCGAAGATGATTTACTATGTTGGATAGGTACTTAGTTGGATAGAATGCAGAATGATTGAAATAATTAGTTCCGCGGTATTTAGCCAATCTAACTAGATCTATAAATAACGAGATTCAACCCATACTTCGCAATTGCCATTTTTAGCCGTGGTAATTTTAAATCGGACGTATGGAAAAGGAAGACATGCTGCGCCGACCCCAGATGAACTGGGAGAAGGGCAAGAGGATGATGATGATTTTTAAAAAGATACTGTATTGAATTACAGCATCCCCTAAAAAGCAAATGAGACTTCTGATTCGAGAATCGCTAACATAGTAAACAATCAGATTTTCAGTTAAAACTTTCCTTATGGTTTTAGGTTCTCCAGAACTCTTAGGCCCTCATATTGCTGCTAGATAAAACAGATGTATGCTTCCAGGTGAAATCAGAGTCTCCAAAAGCAGAAGTCTCAGTCGTCCCCGCTGAGGCGCCTGCGAAGGTCGAAGAGAAGAAAGCCTAAGGCCCACCTCAGTATATTGTGATAGATCTCTATTTATCCATCTTGCGCCTTACACTATAAGGAAGGCCAAATGTAAAATAAATTTATTACGACGTGCATGTTCTTTGATTAACCTGAAAATAAACTAAGTGTGTACCTAACTATCGCAAGACGTTTACAGACAATCCATAGTAAATATTCTATACTCATATTAAAATTACTGGTCGGTGCTAATAATAATATATACTTAGTGTAGATTATATAACATTAGATAGCGATGTCCTTTTTATTGAACTAGTATCGCTTCTCCTGACTGAGGAATTAAACCGGACCATAAATAATTTGGTTTCGAATTATAATTACATACATACATAAAAAAATAAAAAAATAAAAACATACATAACATACATATTATCACGCCCGTAATCCCCGAAGGGGTAAGCAGAGTCAAAGGGGCAGTGAACTTACCCAAATGTAATGCGTACAA